>VZSC01000778.1:33849-94890 GCA_013398225.1 Steatornis caripensis | reverse complement strand
GGGGGGGGGGGGTGCGTGTGTGTGTGTGTATGGGTTTTCTTAGGATTTTTATTTGAAACCTGTTGTTTAAGAGTATGCTTAATTCTATGGTAGCAATTATTCTGCCTGCTGTGGCAGAGACAAAGATACATTCAGATGAAGAGGCAGTATTTTCTGAAAATAAGTGTGTTAACAATCCCGATTTCATAATTCTTACAATGCAAAAAATGGTAAGCACTTAATGGCCTAAGTGAAGGTGACAGAAAATGAATATACACAGAATAGGGATGATGCAACTAGAGACAGTGTATCTATCTAGTGAATACTCAAACCGAATCAGCGAAAACAAGACACAAGAAAAGCATCCTGACTTTCTACATTCCCAGAATTGTCACACTACACCTGTGAGAAGATACTGCACTATTTTTTTCCCAATGAACAGCAGTGTTCATTGTTTCAGGAATAAAAAAAAAAAAACCAGAGTCAATAAGACTATCTTACACTTCCTTTTTCATTTTCACAGATTAACTCTATTTTTTTGCGAAACCAAGAAAATTAACTTCTTCTGTTGAAGAAGTTGTAAAATGATCTGCAAGCATTTCCTCAAAGACAATTTAGGGGAAAAAATTTTAAAAATCAATCTGTTTCCAGGCTCTGATTAAGTTACTGTTTCCAGGGGCAGCATTTTCAAGATTAAAAAGAAAAATGCCATTTGGAGCCACAGCCATGACAGGGATATGATCCCATTATTGTAGCTTGCCTGTCCCACTCGGGGCTCTAAATCACCGGTGTGTAGATTTCCTGCAGAACGCTAAATGACAATCAGCATTAAGGAAAGAGGTTGCCAGTTTGAAGTCAGTTGCCTGCTGTTCCAGGATCACTTGCTTGAACCTCTGCAGTATCGTTTTAACTGGGCCTAGGGCTTCCTTGCAACCCTTCCCCCAAGAAACTATCCTCCTTTTGATCTGTTAAGTCTATGGGCTTTAAAATTGCCCCCATACTTAGGATACCTCCTGCATGGTTGGGGGATGCTGGGCAGTCACAGCTCCTCTGCTGTTCCTGAGGCAAGTGGCAGGTCCTTTCCACGGAAGGAATCAAATAATGGACTTTTCCAATGTAATAGGATTATGGAAATTTTTTTTTTAGTGTCCTTCTGTGATTCTGTCAGGCATCAGATGGAGATACAGCTAAAAACCGACTGAGCTTTTGAACTGTGAAGGTAGAGCTCGAAATTCTCACAAATATACTTACTGCATATTTATAAGATAGCTTTAAAGAAATGAGTCAAAAAAATGTATCCCCGGCATGCTTATTATGATGGGTTGATTTTTTAAAAATGGTCTGAGAGACAACCCGAGGACTGGAAAGCATATTGTACAGAAATGAATTGGTCTGTTAAGCCAAGTAGATACAAGGTGCATTTGTGGTGATTTCCTTCTATTTGGGCCTAGGCAGGTTTTCTTTCCACAAAGAGGCATATATTCTTTTATTCTCTGCTTCATTCAAGTAGTTGTGAACCCAACTTGTCCTTAGTATTGTGTGACAGCCTGCTGAGGAAATGGCCCCAAAATAATGAGGGATGGGATTCAGCGAAATAGTGTTCATATTTATACTGCCATACAGATCTACACAAAGGCTCCCCAATAGCAGCAGCATTCTGCTGATCTACTGATTTTCTTCTATGTAGACCCTGCAGAGGCAAAATAACAAGAGAAAAATAATAAAGAAGCCATTTAAAGATTTGCGACCGTGCTTGGTATGAATGTTTCTTTAAATGAGGCAGACCATGAGAACATAATGTGTCCATACGGTGCTGCATTTCATCCACTCTGAGAAAAATAATTCATGAAGAGAGCATTTCAAATCTATTAAAATATTCCCAGTTCCTCTTCCACCAGCTTCATTTAAGAATAGCAAGAAAGGTTAAAGATTTAATGGATGTCGAGACTGAACTTGCTGTCCTTTTCAGATCCTCCTGAACAGAGCCGAAGGCCACCGCTCGTGCTGTGCATTACCACTGTCTAAATAACCTTCCTATAATTTGCCTGACTTTTGGATAAACAAAGGCTTTCAGTCCCTAAGACTCGGTACTCCAAAATGTGAAAACATTGTGTTATTTTCCTATTTTCAATAGAAAAAAATATACTCTGATTTATTTCCCTCTTGATTCTGGGGAATTCAATTTTTAAAAGCTGCACGTCCAGACTTTGCAGAACTGGGAAAAGCTCTCAGAACACCCCCGGGCTGAACTCAGGTGTTCTTCCATCTCCCAGCAAGGCATGAGGTTCAACTGGAAAGTGAAATTTTCAAACTTTGAAAAAAAATCAGCATATTCAGGACTCTGAAACATTCCAATCTGAAACGTAAAAGCTGGATATCACCCCAGTGAGTTCTGGCTCCACAGGACTCAACAGACTGCTGTCACATTATCTGAGCCAGCCAGAGAGGCCATTTCCACAGAATAAGGAGCATAGCATCCCCTTGAGTCCTTTTCTCAAGGCAGGCTTTGCTGGACTTTCAAACTCATGACAATTCGATCTGGAGCAAATCCCAAAAGCAGAAACCTTCCTTTAATTCACTGAAAATGCATCAAAGAAGAGACGCATCTGTAAAGCATTTAGATTTTACAAATTGGCATTTTTCAACAAAGACCTGCTTTGTCAGGAAATTCCTGGCCAGCTCTAATCAGGAGTGCATCTGGGAACCAAACGTTTTGTCAGATCTATGGGCAAGATGGATTTAGCCAAGGAACGAGAGGGACATGACAGTGATCACCGATCCAGAAGATCAAAGGACATGGCAAATCCGAAGAGGATGGAATTAACCAGCAAAATTATTTACTTGCAATTAAACCAATTTAGCATCACATCTGATGAGACTTTCTACAAAGTACAGTGTTTACTAGTGATAAATACAGTTCTGGAAAAAAAGGACTGTAGCACTGGGAGCAGAGGAGACCTGTGCAATCATAATCACAGCACGCAACTTGGAATACAGTCTACGCATGCCAGAGGTAACGGGGAGAAAGTAGGGATTGTAATCCCTCCTTTTCCACTACCAATTCAATGCTTGATTACCAGTACGTGAGAATACTTATCCTCAGTAAATCTAAGTTTGCTTGCAAACACAGTTTCAGAACCAAACCAATGAACCAAACAGGAACCTCTGGGTCCTGGGGAGCAGCCACAGTTCAGCTGGATAGTAAATTTAATTTCTCAAAAGTAACGTTGTTTACATTAAGTCTCCACAACAGCGTCTAGAAAAAATAGAAGATAAAAAACTGAGGTCCCCGGGGCATTATTTACGGGAAGCACAGTGTCAACAGGCAATAGTTCAATTCCTCCTCTGAGCAAGAAGATTTAGAACTACATCTTCTATTTTTCTAGCCACTAAATGATTAACACTTCTGGCATAAGACTGAAGACGTGGCTTCAAACCCCCACAAGCACAGAAGGGACCGAACTTGACTAGGTGACTGCCTGACTAGGTGACTAGCTGGGTGACTGCCTTGCTAGCCAAGTTACTATACGACGGAGAGGATCATGGTCCTTATTGCTCCAGCAGCACTCCAGCCTCAAAGCTTCAGCTACCTTCTCAATAAATAAGGCTCCAAAACAACCACCTTCCCCAGCACCCCCCTGCCTGCCCCACACCACCAGCTCCATGCTCCCTGCTTTCACCCAGCCCCACCCGACTCCCCCTGCCGGAGCCCAAGCCACCCAGCTGTTACTGGTTACAACAGTTTCTCTATCTGGAGATAAATGCCTCTGTGGAGGTACTTACCTAAGCCACAGGATAAACATTTCTACCCCTATGTTTTTTAGTTGGCAGAAACTGCTTTCCTCAAATCAGTGACCCTGCCATAAATTCACAGGCTGGAGAATACTAGTCTGAAATCCTCCCCAACACACCAGTGGTGCGAGACTGGAATTACACCAGCAAAACACTAGACCTACTAGCTTGGCAGGGGGGAGAGAAAAAAAAACTTCGTTTCAAGAGAAAATAGTCCTTGCTTAAAACACACGCTTAAATGTTTTCCCACATGGAACATCTGATGCACCAGCACTGCTGGCACATCTGCAAATTAAAATGGTTTCTTTCTGAAAAAAATGAATTATGTAAACATAGCACGATCTATTTAAATCGAGCAGTCAACCAATTATCAGTTGCTATGAAGACTGGAGAGAACATACAGAGACAGGGAGGTAGTGTGCATTTTTCTTGCTTTTTTCCCCAGCCTTCAGAATGCCACAATATCCTTCACTACGTGCTCTGTAGCTTGGAGGTCCAGTAGCTGAAGTGCAAGGAGTAGTCTACTTTTCAGCCAGCTATTTAGCAATTCTGGCACTCTGGGATCTTCCAGATCCCGGTATTCACAGGTACCAAGCCTCTGGTTTGTCACCTCTGGAACAAAGGGAGCTTTGTATTGAACTGAGTGTGAATAATTGTAATATGTGAGGTGTAGTAACTAATAGCTGCAGAGCCTCTGCCGTCTGGAGAGGCAGGGATTTACACAAGCTTTTTGTGCAAGCAGAATGAAGGGAGAATTTCACTGCAGGAATAAAGCTGCATCTGCACACGCACACAGGATTCAGATGAGCCCTGCAAGAGAAATGCCTCATATGAATATTTGTAATTAAGAAACTTAGTGTAGTACGAGCTCTCGCAGATACTGCTGTCACATGCTCTGAGCTGGACCGAGTTTGAAGCAGCAAGTACATACTCACCTGCTGGCTGGCGGAAATCACTGACTTTGGGGGACAGACAGTAAAATCAATTATTCACGTCTCCTGTGTTGCTGCTACCCACACAGCTACCGGCAGACTTGGAAAGCCAAGAAGGTTTGGGCCTGGTTTTAACACATTCCTACGGACTAACTTTATCTGTCACTGGGTGGAAAAACTTTAAAAAGAAAAAGCACTGTTCCATTTTCAAAAACAGACTTACAAGTAATGTTTAAATCCTATCAACATACCTTTTCCTGATGGCCTATTTCCATTTATTGCACCTCCTTTCACCAGTATTGCTCCTACTTTAACCCATGCAAATATCACTTGGACCAACAACAGTTTGGAGAACCAATACATTAACAGTTTGATAATTCTGGTTCATTCCTTAGATGCATTTAATCTCAAGCCACAGACCCTTTTTTGACTGCAAGAGGGTTGGTTACTCTACTGTTTATTTTACCTCTACCCTGGCCAAACACTGGGCATTGACAGTGAGCTGAAAATGAAAGACTGATGGAGACTTACCTCTTCTGTTCCTGTTAGCTATGCACCTATCCCTGTTATTCCTATTGCTATTCACACCCACCATCTAGCCACGTCCTAGAGAAGTGCAGTTGTCCAGGGGACTGATAAAGGCAAGGGAAGTTATAAAAGGGGTAAGACTTTCTGGAACAGATCTCTAACAAAAAGAACAGGCCGATAACAGGTGTCGAGACACCAAAGATTAACCAGTCATGCTTAAAATAATGTTACCTGGCAAAAAGGAAACGAGGCTAAGGAAAGGCATGAGGGAGGATGGAGGACACAGTACAGGCAGCTGCCGGTTGCTGCTCTCACCACAGCCTCCTCTGGCTCCAAGGGAGCGTGGGAGAAGGCACAAGACGTGAATGTGCGCATAACCAGCGCTGCAGAGGGAAGGAAAACTGTGTAGGACAGTGTCAAGTGGAGATGCAATCCCTCCCTGCAAAGTCTGTGCCTGTAAAATAGCACGCGGGTGTTTCTCAGTTTGGCAGAGCTGGGGGCCACTTGTGTTGCCTGCAAAGGGTCACCGCCTTGAAACAGCTGTGGCAGCTTGCTTCATCTGCCATGGGTCACTGAAGGGGGCCAAGATGTGAACAAGCCAGCTCACAATGCACATGGGCTGGGAAGAGGCACGCTTCCGCCCCCAGCACGTTGTGGGGAACAACATCGCGTGCGGAGGGACTGAGGGACCACACACTTGGTGCTGCCAAGGGTAGCCCTCCCCGCAGTCACACCTCCGACAGCAGCCACACCACCCAACGCTGCAGCCAGGGACATGCCAACGACGACTGAGTGAGAGCAGATGGTGCAAGGCCAGGGGCTGTGGGGAGCTCGGGCGCAGGCAGCTGTGGCAGCCGGGGCTGCCCAGCAGGACAGGCTCAACCAGGGTTGCAACCAGCTCCTGCAAACAAACCTGCTGCCTCTCACGCACACGTAAATGGAAGCCAAAGCTGATGACATTTGCTTATTCACAGCTAGGGGAGCTTAATCAAAAGACAACAAGAAACGCTGTTCAGTTTTGCTTTTTATTCCCTTCAGTGCCATTCCACTTACTTTAAAAATAGATGTCATAGCAAAGATTTATATTTAATGCTTTTCTTGTCACAGAGGGAAAGAGAAGCGAGCTGCTGAGAAGTAAGAAACTCTGGGAGTGGGGAGGGGGATTTATCCAGGGAGGAAGACTTTGGGGACTAGATTCATCTTGAACTAATTTAACTAGAAATGAAGGCATTACTCCGTGCTCACTCAGTGCACAGATTGTTCCATGCACCAGATCTTTTCATGCAAGACTGTGGGGAAGAGTGAAATCAGTCGCCGGAGGAAATTGGGTGAAGGGGAAGGAGGGAGCGTGTGCAGTTAAATCTGTCTATAGGTCGTTTTTGCAGTGGAAATGTTTTAGTAGAAAGACATTATGTATTTCTCCTGCATGGTAACTGAGAGCCATTACTTACCAGTGGCTTGCTGCTAATGAAATACATGTAGCAGTGCTATTAAAGTAACATTGATCTTAAGCAATCTATTAATAAATGCATATATTTTTAATTTCTGTTATGTACTTGAAGACCCACTCCGGTCATTTTGTTCTCCCTTGAGACTAGTTATGGCAGTGCCTGTAACACAGCATGTCCCATCCAGAAAAAGGGCTCAGGCACCCTGATGTACATAGGGGAAGACCGCTGAGGATGTGCTATTGCTCGCTTTCCTGTATTTATGTCATAGACTACAAATCATAGAATCACTGAATACCGGGTTGGAAGGCACCTCAAGGATTATCTGGTCCAACCTTTCTTGGCAAAAGCACCATCTAGACAAGATGGCCCAGCACCCTGTTGAGCTGAACCTTAAAAGTGCCCAATGTAGGAAAATCCATCACTTCACTGGGGAGATTATTCCCATGGCTGATTGTTCTCATCACGACAAATTTTCCTTTTGTGCCCAATTGGAATCTACCCGGGAGTAACTTGTGCCATTACACCTTGTCTTTTCCATGTGACTTCTTGTAAAAAGGGAGTCTCCGTCTTCTTTGTAGTCACCCTTTAAGTACTAGAACATGGTGATGAGGTCTCCCCTAAGCTTTCTTTTCTCAAGGCTGAACAAACCCAGTTCTCTCAGCCTTTCCTCACATTGCAGGCTTATCAGTCCTTTGATCATCTCTGTGGCCCTTCCCTGGACCCTCTCCAGCCTGTCCACAGCTTTTTTGTAGTGTGGACCAAAACTGAACGGTCTTCCAGATGTGACCTGACAAGTACTGAGTACAGCAGGACATATCTTTCTATTTCTTTCCTCTTGTGTGCATTTTGGCAAACTACTCCCCACTTTTGATTTCATCTCAGCTGCACACTGACGAGACAATATTTCAGTCCCCCCATGTTCATTTTGGAGGTAATCTCCTTGCATTACACCACCAGTCTCATCCACATTTTCGAGAGCACGGTGTGGAGCAGATTACCCAGAAATCTCCGGCTCTCGCCTCGAGCAAGACTGGTCATGTTTCCCACAGCCTACCTGTGAAGTCCAGATAAGACTCTCCTCGCTGTTCAGAACAGCGCGTTTCCTCAGGTACACTAATGCCCTACGATGGTTCACCTGTGGTCTATTTCAGACAATTCTGCCCTAAAATATATTTCCCGCTGGCCTTGTTTTGACTCATACATGCAGGTTGCTACCGAGCCAATGCTCTCTGCCAATGTAATACTCCAAAACTAATACTGCAAGCAATAAAGGAGTTACAGAAGGCTTCAGAATAGAAGCTTTGGGGAAAAGAACCACGGATAATGCAGGATTTACAGAACCCTTGAAGAATATATTTTTTAATGAGACACCCTAAACGTCAGATGCTGACTGGGAAGCCTGTGAGCTCCCTGGTCTGGCTTCTATACCTACCACAAATATAACACCTACCAAAGAGGTTGTGCTGTACTCTTGTTCTGTCTGCAGCATTATTGCTGATTTTATTTTAGCATGTTTCTGGGCTAGTTTAATAGACAACTTGCACCTACAAAAATACATATGAAAGACCTCAAAGTAGGTAGTGTTCATGAAGAACACAAAAAAGTACAGTGTTGTGGTTTCCTTCTGCTGCTCAGGAGTAGCACTGAGCGTGACAAGGCAAACAATTTCATGGGAGAAATGATCCTTACCTCTATTTAAAAAAAAAAAACAATTGTCAGTCACATTTTGGTTGATACTGCTTTTTCTTATGGACTATTGTAGCAAAATTGCTGATTCCTCCCATTCACTCATCTGAAAAAAAGTAAATGTTGCAATATTATATTTAAACTACCACAAACTAGGACACTTACTGAACATCAAGGGAAAAAATGCACCTTGTTCCCTAAGGGTACCACATAGTTATGCGACCTGCTTTGCTTGGATAGTTTTTGCGAACCACTGAGTGACACTCTTTCTCTTCTCTGTGCCATCCAGAAGACTTTTATCTTCATACATCTCTCCTGCTGCAGTAGGAATAAAAGCAACTCAGTGGCACAAAGTCAGAATCCAAAGCTGAGATGGGTAAAGCACAGCCTAAAGCAACTTCACCTCTGTTTCCCTCACAACCCTGTGAAGCGCAATCATGAAAGCAGCACTAATACAACCACCCAACTCAAAGTTTGCGGTGTGCAACTCTGCTCATGTGAATGCTCTGCTCTGAGACTGTGCAAGGACATGTTATCCGAGGACATGAATGAAATGAAAATGAGGAAAAGATCCCAGCTAGCTCTGCTCATCTTCCTGCAGACTGGCATCCCCTGAACACTCAGCCCCCTGCCTCTGGGCTCTCCAGGAGAGATTGAGCTCAGGGTCCTGTTTTTCTGCTTTGGAGATTTTTTGCTCTTAAAAGGCAGCTCTAAACTAAAACGTCGGTGTTGTGGGACAGAACTGCCTGCTGAATCAGCCCTGGTTGCCTCCTTTCTCTGCTCTCTCCCACCAACTTCTTAGCCTCTCCTGGCTGCATCCAGCCCCCTCGGAGGGACAAGGGCTCTCCACCATCTCCTGGGGCAGTGCTTCCCCCAGGGGAGAGAAAAGCAGAGGAAGCTGAGCCCAGCCAGATGAGGGAAAGAAGCTGCTGCCAACAGCCCAAGGGGATGCAGGGGCCGTAAGAGACATCCCCCTTGCACCCAGTGGCTGTGGCTCCCTGCCACCAGTCACTGTCCCCACATCACCTGCAGGTCCCACCAGCTGCCCCCCGCCACCCCTCTGGACACTGCTCCCACCAGGGAAAAGAGTGTGAAAGAATTTGAACTGTGTGGTGCAGAGTACCTCGGGGCAGATGGATCAAAACAACGAAAAATGAGGAATTTCCCCATTCTCAGCAAAAATTCATCCTCTCACTGGAGAATTAAGGCCAAGAGTAAGACTAGGGCTGAGAGTAAAGAGAGGAGATTTGGACACAGCCGGGGAAGCACAGAGAAGTAAGTAAAACCACACCACCACTAGACCTTCCTTCAGCTAAAATGTTCCCCTGCCCGGCTAATGACCCCAAGCCCCAGGAAACAGACGCAAGCAAGCGGATCCTGGCCACTGCACTCTCCTGCAGAGAGCGGGGACCTTCCAGTAATAACATGTCTCTTGCTGGAGTGACAATGTCCCATGGTGGTGGGACAGTGCTGCTACTTCTAATGGATGCCCACTTTGAACCGCACCTGCCCTCTGCTTATGGTGGGGCTTAGAGCAGTCGTGTGGATGCTGTACGAACCTGGGCATCATCAGAGCACAGCTCGCAAAACTCCTGCTGGCAAAGTGGCTTGCTGAGCTGGCATATTCTCATTGCTTTTCACAATTAAACTCAGAGTCTCACCGTGGTCTTTCCTTCGGGATTTGGCTGTGCTCCCAGCCAGGTTCTGATCTCTTATCAGCACCTCAGCCTCCGAGAACTGCATGTTGGTGACCAGTCTGAGGTTGCAGATTCAAAGTATCCATTTCCACCTTTTGAATCTGTTCTCATTTTTCTACGTTTATTTTCACATCAGGTAAATTATTCTTCACGTTCCCATAATGCAGTTTCATATGTAGACTTTTCTCCGTCAGTTAGTTGGACAGTACTAAATGCCTCGTGCTTCAAAATCAGTGGCAACCAGAAATAAAACTACTTTCTGACTATTTGGCTTGTGTTAAGACTTAGACACAGAAAAGACCAGTGGCTGAATCTTCTCCAATTTTAAATATTCTCCTCCATATTTCCAGCAGCTTTTAACTGCCACTCCTTCACCATTTCTTTCCTCTTTATTCTTTTTTTTGTTTTTGTTTCCTTGTCAATTCCAGGAATTCAGCAGGCTCCCAAATCTAACAGAAACCTGTATCAGTCAGCCTTAGGGCCTTGCATAATGTGAACAGCAACCACAGTCAGTGCCACATGCTACTGTAATTTAATGGTGAGTTCCCTGGAGCCTGCAAGCCCCAGGCACTCAGGATCTGGAGCCAAAGCACTTCAGACGTGAATCACTCGGGCTCCTTGCCTAAGTGGGACTTACACACACACACATATCCCCCTGAACCTAGCTTTTTAGATCTCAGAAGTGATGCATCTTTGGGCTCCCAGAAGCTGCCTCAGTAAAGCACAGAAGACCAGAGAAGCTCCATGGCGCATAACAGTTCCCAGCTCTTAGCTCCCACCAGGGCACTAAGTACCAGCGGCCCAGGGACTCAGGCATTTCCAAGCACCACTTGTCAAAACCCAAAGTATTTCTGCTAGAAGCTGCCCAGATTACAAGATAATTTCTTTCTGATGGAACAACCATCTCCCAGAGAAGTGTTAACTTTCTTTGGTCAGTTGCAAAAATGATGCACTGGAAAACTTATTACTAGACCTTCTTCTAATCAGTAACTCTCCCTTTTGTGCTCTCACTTCTTCCTCCTCTAACTCTGACACATATGCTTACCTTTAGCATCCAAGTTTCCCTCTAACAGTAGACAAATGGCCCAGTAGATTGCTGGACATCACAGCGGGCATGGCGCAAACAGACAACATCTCCTTTGTATTTCTCCTGTATCCATAGCCTTCCTGCTTCAGAGAGGAGTTCAGAGTCCATGGGCTAGCAAGAGCGCGGGATAGCACAGGGAATTCTCCTACCCACAGCCCCCTCAGACCCAGCTAATTTCTCCAGGCCTCCTGAAATCTNACAACATCTCCTTTGTATTTCTCCTGTATCCATAGCCTTCCTGCTTCAGAGAGGAGTTCAGAGTCCATGGGCTAGCAAGAGCGCGGGATAGCACAGGGAATTCTCCCACCCACAGCCCCCTCAGACCCAGCTAATTCCTCCAGGCCTCCTGAAATCTGTTGCGCTGTTTCCAGCCTCTCTTACCACCGACACGAAATAGCCACTGATGTTCCCAGTCCTATGCAGTGTCTTCAAATTCCCACTTGTTTTGCTCCGCAGAGTCCATCTTTCGGTCACAGCAAGGTTTGGTTTTGCCTGTACTTCTGTGCATCAAAGGTAAGTTGTTCCTTTCAAGTTTCCAGTGGCACAGCAACGACATGGATGTATCATACTGGGTGGAGCATCTGTATGTCCATTATAAACTTTCATATAACACCTCAGATGCTCTCCCACAAAAAAATAGGGTAGGATGTTCTCCAGGATGATATCTTAGCTGCAACACTTGATCTTTTTCATTTTCTTTTTTCAGACCCAGCTGTGAACTTGGAGTTGAAATATAATAAAGAACACATCAATGTCATTGAAAGAGCCAAATACTGCACATATATGCACAGGTCTGCCTGAACATGCTGCAATGCAGAGCCCACACTCACAGCACAGGCAGCACAGAGTCACTCAGTGGGTACACACCAGGTTAGATTTGCAGCTTCCACGCAAAGCCCAAGATGTCTGGCCTAGCCATGGTGCTCTCAGGATGGGAAGCTCACAGCCGGACCCCTTCAAGCTTGTATCTGCAGACACTGCTGAATATAAAACAATATTGAAGAATTAAACATTCACAATATGTGATACCAAACGGCTCATAAAAGTGCTGAGCACCTTGAAGTCAAAGTGACACTCACTCAGTTTGAGAAATGCACTTCCTTACCCTCTTGAGTCTCTTTTATTATTTTCACTAAGAACTACAATAGTTACTAACTAGAAATCCTATGGGATACGCTGGGGTGAACACTCACCTGATTTTTTGTGCTTCTTGTGCCACCCACTGGAACAGGATGAAAACCCAAGTGAAAAAAGAAATTTCAATATATTTCATATCTGGCATATTTTACTATGTTCCATGAAATAATATAACAACAGCTTGCAATATGCTCCAACAGTTTTAGTCAGTTCTCATTAATTCAAAATGTCTGAAAAGAAGAACCCAGGTTTGCTGATTTCCTGACCAAATGCCTACAAGCCACTAAAACAGTTTGTCTTTCAGGAGAAAGGCAAACGCTGTTCAATGATACATTTGTATTGATGAATTCTTCACACAATAATGACATCGTACAGGGCACGGAGAATCTCTCATCTAACATAGCCCATCCACCTCCAGTCACTGGCAGGTGGGAAAGCTGCATTGAAGTAGGTGTGAAGAAGCTGTTCATCTCATGTGAGGAAGGAGGAGCTTACTAGACTAAGAAACTACAAGAACCTGTCTTTAGTCAGGCAAAACGAAGGCTGAGTGAGAATATGTCTCTCTCCAAATACCTCATGGGCATATATTCCAAGGTAGTGAAGCCTCTAGGACAGTGTTCACAGTGATTAATAAGTGATTATAAAGTTATTCAGAAATTAATTGAAGCTGAATACCCAAGAAAGTTTAATAGCATTGAAGCAGCGAGCAAAGCCCTGCAGCAGGACAGATAATGGCAGAGAACTTTACTTTTTTCATAAAGAAGAGCTTGAACCGTTTCTGAAAGCCATTGTGTGATGGGATTGTTTGCAAGAGCAAGACATTGCCCGTAGGGACACAGCCTCAGATTTCTCTATTTTTACCGAGGAGGCATACGCATCTTCTAGAAAGAGCATAAACGCCAGGAAGAGCTCAGTGTGACAGCATCATTAAGAAAACAGCATTTGGGTTTGGGTTAATTTTTTTTACCCTAAAAATGAATATGGGACAAAATACAACAAAATCTGCACTTGAGACTCTCTTTAGTGCCACCCCCAAGAGGCCGTTTTGAGTAACTAGCCATTTAAAGTACTCACTAGGTTTCCAGCACAATTTTATTTGACCTTTTAATGAAAGAATAACATGTACAAGGCAAATTATTTCAGCTGATCACCTGGGTGACTGCTTAAAGCAGCCCTCTATATAACCTAACCAGCCCATTGTCCGAAGTGTAATGTTAGGTTTTGTCCTTCATAAATGTATGCCTCAAGTGCATTTGCTGATTTTGAAGTTTGTCTTTTTGCCCAGTGCGACTGCGTAAGTTTTTTAGTAAACACACAAGATAAGATGTTTCAAATACTTAACAAGGAAACCAGAGATTGAACACAAATCATAATAAGGTTACTGATTGCTGAATATACATATTCTTTTATCTATAGAAAATATAAGGTTCATTATTTTCCAAAGACAGCGTATCAGATATTGCTGGAAACCATAGCTGTGCCCCTCTTGCTATGCAAAATGATTAGGACTTGAATAAATCTTTTTCCAGTTCTTACTGTAGTACAGTCAGGGAGGACTTTATGTGTGTGCATGTGTTTGTTATGACACATGAACACAATAAGCCTTCATAATAAAAAAATACAGAGGAAGAAGCTGCAACTTCCCTCGTGCCATAAAAAGTGCCACTCGTTTTAACCAGCCAGGGAGCAGTAAGCCCCTACCCAAGGCACGTAAGATAGAAATGCAGTACCTCCAGTGCCATTCCAGCCACAGCTGCCCTCACTCCAGCACAGAGGGTCATGATTCAAAGACCACTGACATCCACCAGAGCCTTTCCATTCATTTCTGGACAGCCAAAGAGGCATGCGCCACAGAAATGTTTGAGTTGGGGTGGGAAGCTCAGGAGTGCAGAAGACAAAACTGCCACAAGAGCCAAACCTACCTTTGAAATAACGACTTTCCACATATCGCTTTCCAAATTAAAAATAAGATTATTTTTTCACCTGCATTTTGCCTCAGAGAGTTCTTTGAGTGTATTTGCATATCCACCATCACGCAGAGACACCAGACAGGGCCAATCTCTTTGGCCAGGNTTAAAAATAAGATTATTTTTTCACCTGCATTTTGCCTCAGAGAGTTCTTTGAGTGTATTTGCATATCCACCATCACGCAGAGACACCAGACAGGGCCAATCTCTGTGGCCAGGAAGTATCTCCGCTTTGTAAATGTTTGACAACAACTGTAAACTTTAGCAACAGGGATCATCTGGATTTACTGACTGTAATTAAACTTCAGGGCAAGTGCTCTGTCACATTTGTCATGATCCTCCACCATCCAAACAAAGGGTCATACTGGTTGAACACCACTGAATCTCTGTCTACTTTAGTTTGTAGTGTGCCGCAAAAATCTGAGGACCAAACAGATGGTACTGAGGACCTGATATCCACACTGCATGTGTTTATGGGACCATTCATTTGGACAAGCATCAGCATAGCCATGTGGACTGAGCACCTCTGAGCAGGCAGAGATCATTCCTACATGAGTGGAAGTGGGGAATCCATGTCCTGGAACTGTTCTCAGGGGCAAACCACGGGACAGCAAGGCAAGCATTTGAGACATTTGCTTCAGAAACGTTCTGCTCATCCAAAATTAAATGTTAAAATAAGCTCAATCTGAAGCTTTTTTCCTCTCTCCCCACTATCTTGTGCTCCACCCCAAAGTAACTGAACTGCTCTTGTTGTATGAACTTATTCGTTAGCAGCAGTAAACGTCACTGGCTGAACTGAAAACCTGATTGCATTTACACGAATCCGCCTCCACACACGTTTGTCTTCCGAGGTTGAGTTGTTTAAAGCAATGATCCCTACAATGTAAAAAACAGGGAAAACCTAGAAGGACCAGAATCTTAAAGTCCTTGTTGCGCTATAAGCCTGTTTCTGAGAGTTAATCTTAGCAGGATTAATTTCATTTAACACCTAGCCATGCCACTGCTGCCAAATTACCAAATTACTGCAGAAAATGTGGGAGCACACTCATCATGTGACTCATCCATCATGCATAATTAGAGGTATTAGGCTAATAAATACTATTTTGAAATATGTAAAATAACTGCAAAAACAGCTTTTAAACCTTCAGTTGAAAATTGTTATTAAAAAATGGAGAAATAGGAGGAGGGGGAAAGACTCTATTGTTTGTTTCAAGCTCCTGAGGAAAGAAAAAATAAATTAATTCACCTCAATCTGTTTTCAGCCTATTTGTTCCGGCACTTCAGGTCAGCAACCTCTCTCCCTCAGCGGTGAGCCCAGAAGATTCTTCTGAAGCTCTTCCAATAAAAGGCTGTCCCACGTGATTGAGAAGCTCTGTCAGCTCCCACATGCAATGGTTCAATGACACAATATTCTCTGTTTTCTTAATATGCGCAAGATCTTGTGCTGCTGAGACCAGGCACAGGTGCCAGTACCTCAAGAGGAAGAAAAAGCACATAATAATTTTCCTCAAGCAGCCTAAAACGTGGCTTATTTTTATTATTATTATTAGTTATTATTAAAGAATTCAACCCTAACTGCCAATTAAAAGGAGTTGCAGAAACAGTTTAGTAATAATTTAAGGAATACAATTACATTGCTCACTCTGACACCTAAGCTTTCTTTAAGAGGATCCAACAGGACCTTAGAAAGTGCTATAGGGACCATTAAGAATGGTATATTTAAAATGAATTTCAGCAGAGCTCATGGCAAGGAAACTGCGGGTTTACGTTGAG
Source organism: Steatornis caripensis (assembly GCA_013398225.1). Taxonomy (NCBI): domain Eukaryota; kingdom Metazoa; phylum Chordata; class Aves; order Caprimulgiformes; family Steatornithidae; genus Steatornis; species Steatornis caripensis. The sequence continues at coordinate 78,861 of VZSC01000778.1, read as the reverse complement.
TGACTTGAAAAGACAGAGAGCCTTGCCAGGAGGGAGACCCTGAGTTCACCTACCAGCACATGCACCTGCCAAGAATAACAGAAATAATAATAAAAATAAAAATGCAAAACCCTGAAAGTTAGCAACTGTGTTGACAGGGCTTCGGTAAAATTTCAAACAGAGGGGCTCTATCACTAAGTCTTCCCACTGTGCAACATTTACAGTTATTACTTTCTTGCTGCTGGCAGCAAGCCTTTATAGATGTTTTGAGAATACATCCAATATAGGAAGTGGCCTGTTGTTTTTTCTTTCTTCCAGCTACATTATTGATATTTCAGGAGAGTAATTGAACTTCTCAGCACCAACTTGTTTTCTCCGTGAACTACTATCCCCTGTAGATATGCATGTTTTCAGGGCATATGCTAAAGTAACTGTAAATCCAATGCCTGAATGGCACTTGTATTTTATCGGCCTTTGTAGGAGAAAGAATTGTATCCTAGCTGTAAAATATCTGACAGTATTTAAACTGCACTATGTTTCATCCCTTTCTCATACATGCATGCACACTCACACACATTTCATTAAAGTCGTTCTTTAGAAAGACTTTAGAACGTTCAGAAACCACATTATCATTACCAAATCTTTGTTCCACCCCACCCAGGTCGGCTGTTTTCCTCATTTTGCCATGAACACGGTGTACCACAAGCAACAGTAATACTCAAACAGCTATTCATAGTAAAGAAACTAAACTAAATAATGAAATAAAAAATTGTGGAAAGCACAGTCCAGAGAATCACAAGGAGGCATGGCTGCATTCTCAGCACACAGCACCCAGCAAGTCTCTGCTGCTGTTTCAGACTCCAGTGGGTGCAGGACAGAGCTGGTGGGCTCTCTGCTAGGTCAGAGTCAGTAGCTAATGCCTGCTCCCTGTTCTGGTTTCTGCACGAACTCAGGCTGGCACCACGGCATCTTCAAGCGTGTACCCAGACAGGACAAGTGAGGGACAAAGGTCCCATCAAGTAAGTATTGATACATTCACAGCCAGCTTTCTGCCCCAGACACTGTATGTTTAAAGTGGAAAAGTCAAACGAGTAGTTTCCCTACCAATAGGCAGGGAACAGGACCCCTTCCCGTAGAAGCTCGTATGGAAAATTAAGAGCAAGGTTTCTACTGGAAAGAAAAAGTTTGAAACTTTCCAGTTAGGTCAACTTGTTACGTACCATGGCTGAGGTACAGCAGGATGCAGTATCACCACATAGTGCCTTGATTTCAATTCTTTCTATGGGCCCAGAGGCCCCGACCACAGATACGGTGACAGGGAACCTTGTAGCAAGGAATGCATGCCTTGGCTGGGTTACCTCCACAAGACACATTACGGGATATCCACACGCAGAGTCTTCAGCCTCCATCTCTCCAGAGTCCTGGTAGCAAATAGGCTGTCAACAAAAGGGAGCAACCACAGAGCACAGTGCTTGGAATATGCCAGGCTGTGGTAGACTCTGTAATCTCATATTTACATGCTCTGCATTATCTTTTGTCCTGGTTTTCCAGAGCTTTCAGCAGAAGTCAAGTGATATTAATGCATGTTTAGGATTGCTGACTGCCGATTGCACTTTTTGCTCAGGTCATTCCATTTAAACTGTTGTGAAACCGTTATGGTTTCCTGAACCCTGTGACAATAGGTAACAGGGAAGAAGAGAAACTTTCAGAGCTTATGATTGTTTTCCCAAGATTTGAAGCTAGAAACTACGGCAGGACAGTGGGTATTGTTAAGCGTGCTGTGCGCATGCAGAATATGGAAAGCCTGGTGCCATCGGATGGGAGTGGTGAAGAGGGCACTTCCACACAGTGGGATGGAAACACAGTCCCAGCTGGGAGCCGCACAGCAAGGATGTTTCCTAGTAGCAAGTTTTTGAGCTGGCCTGAGCTAAAAAGAACCTGGGTGGGTTGTGGTCTAGATGGGGGCAGATTTGGCGAGCAGACCGTAGTGCTGAAAAGTGGAGGGAACTGCTGAAGGAGACTTGCTGCTTTCATAGGAAGTGGAGGGATGGTGCTCATGCACTTAGGGAGAAGGATGTTGGAACCAAGTGGGGAAGAAGAATCCTTGGGAGAAAGGGTGCAAGAAAAAGGAGATGGTGAGGAAGATCTAATAGAAAGAAGGAGCTAACAAAGCAAAAAAATACTGATTTGCTTCCATACTTCCAAGAGCCCCAAATTCTCCAGCTACAAAAGGGATACTTGAAAACAGAAAAATTGTCTTTATTTTTCAACACCTCACTAGCTCTTCCTTCCTTCTCCCTACGAACACATCTTAGACCAGCCACAGTGCCGTGCTCCTTCTAGTTAAAAATACAATTTCTTTTCAGCGAAGAGACCACAGAAGAGGTCCTGGTGCAATCCAACCAAATATTGTAGGTCTAAGCAGTACCAAAGGAAAATTGTAGTATGGAATCATCTTACCTAGCATGATCATTCTGAGGATTAATTAAGTAATATTTTCATGTTAGTTTGAAAACAGGAATCTACCCCTAGGTTACTATTTCCAAATCTATGTATTTAAATAAATGTCATGATTTTTACAAATCAGAAAGCTTGACAGTTTACAGTGGATATACCCACATCAATTTTTAGATATCTAATTAAAATTAAAACCAAACCACACACACAAAACAAAATTGTTCAGAAATATTGGCCATAAAGCATAATACAAATGCTCTGTTTATTATCTAATTTTTTTTTTCAGGATTCATTTTGTACTTGCTTTCCATTAAACTCTTACGGACTGATGATAAGCACTTGTGGAAAACAAATATTCAAAACTAAATGTACCAAAAACCTTTATAAATCTTATTTTTAATCTACACATGCAAAGGAAGATTTTGCACACCTGTCCATTCCTGGAGTGATCTGGCCAAGTTATAGTTCACCAAGCAAGTGAGAAAAATAAATCTAAGAGAAACAGATAGCAGAAACATTTTAGTACCAAATATAAGAACATCCTGAACTATTCCTGGACTTAATGTGAGCAGATAATGAGGCTAAATACTTTTAATAAATTATGATTCTGAATTACACGTTCATCTGCTGTAGAAATCTATTGTGATCAATAATCTCTTTCCTTGAAGTAAGTTAGCACCTTGCTAAGTGAGTTTCCTCTGCAGTGAAGACCTGACCTTGCATGTGCTGAGGATTGTGACAGTCAGAGAAAAAGCTCAGTTAAGTGTTGTGATTTACTCAACCAGTCTCTTAAGCACCTGTCAGGAAGCATAAATATAGAAAACACAAGCAGATTTTCTTGGGGGAAAAAAAAACAAATAAACAAACAAATATTCAAGGAGAAAATATAAATATAACAAGTTGAAAGTATGAAGTCTCGTTTCCATTCTAGACACTGAGAGCAAAGGACATGAAGTCTGCCTAAATCCCGCTAAATCTTGAGGACTGCAACCATGCAGTCCTGAAGGCTCAGCCTAGAGTGTGCCCAGAGCACCAGTACCCTGCACCCCTTTCTTGCACCCCTTCCCACCTTCAGGAGGTCCTACCGTGCTGGAAACATGCTAGTAACAAAGTGGTAGATGCCAGCCAGGGGAGCAGGCTTCACCAAGGTGTGACTTGAGCATGTGAAAGCGCAGGCTTCACCAAAGGTTTATCGCTTTCTCTCTTCCATGGAAGCACTGATAAAACCTGATAAAAGATTTTATTTTTGTTAGCTTTTGAAAGATTGGATCTAGCTAAACATCATCCAAACCCAGGATGGCCCCTGCTCCTCCTTCGTATGAACCTGGTATCTGGGCTGCACTTGGATTATTAATTCTTCCTGGCTAAAACATGCTCAGGCCAGCACATCTGAAAGACCTGATCAGCAAACAGGAATACACAATCAGGTGAGAAAAGCATAGCCAGCCAAAACATGTGCTGTTCACGTGGCATGTCACCACAATACCTCGTATCGTTGTACGTCACCTGCTGAGTGAGCTCACAGCCACCGAAAGCAGACTCGAGCCCTGCATGCTGGGTTGGACCTCAGAAATCATCAAATGTGAGCAAAGCGCAAAAATACCAAGTAGAAATTCTTGGTCAAGGCCAGCTGCAGACTTCCAAAACATAAGTCATAATATCACTCTGAGTTATCAATCACAGCTGTCTTGTATAGTCCAAAATAAGAAGGTTGTTTGCAACATGATTGTGGCAGCTGAAAGTCGTATTTCCTTTGACTGGCAGAATGGATACTGTGCTTGTTAAGGAAATAAGTACTTACATCACATCGTGGTGGCAGTTTTGGGGATCAACTTGCCTCAGGATCTGAAGCAGAACTCATGACCTTCTTTATTTCTCTATAATGTCTTCCAATTAACTTTTAGAGGAAAGTCACTTTTCCTTTAAGGTGATCTGAAAGTTATTAAGGCCCACTCTGAGCTCTCTTCTATATTAAAGCAAAAAAGCATTGCTGTTTCATTAAGCTAAACAAAGTGTAAAGGAGAGCAGAGTCAACTCCTTGGCTTTGTGAGTATCAGACAACTTCGTGCTTGAGAGGCATGAAATTAATGATTAATTAGTTCATTCACTCATTCCTTACACAGGAAAGCAGGTACACACGTCCCTGTGGTGCACAGTGTAATGAAACAGCTCCTGCTCTAACTCGTTGCTAGAATACAGTTCCAAGGACCACCCAAGGACTCATTGCCTCCATACCTCTCCAAGGACTCTTAAACTAAGCTGCCGTGTCAGTACATATGAGAGCTGCCGATACATACACCATCAAAACATGAGAGCTACATGAGAGCTGTGTTGGCATCAGCTGAGACTAGCAAAAGAGAAAAAGTTGAAGAAAAACCCTTACGCATGGAAAGGATGGTTGTATTTATGCAGCAGCTACCAAACATGCGAGTAAAATGCTGCTATTTGATGGTGTTGCTATAAATCTGCCAAGGTTTCTGGGGAATGCCGCTGCCCATTTTCACATCTAGGCTTATTGGGATAGCTGAGAACTATAACGCTTGTTTGGGAGATAGTTGCAACTGCCTCCAAACAGTGTTTTTTAGAGGCTGAGAATTATCAGCTTGCAAATTTTCAGGTACTGACTTAGGGAGCAATCTCTTCTGGGAAATCAGTTTTATTCTTCCCCACAAAAGAAGCAAACCCTGTGCTGGGGTAATGATTCTAAATTCTTTTCCAAAATCCTCTTACTCCTTGCCACCCAGGCTTTCTTCTTTTGAATCTTTCTGTAAGGATATAGCATTCAATCTGAAAAACCTCTGTATATGAAACAGGACCTTTCAGGTATGCCATAATTTAGCTACTTTCAACTGCTGTTACTTGGATTTTTTTATAAAATTTCACATCCAACAAAACAAGGGTGTGTTAGTTGACTCTTCTTTTGGGTAAAGACGTGCTGCGTGTAGTCACAGACTTCAATGAAAGTTTACGTGTGATGCTTTAAGGTGGGTGATTTAGAAGTTGTTTGGAACAAGCTTTCTAATGATTTTTTAAAAATAGCTCCTACCGTGTATTGATGTCAGTGCCAGCACTCTGCTATCCAGCAACCTGCATGAAGCCACCAGTTGCAGGCTCTGGATGCAAGCTGCTGTTTATTTTTACTGATAGCTCTTAGGAGTCCCTAAGGTGCTAACCTCATACTGGCTCCTGTCAGTATTTTTCATGCCAGGCTTAGAGTACGTAACAGTATTTAAATTTCTGACTGTTTAGGAGAAGCCTGACTAGAATAATCTGGATTCTATAAGGTTGCCTTATTTTCACAAGTGCGTATTTAGTTGTGCACATTACTTCACAAATGAGCAAAATATAGGAATTAACATCATAGAGAATTTGTCATTTTGAAGAAAGTATTTCCTCCTCCTCGGATTTGTTGGTCACAAGATTTTGACACTTAAGTTAATGTCGTGGTTTGAGCCCAGCTGGCAACAAAGAACCACTTGGCCACTCACTCACTCCTCCCTCCCTGGTGGGATGAGGAGAAAATGTAACGAAACCTGGTGGTGGNAATCCTCTTACTCCTTGCCACCCAGGCTTTCTTCTTTTGAATCTTTCTGTAAGGATATAGCATTCAATCTGAAAAACCTCTGTATATGAAACAGGACCTTTCAGGTATGCCATAATTTAGCTACTTTCAACTGCTGTTACTTGGATTTTTTTATAAAATTTCACATCCAACAAAACAAGGGTGTGTTAGTTGACTCTTCTTTTGGGTAAAGACGTGCTGCGTGTAGTCACAGACTTCAATGAAAGTTTACGTGTGATGCTTTAAGGTGGGTGATTTAGAAGTTGTTTGGAACAAGCTTTCTAATGATTTTTTAAAAATAGCTCCTACCGTGTATTGATGTCAGTGCCAGCACTCTGCTATCCAGCAACCTGCATGAAGCCACCAGTTGCAGGCTCTGGATGCAAGCTGCTGTTTATTTTTACTGATAGCTCTTAGGAGTCCCTAAGGTGCTAACCTCATACTGGCTCCTGTCAGTATTTTTCATGCCAGGCTTAGAGTACGTAACAGTATTTAAATTTCTGACTGTTTAGGAGAAGCCTGACTAGAATAATCTGGATTCTATAAGGTTGCCTTATTTTCACAAGTGCGTATTTAGTTGTGCACATTACTTCACAAATGAGCAAAATATAGGAATTAACATCATAGAGAATTTGTCATTTTGAAGAAAGTATTTCCTCCTCCTCGGATTTGTTGGTCACAAGATTTTGACACTTAAGTTAATGTCGTGGTTTGAGCCCAGCTGGCAACAAAGAACCACTTGGCCACTCACTCACTCCTCCCTCCCTGGTGGGATGAGGAGAAAATGTAACGAAACCTGGTGGTGGGTCGAGACAAGGACAGGGAGGGTTCACTCACCAGTTACGGTCACGGGCAAAAACAGACTCAACTTAGGGAAAAAATTCGGTTTAATCAGTTATCAATCAAAGCAGAGCAGGATAAGGGGAGACATAAAAGCCAGATCTTAAAAACAAATAAATACCCTTTCCCCCATCTCTCCCTCCTTCCCAGGCTCAAGTCCCCTCACTCCCGAATTCTCTCCCTCCTCCCCCTTCAGAAGCAAAGGGGGACAGGGAATGGGGGGTGCAGTCAGTTCACCAGAGATGGTCTCTGCTGCTCCTTCCTCCTCAGGCGGGAAGGGCTCCTCACACGCTTCCCCTGGTCCAGTGCGGGGTCCTTCCCACGGCAGACAGTCGCTCACGAACCCCTCCAACGTGAGTCTTTCCCACGCGGTGCAGTCCCTCAGGAACGCACCGACCCAGTGCAGGCTGCCCACAGAGTCATGGTCTGTTTCGGGAGCAGGCACCTCCGCCAGTGTGGTGTCTTCCAGAGGCTGCAGGTCCCTCTCTGCTCCTCCGTTGTCCTTTATGGGCTGCAGGTCCATTTCTGCCTTGCCATGGTCCTTCACGGGCTGCTCCACTGCCATCCTCTGTGGGCTGCAGGGGCACAGCCTGTCCTCTCCCTGCAGGCTGCAGTGGAATCTCCACTCTGGCCATCTCCTCCCCACCTCCTTCCTGACAGACTCCGGGTATCTGCACAGGTGTTTTCTTCACATCTTCCCTCCTCCCTCTGCTGCAGGTCTCAGTACCTTATCATCAAAGCAGCACATCTATTGTCTCTAAATGGCCCAGCCTCAGCCCCAGGCAGGGCAACTTGGAGCTGGGGAAGCTTTGAGCAGCTTCTGACAGGGGCCATCCACTCATGTAGCCCCTTCCCCTGCTACCAAAGCCCCACCGCACAGACCAAACACAGTTAGGCACTGAAAATTACCTTTCTTGGCAACAGAGTGGTTTGAATACATATTCCACATCTGGAGAAAAATAACAGAGATACTTTTTCTAAGTATTTTTTGTTGAATTGACAGCCCTTGAAAAGTTGATCAGAACATAGAAAGTTAGAAGAAATTTCAGAGAAGATGGACTTCTAAGCCAAATACACATGATGGAACAGTAACGCCTATAGCAGATTTACTGCTTACACATAGGATTTGTGTCTCATAAAAGAAAGTGTACTTATTTCTACTTTTCCACAAGCAAAATTGTAGTATCCTCATTATTTTCATGTGGCAAGTCCTCTACCTTTTTCACAGTATAAAAAAAACAAACCATAATATCATTTGGTTATGTATTTTAACAGTGCTGACATTTAATAGAACCTTTTCTAAAATAGTTCCTGTCCAATATCCCTGACCACATCTTGTTCAACTGTTGCACAACCCTCTATTTGACTAAAATGTCCTGAGACTTTTGGATCTTCCATCGATCTACTTTATTCAGATGAAATATTTTGTTTTCTGTCATTTCGAGCACCACTTCATCCACACCTCCAGGCTCTCCCCTTGGTTCAACCCTAACCCGAACCCAAACCCGAACCCTACTTTCCGTCTCAGGCTTGGACTAAGACCCTACCTCTGACCCACGCCACAAACATCCTCTGAGCACAGATCTCTTGACTGCTTTAAGTTCCCTTTGGATGCCCATTTCCAGCCCCGCCCCAACCACACCTCTAGGCTCTCTCTTTCGCTGAACCCTAACCTTAACCCAAACCCTACTTTCCAGCTCGGGTTGGTTGTGGCATGCGACCCGCAACAGTCTAGCTGACATTCAACAATTTGCCTGTTTGGTATTGAATTTATGTCTAGTAATTTGGCAATAAATATTCATCATCTCTCAGTTTTGGCTTCCCTTCTAGGGAGTCATGTTTATTCAACTTCCGAGCTGAGAAAAATGTTTACTACCATATCATTAATTATGAACAAAGCTCTGGCTTAACTTGAACAATAAATAAAACTCGGGCTCTTGACCATCTGTGAAATTCTGTTAATGGGCATCATGTCAAGCAAGCATCCTTTAGACTAGCTATTCTTGGAGATTCCTGTTGTGGTTGCAATTCATAAATCATTTTAAAATACACACCAACACATTAACCACAGGCTAGAACCTCTAATGGAGGTACATCAATTTGTACTTAGATAACTTGCTCTAATTTTTGCAAGAAGTTACAGAGAAACTTCAGAAACTCAAGGGCCATATAATAGTTAAGACATGGCAGTATTCACAGATCTCTGAAGACGAATAAGAAATAATGAAGTGAGACTGTGAAAGGCCTTATTTAGCCTTGAAAAGCTGTCATTGTTTCTAAGGTTAGAAAGTGACTTCTGGTACCTATGTTACAGTAGAAGAATCAAGGGAGAAACAACATACACATTAGTCAACTTAATGTAAGTAAAAATCAGCTTCGTTGAAAAGATACGAGCTTTCAATTTTGAGAAGGAGAGGGAGTGGCTTGGACATTGCAAATGTCAAAATTATGTTAGGAAAATTATTGAAACTGGCATCATTTGACCCTGAAATCTCAGGTCTTTATTTTTTACTAATTTTCACAGAAAAACACTGCTATTTGATAGGTTAGTATTTTTCATGAACTGTATATGATGTTGCACAGACCTTCAGAGATAGAGTGTTTGCTAAAATTAAAAAAAAAAAATCATTTACAAGTGTCTTGGCTAGACTAATGCTTACATGGGGAATGAAATCTCCCAGACAGGGCACTCAGCCATGTTTGAGTGGCGACAGAAGCCTCCATTGCAAGGGTCCAGGTTGCAGCATCTTCAGCTGGATCAGAAGAGACTCCCCAAACCACTTCATTCCTACTTATATCTATTAACTACACATAGATCATCTCTTAAATATTTTAACTATGTACAAATACTGTCCTACATGACCATTTTTGCAGAAACCATTTCCATTGACTATTACAAATGTCTTATCTACGCAGGATTTGATCACTTCTGCAGTAGGAACCACCTATATGACTCTTTAGGATACTCCATTCAGGATGTCAATCAATACATTTAAGCAATAAAAATTGGACTACACACAGCAGGAGCTGCCTCAGGGAATTTGAAGAACTGTCTGAAATTCTCACCTCGTTGGGCTCATGTAACAGACAAATAGCTGTGAAGGTTTGCTGCGTTCAAGCTGGCCCACTGGCTCAAGCCAGTCCGTATCTCATCTTTGCAAAGAGTAGCTGGGATGTTCCTGGACCATGAGAGGAATTAATGAATTAAGTGAACTGAGCGTGCATGGAAGCACAGACCTGATGCCCAGCTGCACCCCAATTGTAACTAAAGAGCAAACTTGACTTTCATGTTTATGATTCACCCATAATAGTTCCATAGGTCTTGCCACAGTAAGTGCTCTGTTATTATCAGCAGCCTTTTCCACAACTCTCCAAGTGAAGTTTCCTTTCAATAATCTAAAGGTGAAAGAACCCTCCCAAATTCAAGTGATCTGCTGAATGTACTTGTCTTCAATTGTTAGTTTTCAATTTTCTGGTATTGGCTAAGTAGTCCAGTGTCCCAGATTGCTCTTTTCCTTACTTAGTAGAATTCACTTTTATTAATTATCACATAATACAGCTATTTTATGTCTTCATAGGCTATTTTATGTGGCATTATGTGTCCTTACAACTCTTGATTTGCTTTCTTTGCATCTCTGCGAAGGGGAAGAACAAGAATAGAAAGAGTTTGGAAATCATGATATGGAAGTTACAGTAAAAAAATTGGGTTTCTTTTCTGAATGAGGTTATGGAATCGCTGCAGCTGTTAAGAGCAAATTAAATTAGCACTGACATCGTCTGATTCCAGCTCTAAGGTGGGGTAGATTAACTGAGCTCTTGAAATCTGCTTCAGTCCTGCATTTTCTTATTTGAACAATGTAATTTAATTTAATTTATCATCAAAATCTTCACTGTAGCAATGACAGAAAACAGTGCAACTACAACCCCTTTTGGGATTCCCCATTCTGAGAGACACACGTGACTTTTTAGCATGACATTAATGGGTATGCTTTTTTGATAGAGTGCCTAAGTCTCAAAATTAAAGCTTACTGTACCCCAGTGGGATGTAGGCTCCCAACTCATATCAGGGACATTCCCAAAAGCCATAATAGGATGGCTTTAAAGTTGAAATGACGGTCATAAAGACTCGTGCTTTTAAATCCTTTGGATACTTTTGAAAAGCCTTGCCTTAATTTTCATTCCTGCAGTGTCGCAGTGACATCCAGTGGTCAGTAAGATTACTCTTAAATTGGGCTCTGACCCTACCAAAATTCAAGGGCATCCTTACCTGTGTACATTGTAAGCCGATGCACGTGCTTCATGCCCTTTAGTTTTCACAGAACTGGTGCTTGATTAAGCATTGACTCAGCACTTGTAAAAGTTACAAGGACTCTCAGATGCAAAACGAAGGTTCCCCGTATTTCGGGATTATAGATCACCCTCCTTTCCTAACTCCCTCTTTCCATGATTCCTGTTCAAGCTACAAACTGTTTGAGGCTGCTTCCAGATTCCCATGCTCCCTAAATGCTAGTTTAAAAAGCAACTAATCTATTGTTCGTAATGTAATAGCAGCCTGGAGGTCTACCTAAGTGGATTTAGACCAAGATAAGGACTCAGACCTTTAGGTTCTGCACCAAACATGCATAACAAAAACAAGTAAACCAAGTGAGCAATATTGGGTTGGCTACAAGACTACTAGTCTAGGAGTGATTGTAATAGTCACGCACAAACAGTTTCATCATTATCAGAAGAGAACTGTGAGGCTAAGGGCAGAAACTGGTACAGCAACTTTGTCCAGAAAGAGAGGAACAAAACCTCTAAGCAGAGGTTTCAGTACAGTGACAGGGTAATCAGTAACCAGTCACTGGAAGACAGGGCAGAGAGCAGATCAAAAGACTTCGGCACAGGTAGCCAAAATATCTTGAAAACGCCAAAATACCTTGAAATCCATCTGATTGGCAGGACTGAAAAGTGAGAAGCTGACGGTCAGACATAGAGTCCCCAGAATCTGGGGAGACGGTAAGAAGAAGCATCTGGAGACTCAGGAACACCAAGCAGAGGGAAAGGCTGAGGGAGAGGACTTGAGTAAGGAGCAGCTGACGGCACCACTGAGGGGAAAAGAGCTGGGCTGGGGCAGTGCTGTTAGAGAGGAAAAGGAAGGATCACAAGGAGGGGGTGGTAGAGAAAAAGAAACACGAATAACAAAAAGCCCAAACTCACACAGGGAAGAATCCCCCAAAGATATTTTCTTAAAACTATCATGCATGGGGGCAGAGAAAGCCTCAGTTTACACCCCGCTCTGAGACTTTAGCAATGTGTCTTCAGAATGGGCAAATCGGGAAAAGTAACCTACAGATGAGAAGGGGGTCCAAATATCAAAAAATGCAATAAAATAGATAAAAACCCACAGTGCCGTGTCAGCTGTCACAACAAAGATGTCCTAAGGGATGAGTGAAGGGAGCATTTGAACTCCAGCTGGCAAAGTCATACTGCTCGTGTTAAGCCATACTGCTCGTTGTGAAGCCCTCCTTCTTCTCCCAGGCTGACAGCAGAAGCCAGAGGCACTCAACAGCACACAAAGAGAGGAAGCTGTCAGCATGACGTGAGAGAGATTGAAGCTACCAGACACATTGACACTGCCTGAGAGAAGCTTTATTTTTCAATATAATCATAATAGCACAATTTCTCCTATGCTCCATGACTATGCTACTGTATTTACTGTATTTATTTTTTCAATTATTTATTGTGAAATCTTGTTTCTTGAAAAAGCTGGGCTGAGTCATTTGGTTTAGAAGAAGATACTCCACCCTCACACATACAGGGCAGAAGGAGAGACAAGCAAAATCTTAGGAAAAATGTCAAGGAGACTTGATAGCAGGGATGGGTGAAGTGGAGTGGGATAGAGGGAGGGATGGGTTGGAGATATGATCTCTGCTGTTGAAGAAAAGGAAGAACACAGTTATAATGGTAGGTGTAGGATTTGGACTTACACACAGGAGGGGAGTGAAAAAGAAAGCTGGATGGGCACCTTCAATAGCCTGAAAATATCAAGGTAGGGAAAACGGATTCATCCAAATGGAGAGAGAAGGGAAGGAAGGAGGAAAACCAACGCAGAATCAGAAGTGCAAAAAAGAAACAATATATAATTGAGAGGAAAATATGAGAACTTATTCAGAACGTAGTGTTAGAAATTGGAAGATTGAGTAAGGAATTGTAGTGAGAATCACAGAATGGTTGATGTTGGGAGGGACCTCTGGAGGTTATCGGGTCCAACACCCTGCTCAAGCAGGTCCACTACGAGCCATNACCAACGCAGAATCAGAAGTGCAAAAAAGAAACAATATATAATTGAGAGGAAAATATGAGAACTTATTCAGAACGTAGTGTTAGAAATTGGAAGATTGAGTAAGGAATTGTAGTGAGAATCACAGAATGGTTGATGTTGGGAGGGACCTCTGGAGGTTATCGGGTCCAACACCCTGCTCAAGCAGGTCCACTACAAGCCATTTGCCCAGGACCATGTCCAGACAGCTTTTAAATATCTCCAAGGAGAGACACTTGACAACGTCCTTGGGCAACCTGTGCCAGTGCTCAGTCACACTCACAGCCAAAAATAGTGTTTCCTGATATTCAGATGGAGTCTCCTGGGTTTCAGTTTTTGCCCATTGCCAGCGGTTCTGTCTCTGGGCACCACTGAAAAGAGGCTGGCTCCGTCTTCTTTGCACCCTCCCTTCAGGTATTCATGCGTGTCGATGAGATCCCACCCTGAGACTTCTCTATGCTGAACAGTCCTAGCTCTCTCAATCTTTACTCATAGGAGAGATTCTCCAGTTCATTAATCATCTTCATGGCACTTCATTAGACTCCCTGCAGTACGTCTACGTGTCTCTTGTACTTAGGAGCCCAGAACTGGATGCAGTACTCCAGGTGTGGCCTCACCAGTGCTGATAGAGGGGAAGGATCACTTACAACAACCTGCAGGCAATACTTTGCCTAACACAGTCAAGGGTACCATTCACCTTCCTTGCAGCAAGGGCACGTTAGTGGCTCATGTTCAGCTTGGTGTCCACCAGGAACCCCCAGGTCCGTTTCTGTCAAGCTGCTTTCCAGCTGAGCAACCCCCAGCATATACTGGTGGCTGGGGTTATTCTTCCCCAGGTGCAGGACTTTGCACTTCCCCTTCTTGAACTTCATGAGGTTCCTGACAGCCCGTTTCTCCAGCCTGTCAAGGTCCCTCTGGGTGGCAGCATCTATCAGCCACTCCCCCGAGTTTTATGTAATCTTCAAACTTGCTGAGTGCGCACTCTGACCTATCACCCAGATCATAGAAAAAGATGTAAAACAGGACCGGATCCAGTATAGACTGCTGGGCCACACAGCTAGTTACTGGCCTCCAACTTCAGGCCACTGATCATCGCCCTCTGGGCCCATCCATTCAGCCAGTTTATAAACCACCTCACTATCTGCTCATCCAGCCCATACTTCATCAACTTTTCTATGAGGATCTTATGGGAGACTGCTGAAAACCTTACTGAAGTCAAAGTCGACAATATCTACTGCTTTCCTCTCATCTACCAAACCAGACATTTCATTATAGAAGTTTACCAAGCTGGTCAAGCATGATTTATTATTGTATTCTCAGCACTGTTACAGGCATGCGCTGTGCCTGGTTTACTCACCGATAATATGAGCATATTCATAATTATTCTCCTCACAAGCATCCTATGTTTATTGACATTTGAAGATGCTCCTTGAGATGTTCAGATTAAATGCTGCTATCCTAGGTATGTAAAAAAAGGATTCTGTTTTCAAATGCTTTTGTATCATTTGGCTTTATAAATCCTTGAAGTATTGAATCCCTAGAATAGCTATAAAGCAAGATACATACATATAATAAAATTAGGATGTAAAACACACTTCTCAGACTTCTCTTAAATAAACACACTTTTACTAAATAAACTGTGAAACTCAAGGTTTTATCATCACCCCTTCATTTTAGAATAATAATATTATCTTTCCTTTCTCAAATGAAACTTAGCTTTCTATAAGAACATTCAAAGGTATCAGTACTGACAGTGCAATTCTCAAACATGTACCAACTCAAAGCAGAATACTAATCACTCAGCAAAGAGGTAGTCATTGCACATTTCAAGGTTTGGCAGTGATTCCCAAGTTGCTCGATGTTGCAGCATCACTGAGGAGACAATTACTTTCCACTGTAATCACAAATAGCTTTGCAACAGGTTAATAACGAAACCAACATGCCTGTCTTTGCTCTCCTTTCACTGGAATTTCTTGCTCTGTGACAACCATACTGCAATATCAGGGAGAAGACCACAGAGGAGAAAGACTCAGTAGTGGATCATGTACTGGTTTCCTTTATAGATTCCTACAGATTTCCTTAAGAGATCTTCTCTTCTATTTTCAAGGCTGCACAAGAGATTCGTGTCAGAGCCAGGACTCAAACTGCAGAAAGCCCTGGTGTTGAAGTTCCCACACTGAACTAATAGATTAAAACTCGTTTTGGGGAGTGCAGTCAGTTTGGGTAATAGAACGAGCTTCTAGTACAGCTCCTGGGAGGAATATTTCTGTAAGTAACTTTATTGTCAGCTCCTGTACTTAAAAGAACTATTGCTCTTTTCTTCATTCAGTAATTAATGTTACCAACTTTTTCCTCCTGCTAGTTTCACTCACCGTCGTGAAGAGACGTAAGGTGATTATGGGGGGAACTGTGTACACTATAGATGGAGTCCCCCTCTAGCACCGGCTCCCCTGCTGTGCCTCGATAAAGTGTTTCCTTGGGGAACTACTAATTCTTATCACTCTGGATCCCAGTGAAAGGGGTTTATTTCTGTTGGGCTGAAGAAACATGGAGATTAAACTATAATGTTATTTTTTAAAGAACAGACACGCCAAATATCTGCAACAAGACGTTTGTGTGATGAAACACATGAATAATTGTCACTGGTTTATACAACTCATTGCAGACTTTAAAATTGCAGAGAAGAAGGAGGTATTTTCTTAAAAGGGGAAGGGGAGCATTGATTGTGTTCAGAGCATTGTCCAAAAGAGATAATAGTCAGGCTAAATGACTTGCTGCCATCTATTGACCATGTACCTTACAGTGTCCAAGATTTTCAACAGATGAAAAAGCAATAAAATCTTGTAGCACATCAATACAGGGAAAACTACCTTTGTGTAACAAAGTCAAAATAATTTGTATATGCTCTCTTTCTGTCTCAGCACATTCCTGAATTTTCACCAAAAGCTGTTGCCAGTTGTTTGCACATTGCCTTTCTCAGTATTTTAGATTTAAAACAGCAGCATCTCCCTCCATATCAGACTATGTAAGAGGTGGAGCAGTTTACTTTCAAGGACATCACACTGATGCTAGCTGAGCTTGATAAATGGCTTTGTATAGATTTGTTGCTCATGCCAAATTCTGTCCCCTCTCCAAAACAAAATGAAGTAAACTAGCATCACAGTTTCCTACCCAGAATTATTGCCATGTCTCCAAATGAACCCTTTTTCATGTGTTTGTTTGCCAAGGCTTTAAAATAATAAAGCACTTCTTTATAACAAAATTGTCTCCTTGGAATAATAGGCTTAGGCATGATTTCTGATAGAGCAATAGCTCCTCTACATGATAGCCAAAACTTGCAGCAAGAAACAGAAACCCATTCATTCTGGAGGTTTCCATTAGACAGGCACGGCTGTAAGGAATGAAATTACTCTTTGTGACATCGAGGTACTCCATTTAAACAGTGTTTTGTTGCCTTGAGAAGATGACTATATTAAGTAACAAATTACAGATAACTATTTCCGCTAAGATTTGAGCAAACAGGTTTCTCGGTGTGCAATTACGCATTAGCCAAGTTGTTTTATAAAGTACGAGTTAAGGCCATCAGCAAGCAAAGTCATTCGTTTGTTTCCTATAAACATTTGTTCAGACAACTGTCAGCTCCAGCAAGGGCGCTCACCAGCCGTCCTGATTTATCTCACCTCAGGCCCACATCTAGAGATGAATAGTGGTGCAATGGACCAAGCAGCGCTGATTTGATATCAACAGCTAGAAAACTAAGTAGTTATGAGTGTTTTCTTCATGCTGTTCTGTCAGAGACACAGCTTCCTGGACCATGGCTTGTTTTCAGTGACACTCACCTTCATCCAAATTAATACCAAGGCCTTTATCAAAACACAAACATGTTCAAAAGCAGAATTTGTCCACTTAAGTAAAGCCTCTGAATCTGTGCGCTACTGAAGTCAGCAGAGGCAAAAGGCATGAAAAGCAGTATAACAGAGAGGAAAATCAGGCTCAGAGCTCACCAATCCAGGCACATATTTCACCAACTGTAGTGATACAAAGAGGCAAATACATTGAATTTTCTGCAGCAGAAAGACTCCAGTGGAAAATAACAGTGATGCATAGTACAAGGGACAATTCAACCTCTGAAAATCAAGGATTTCTGTTGACCAGGCTGGATGCACAAGGCTGGATCAATTGTTTCAGAAACAAGGAAAATTTGGGCTTTATTACTACATGTCTCTAAAGATTAGCAAGTGTTTTTATCCCCTGCACTTCATGTATGATCTCTTGTACGAAGCACGTGTGAAGCAGTATGAATGCTTGAAAAATGAGTGACTTCAGTCTTTGGCATTAGGTGTTTTAGAGCCTTAGCACTAAGTCCGTAAATCACTCTCCCTACTGCATTTACAATGCAGTTAAGAAAGCAGAAATCCTCTCTCATCTTTAAGGGTATGCAGAACACCTTGGGGCACATGGAGCGGTTGAAACAATTTCTGTTGGCACAATTGTCTTGTTTTCCATTCTTCACCCTCTTCCATAAACTGGTTGCTCCGTACATTAGTGACCCACAACATCTTTGAGTAGAACTGGCCTTTCCCACTTGTCAGCTGCAAACATTGCCTTCCCTGGCGAAAGAAACTAGAAATCTCCCTTTTTGGAGATGGACGATAAAGTCCAAAATTCCAATTTTATAGCATTCTGTCAATTCCTCTAATTTTAGCAGATAATGAAACAAGAAACTGAAAGTAGTTTTCACCCCCAAAAAACAGTCAAAAATGAGCCTCCAGAGATGGCAAGACACTGCGGTAGCTAAATATGAGTTTGTTTAAAATCCTCCAAGGGTCTCAGCAAGCAGCAACTTTAAACAACAGCCATGTGCCACTAAAACAAACCTGGCGGCATATGGTCACTGCTTCCTAAAGCCAAGATTAAGGGTCACTTCTTGAGAGGCACATTTGGAAAAGAAAGACCCTTCCTCAGCTGCCTGTCAGTCGTAGAAGGCAATGCTTTTTGTCTCAGCCACCCAAGTAGCCTCTAAGGAGCAAACTGGGCAGAAAAATCTCTCAAAGTATTTACATCGGTCCTGTAAATGTCTTTGGAGGCAAAAATTCCTAGCCAATAAGCTGGACTAGACTTGATCAGCCCATAGTTATGAGGCACCCGTCAAAGATAACAACACAGTTAACGAAATTACCTGCTTTGGTGTGTCAGTAGCTTCATGTAGAAAGTCAGAAATCTCTCAGAGTTTATGCTACACACCTTTGAGTGATTTTTTTTTTTTTCCACTGGGGAAGGCACAATGCACCCCAGTGTATTCAGAAGCGTCATCAGCCTGGTCTCAGCTAGCACAATAACATGATCATCGTATGACTCATGAAAAGTGCTATTTCCTTTCATTCGCTCTCTTCAGAAGTCATAGGCACTACAGAGGTTTCACTGCCATAACACAAAGTGAATCCTGAATTGCTGTACTACCTGAGAGCAGTAGGAAGTACCCCTTTATATGGTACCTTGATAGGAAACCAGCCTGTGCTGTGTAACTGAGCAAAGGGATACAATGTAGAATATGCAGCAAACCAGTCCAGTTTGTGATTGAGAAAAAAGCTTAGTTTCTAAGTGACTGGGCTGAAAAACATAAACACTCACACTTGAATACCCTATATGTTTGCTTTCCTCAGATAATGCTAAGCAGCACAGCTGTCAAAATGGTTATAATTTAAAGTGAGCATTCAGAATGTAATGTTCTGTGTTGGCACCACTGCTGAGGCTAAACTTTAGGTGTTAATTATAACGTTGATCATCTGAGATGAAACTGTATCATAAAAACTACTCGAAAAAACAAACAATTAATGTGTAAAAACAAAACCCTTTATAAAACTGTCATAAACAAAACACAGATATAAACATGAAATCTTTACTTAGAATCAAGAAATTTAGCTTCTAAAATGCTTTAAAAAAAGAATTCAGAAATTAATTGCTATTTAGGATAATATTTCAAAATAATTCTTGAATTAGTTTAATGAAATTGAAATTCTGTATCATAGAAGAAAAAGAGAGAAAATGAACATATTCTCCTTCTGAAAGTTTTTTCCATGACAGGTGAAAATCTGATTCATAATGTTCAATATTTGGCAGTCCTTCACCTCTGAAATATAAAATACTGGCTATGTCAGAAAGTTGTTCTGGAAACATTAGCCCCCATGGCTTATGTACTGTTCGATTTCTCGTATTTTAGACTATCGGGGGATGGAAGAAGCCACCCTTTGTTTTAAAATGTAGCCAGGACACACCCGGCAAACACAGCCAAACATAATGAGTGAGCACTAGGAAAGTTCATAGGCCCAGACTAGATGCCACAAGACTGGATGAGACTCCAACGCCCAGCTAAACGTGGGGAATTTGGCAGCTCACAAAGTGGAGGTTCTACTTGATATGAGCAACAGCCAAATAATCTGACCCTTAATGAATATTGTTATCATCCAGCAGTTAATTTATCCATTAAACCTCATTTTACCAGCCACAGAGCTGGCTGAAAACTGCAAAGTAAAAATTGCCTAATAAATGAAATGAATCACAGCAACATTCACTCAGTAATGTATTTGAAGAATGATATTTATCCAGACACAACAGACACCCACAAGCTAGTTTCAAAGCGTAATGTTTTAAAAAGTATCTAAGTGAATCAAAAGCATTCACTTCTGAAAATTTTGAAAATGCCTAAAGAAATCAAGATAAACCTTCAATGTCCATGTGTTCTGTTGACCACAGTGCTATGGATATCAGCCTACCATGACTCAGTGATAACAAGAAGGATTACTGAACCACACTGGATTTGCAGATACATGTTAGAAGGGGCTAAATGCTGGCTCTGGAACAAAATGGGCTTCATGAGCAGTTCCAGTGCAGTTCTCACGGCAGACACTTGCCACAAGGTTGTGCTGGTGCCAAGGCTCCTAGCAGTCCCAAGCCAACCCACAGTGTGGGGGAAGCAGGGGAGTAGAGAGGGATGTAGCCACGTTTTCCATCTCTTACCACTCCTGGAGACCCTTCAACTGAAAATATGCCTTGTGCATCTTGTGAAGCTCTTGGCCAAATGAAGGTTTTGGTAGGCAATTCACAGAAACAAGGAGTGCAGCCACGTCTTGAGTGAGTGGGTAACAATCCCAAGTATAAAAAATTTATATTAGCATCATATTCACAATGAAAGGCAAACACAGGCAGGAACAGCCGATCTCCCTCTATATGAAATTCAAATCTAGGTATGTGATACATGCAACAGTTATGGAAGTGAACTGGGCTTTCTGGGAGCTGGGCTGCATGACTCATCCCCTGAACCACCAGACATGCTTTCTCAAGGTACATTTTGCCTTGTCGGTCATCACCAGTGTTAATGTATAGTAAATCTCTCCCCCTCGTTCAGGGGAACTGAAGAGCTGAACCTATAATCCAAGGCTGAATTCTCTCCACTATCAATGAAGCTGAAGGAGGGACTGGCAGATACAGTTGCTCCAGTCCAGTTTCCCATGGCTTTTACGTGTGAGACTTGCTTTGCTGATACTGTTGGAAAGACATCTGGCTCCACGAAGCTGTAAGTATCTACTTACAGGCTCCATTGCACCAAGCCAAGCTCGTGCACCAGTTCTTGCCAAGTGGGCAAACGAGCTCCCAGACAGCCAATGGGCAATGGGCACATAATTGAGGCAAGAGGAGCCATTAACTGTCAGAATTCTCTGTTTACCTCCTGTTTGGTAAATAGCACAAATAGAGTTGTAACAAAAGCCTTTTATTGGGCAACAAACAGTGACTTCTTACAGTGGAGCCTCAAGGTGTTTGTAATTTTGTTCCAGTATGTATTATTTCTTTGGATTTATCTCGTTCATAAATCCCTAATCTAAAGAAGAGAAATGCAGAAGTCCTCTTCTCGTCTTAACCAGCAGGTGATTCTTACTAAAGAAACAGCTCACCCTGCTGGTTAATCGTTTTGAAAGCTTTCAAGTGATTTAATGTGGCATTGAGTTTGACTCACTTTATTATTTCTGATGGAAGATCTTATTTATTTCAGAGCTAATGGGTGAGAGTTAACTCACATTTCTCCATCTCCAGTGACAAGAAAATAACTTACAATTGGTTTATTTAAGAAATACATTGAAAACAACAAAAAAAAAGGAATGAAGCACCAAAGTATAAATCATGAACAGGATTTATGGCACAGAAAAGTTATGTTCTTGCAAAAGAAAAAGAATAAAGAAACCACTTGCCTCCAGTAGCTAATACAGTGTAAGTGCTATTCAGAGAGCAGTTACTGCCTTTCTACCAGTACTAGAGCACCTCCAAGCACAGTCTGAACCTATATTCTACTGTAAGTGCCTCAGTGATTAAAACCCCATTGTCCATAGAGTTGAACAGCAGGAGATGCTGGTTCTGAACATGTAGACAGGTTATCTGTTTGACAACATCTTAGAACACGTAGTAGACACAAATTATTACTCCTTTGGTACTTACTGTCATAAGAGTTACTGCAAAGGCAAATTATTTGGTAACCCTGCACATACGATTATATCATCATGTTAGAAGCACTCTCATTACAAAAGAAGTGCTTTCTTGATTATAATCTGTTATTTGCAGATACTCATGACACTTTGTTGGGAGTGGTGAATGATCTGGTGGATTGAAAGTTACCACTTCACAGATTGATGGTGAACTCTTTGTTACAGGTAACACAGTGATTCTTGAGACACAAATGCAAGTAGCATGGGAAATAAATAAGATGAGTTAGACACATGCGCATGCATGCAGGGCTATGATCTTATCGGGTCACGGAGACATGGTGAGATGGCTCGTATGACTGGAGTATTGGAATGGAAGGATACAGGCTATTTCAGGACAGGCAGCAGAGACAAGGAGGGGTTGTTGCCCTCTGTGTCAATGACCAGCTGGAGTGCATGGATCTCCACCTGGGGATGGATGAGAAGCCAAGAGAGACCTTACAGGCCAGGATTAAAGGGAGGGCAGGGACAGGTGACATCATAGTAGGGGTCTGATACAGGGCACCCAACCAGGAAAGCTGAGTGGATGAAGCCTTCTATAGACAGATAGTAGTAGTCTCACATTCAGAAGCTCTGGCCCTCATGGGGGACTTCAGCCACCCCGATATCTGTTGGAGGGACAACACAGCAGGCCATAAGAAATCCAGGAGGTCCCTGGAAGGTGCTGATGATAAATTTCTTCTCCAAGTGACAGATGAGACAATGAGGAGAGGTGCTATGCTTGACTCTCACCAACAAGGAGAGGCTGGTGGACAATGTGAAGCTCAAGGGCAGCCTTGGATGCAGTGACCATGAAATGAAGGAATTCAAGATCTTTAGGGCAGTGAGGAGGGCACACAGCAAGCTCACTACCCTGGACTTCAGGAGGGCAGACTTTGGCCTCTTCAGGGACCTGCTTGGTAGAGACCCATGGGATAAAGCCCCGGAGGGAAGAGGGCACAAGATAGCTAGTTAGTATTCAAGCATCACCTCCTCCAAACTCAGCAGCAATGCATCCCAACAAAGAAGAAATCAGGCGAAAATGCCAGGAGGCCTGCATGGATGAACAAGGAGATCCCTGATAAACTCAGATTCAAAAAGGAAGCCTAGAGAGGGTGGAAGCAAGGACAGATAGTCTGGGAGGAATACAGATAAGTCATCTGAGCAGCCAGGGATCACGTTAGGAAAGCTAAAGCCCTGATAGAATTAAATCTGGCCAGGGACTTCAAAGGCAACAAGAAAAGCTTCTATATATACGTCAGTGGTAAAAGGAAGACTAGGGAATATGTAAGCCCTCTCCAGAAGGAAACAGAAGACCTGCTTACCTGGAATATGCAGACAGTTGAAGTACTCAGTGACTTCTTTTCTCAGTCTTGACTGGCAAGTGCTCAAGCCACACCACCCAAGCCGCAGAAGGCAAAGGCACAGACTGGGAGAATGAAGAACCACCCACTGTAGGAGTGATCTTTCTCTCACCCTCTCCCCTTCTCTCTCTCTTCTTTTCTCTCTTTCTTTTTATTCCTTTTTTATCTAGCAAATAATGCAAAGCTCAAACCCCTACATGTGTGGTGAATAACCGCAAGGCTTACTTTAACTTCTGTAAGGCTGTATGTTACTGGATGCCAAGCTACATGGGACAGTTGCAATTTTATCATTAAAACTGATGTTTGTGCATGGACCTTGAGTAACTGTTTTACCTTAATCTGCCCAGAGAGGATCTCCAAACCTGAGTCACGTCTCCCTCCTCTTTGGTGGGATGTGACAGGGAGCTGCAGCATGTTAACACTTCATGTGTTTTTTACCAACACAGCCACTGTGTCCTCTGACTCTCTGTCAATGGCGGAACTTCACTAACATGGTCATCTGCTGACTTGGATGCTGGATCCCACTGGACTAAAGTGAAGTTTTTTCATTGCCACTAGTTGGATAGAGAGCAGAGTCTGGTTTCTGATTTTGCCTTGTGGGAAGATGAAGTCTCTGTTTCCAGTTCCAATTCTCAAATTAATCTCCTTTTTAATTTGTAATACAACTTCTGTTCTTGATTTAGAAGCACAAAAGGAAATCAGATCTTGTTTCTAAAGGTCTCAGAGTACTTTCCAAATTATGTATTCACCATCATAATCTCCATTTCACCAATGGGGAAGCTGAGGCCTAAGAGGGGGACATAATTCACCTAAGATCCCAAACACCCGGCAGTACCATGCCAAATTATATCACCGCAGCTGGGGTCAGATTGAAAGCATGATCATCATGGTAGGAATACAACCTGTACCTGCCACCTGCCTGGACATACTTGCTGGACTGCGTTCCAGCATTTAGCTTGCTTAGCCCAAACATAGATAGAAGGGACGGGTGTTCATATTGCTCCAAAGAGCGCCAAACAGTCCCTTTATTCAGCAGGTTTCCAGACCTAATTCTTCCTCATCTTGCAGCTAGGAATTACTGCAGTCTATTCATCTACCTGTCAACAATATCAAGACTTTCAAGTCATGCAGATGATGTGCAGTATGTTTTTTAAAAGCACACAGCTTACTCTTAGAAACGTTTCTTAAAAATAATAAAAATATTGTCATTTTATTGAAATGTCACCAGATGACAACAGCGTGCATTTACCCTTTCTTTTTAATCAGCCTCTCCAGCAGACAGATGCCATAAAGTACTACAGGGTGCTGCAATTGCAATGCATGTTGCAGAGCTAAATGCAGAAAGCTTAAACAGCATCTTGCTCTCTCCCTCTTTTTTGTGTAAGGGATTTGCTTGTTTTCTCAGCCCTTTTTTGAAGGGCGGCTTGTTCTCCCCTTTTAATAAGACACTCTGCATGAACAAAAGCTGAAAATTGCACAAGCTACTGAGCTTTGCTCTGTGTTTGGGATGTGGAAGTTGGACAGATGGCTGGGCAGATAGACAGATTTTGTAGAAACTTTATTGTCTAACAGCCATTTTATTAAGAGAGAGTGATAATAAATGATGCAGTATGTGGGACAGCAAGCAGAAACTCTGGTTATATTTCATGTCATATTCAAAATGCATCTTCAATTCTGAAATGCTTGAGCATGAGACTTTATGGGGCATGATCACTACAGTGAGAAGTGAACTGCAGCTTGGCATGCTGTGGAGAACAAATATCTTGAAAAAATAAATACATTAAAATGTTTCAAGCAGCAAATTAATTAAATTTTTCAGCTTCTTACTTCTAGGGCAAATTATTTTACTGTTAAATGACCAGAGGAACAGCTACGACATCATCCTTTTCATAGATTTACTGCAACAATTAATGCCTAAGAGACAGTACGATTTTGCTCCTGAATGGACCCTTGACACAGATTTTCTGTTCTCCAGGAGCAAAATCATCTAACAAGACATCAGGTCATTAAATCTTAACAGAAGAGGGAGGGAGGGANAGAAAGAAAGAAAGAAAGAAAGAAAGAAAGAAAGAAAGAAAGAAAGAAAGAAAGAAAGAAAGAAAGAAAGAAAGAAAGAAAGAAAGAAAGAAAGAAAGAAAGAAAGAAAGAAAGAAAGAAAGAAAGAAAGAAAGAAAGAAAGAAAGAAAGAAAGAAAGAAAGAAAGAAAGAAAGAAAGAAAGAAAGAAAGAAAGAAAGAAAGAAAGAAAGAAAGAAAGAAAGAAAGAAAGAAAGAAAGAAAGAAAGAAAGAAAGAAAGAAAGAAAGAAAGAAAGAAAGAAAGAAAGAAAGAAAGAAAGAAAGAAAGAAAGAAAGAAAGAAAGAAAGAAAGAAAGAAAGAAAGAAAGAAAGAAAGAAAGAAAGAAAGAAAGAAAGAAAGAAAGAAAGAAAGAAAGAAAGAAAGAAAGAAAGAAAGAAAGAAAGAAAGAAAGAAAGAAAGAAAGAAAGAAAGAAAGAAAGAAAGAAAGAAAGAAAGAAAGAAAGAAAGAAAGAAAGAAAGAAAGAAAGAAAGAAAGAAAGAAAGAAAGAAAGAAAGAAAGAAAGAAAGAAAGAAAGAAAGAAAGAAAGAAAGAAAGAAAGAAAGAAAGAAAGAAAGAAAGAAAGAAAGAAAGAAAGAAAGAAAGAAAGAAAGAAAGAAAGAAAGAAAGAAAGAAAGAAAGAAAGAAAGAAAGAAAGAAAAAGAAAGAAAGAATTTTTCAGGAAATTTTCTAGCCTGGAAGAGACATTGAGAAGCCAATAATCCAGAAGATGTCTGAATTGAAATGTAGTGTCAGAGCCTCCTGCTTTGTAAGCAGCTTCATCATAGACGTAAGAGAGTAATCTGGGAAATCCTGAGCAGTCTTGTAGTGTATTTGGCAAGTTACTGAATGTTTGTCTCAGTGGGCGCTGTTCCCAACTGAAGAGCTGGTGGTCAGCAGCTTCCTCACTATCAAGTGTCTAATCACATCAGTGCACAGCGATATCTCCAGACAGCTTACTTTTCACAAGAAAATCTGGCAAAGAATAGAAACTAAACAAGACAAAAGCACAGATCCAGCCTACACAGTCCAGGTACCATTAGCAGCAGACAAATTTTTTTATTCTTGGAGACAATGTTTTTAGTCACATGTTTGGGTCCCCAGTCCTAGGCTGGTTTTGAATTCAACAAGTGCTGCCAGTTACAAGAGATATCATGACATGAAGTTTTAGGTTGGTTGCACAAAACAAACAAAAGCCAGGAGTCTGAGACTGGAGGAGTGTGATCTTTCAAGGCTTTTGAGTAAAAAAAAAAGTGTTGCTATAATTTTGACAACATAATTTAGAGGCTTTTATATAGAGCAATCTACACCTCCGCCCCTCTCCACCTCGCCTCCCTCTCTGGTATTGTCTTGCCTGTCAATTATTGGAAGAAGAATCTGTTCTTTAAAAGGCTTTCAAATTATTAGAAATTATTTGGAATATCATCTAAAAGCTCTTGAAAGAAAGAACACTACCCCCACACATACACACAGCAGAAAGTATTTATTTGTATTGTCAACTTAAATACCCAGGAGTAATGTGAGAGTTTGTCTGGCTAATGACATCAAGGATCGTTACCTGTGCTGACCTTGGTTTGAGCTGTGGGGATATTATAAGCTAAACCTAATGCTCTGAGTGCTTAATACATGACATCATGATGCCCATTTCCTTTGGTACCTATAATACTGTGAGGGCTGTATAGAAAGACGGAGGGAATTTGGGGCCATGACAATACAGTAAGCAGTGTCACTGTTAATGTATGCATACCAGAAAGCAAAGCAAAGCATCTGCACCATTTTGCCAAGTAAGCAACTTTGTTGTTAATGTAGGGCTTGTTTGCTCTGATACATAACAGAGACATTTGAGTTCCTTCAAACCATCACTCTGACTGGCATTGAAAGATATTGTATTATAAATTTTACATTATAATAGTGTTTACTGGCGGAATAAATTGCATACCTGTATTGAAGTGATGGAAAAAAGACATCACTCATTATCACATTCAGCAGCATGCTGAATACAGCAGTGAACAGTGATAATCGTGCCAGCTAAAGTGATTTTACCTGTGAAAAGTTGTTCAGACATGAGTGAGAGACTGCTAATGCCTTACATGAAGCATAGCTATTTCCTATTTGTTTCTGAGAAAAAGCTTACAATCCATTGATAACTCTCAAGTTCCCTAAATGCAATATATGTTAAAGGTATAAAAATTATTTCTCAATTTTCTTCGCAGCCCTCTTTTATCTCCATAATACCTATCTTGCATGTTGCCAACTGCTGTTATTCCACCTGTTAAGCGGCCTCACACAAATTAGAAATAAGCATTTGGTTCAAATGTTGCTATACAATTCACTTTCAGTCCGTCTGATCTCTCCTGAAATGTTTCTGAGACACTGCTCTTCTTCAGACAGATCCATATCACCTAAAGAATTTTCATCTCTGAATTTAGCTTTCAGGGGAGCCAGGGGGAAAAGAGCCAATTCACCTGTCTTCATTTAAATTTTGTTTTCTCATTGTTAGTGTCCCTAGATGAGTTTCATCTTGCTACCTCTGCCCACCAGTATATATTTAGAGTGGGCTTCATCACCAACAAGGAAACCTTATTTTAGGCACCACCATGTAGGACTTTATAGGTGGATGAGGTGTTTGAGCTCCAAGTACAGTCCATGCAGATCTAGTCAGTGGACCCTAGATGCAGTTCATCCAAAGCAGGTACCTTAGCATACCCTGCCTGGCCCCTAGCTGCTGAAGGAAATACGGCTCTCTAGGGCCTCTGCCATATGTGTCAGCCTCATGCACATGTCTTCAATGACCTAGAGAGCCTGGAACAGTTCTCAGGGCATATGTTTAGGCAACTGAATTAGGTCCTAGACCTCCAGTATCTATTGCGGAAGCCAAAGCACCTCATTCACTTATAGACATCCACACACATGTGTTTGCGTCTCCCCGGGAAGCTGGGTGAGACGAACCCCATTCATAGTCCTCAGTTTCACTATCTAGCTACATCCTTGAAATTAAGTACAATTACACAGTACCCCTCCTCCAAAGCTTTTAGGACTCAGTTCCCATTGGTGTTAGTTGGACTTCATGCTTTGAGGATCTGGTCCCTAAAAGGTCTGCTGTGCCTGTGGCTAGATTTAGTTACCAAGGAGTAGGAGAGCAAACACAGGTGATCAAGCTATCTCTGCTTAACAAAGTGCTGAGCACCTGTGGAGCCACAGAACTATTTCATACTCATCTTGCAATTAACCCAGGTGAAGTGGGTGCTCTGTCCAGAAAGGAAGGTCAGGGTACCCAGCCTAGGTGCAGTATTTCTGAGGAAGCCCTGCTGCCACAGGGAGCAGAGGGACACAATGGGAGAACATGGTAGCTCAGGCTCTGCCATGTGGCTCTACTGGCTGAGTGGGTCCTGGGACTGGCAATCTCCTTTGCCAAGGAAGGGATTTTTTGGGTCCAAATTAGGTGATATCAGAAAGGGAATGAAAGGGGCTTTCAAGGGTCTCGTTCTACAACTGAACATGCATCCACAAGTGCCAGCATCTCAGGGAGGGTGTTGTAATTAAATAGATGGAAACATAGATCGTGTGAGGTAGAGAAAGTGTAATGAGGGGCTACTAATCCCCCCACCATTGCAGTTCTTCTAAATAACAGGGAGGAATTATTAAATACCTCTCAGATTCTCTATATTCCAACAGAGGACCCTGCTATGTAGAGCCCAATACAGCAATCTGGCACCTCTTAAGAAAAAAAAAATCTTTTTCGCATACCAAGTTGTCTTGTTTCGTTCAAAAGAATAATGAAATGGGAAACAGAAAAAGAAAACTGGTAAATAAAAACAGGACTGTTCTGTGAATTTCCTTGTACTTGACAATGTTGGAGCAAGGGGAGTGGAGTGTTTTTAAAGATTGATGACTATCTCCTTCCCCCTGCTCAAAAGACACGGTCTTCACTAAAAACAGTTTGACTTGCTGCCATAGGACATACATTTCCCAATTCAAATACTACAGTTCAAGCCAGTTGCTGGCCCTAATATCAAGTTTCTGTTGACAAACAATACAAAGCATGGCACTTCTGCATGACTGAGTTTATGTTCAACACAGAAACACTCCTCCACAGAATCACAAGACAGACTTGAAATTAAAATAATTTTCAAATGAAATTGGAGGTGAAAAACAAAAGGAGATAGATTGAAAACTGGAAGTAATGGGAAAATAAAGATGAGATGTTAGCACTACCGAATTGTTTTCCTTTTTTTCATAATAAAAATTATCTCTCTAAATGTATGTCACCCATGCATTTATCTACATTTCTGTTTGTCTATCAGTCACCTGTCTTCCACCTGCCTGAAAGTAACTACTTATTTGGAAAAGCAAGTTAAATTGTCTTCCTCAGTGAAGGGAGAGGAGAGAGATAAAAAGGAGAGAGAGAAATGATGAAAAATCTTGGTGTAATCTGAATAGCAATGAAGCAAAAGCTACTCCTTGATGTGCCTATGAATCCTGTAAATGAAGTGGCCCTTGAATTAAATTAATTTAAAATCTGGCAAATATTACGCTGCATGTTTGTCAATGTGCTGTATAATTATTAATTTGTTCATTGAGGCAACTATATAAATAAATAGAAAGCAGAATGCCATGATTAAACTAACACTAGAAATCCAGGGTCAAGGAGCCCTGTTATACAGGGATCTAAATAGCTTTCCCAGGTCCTATTTTTACATCTCCATACAGATCTGCAGGTCTGTAACTGCGAATTAATTGGCACACATTTAGATGCCAACAGAGCTTTTGTATTCTCAGTGCACATTTTGTCTTCTCAGAGTGAGATGTTAGTAATGGAGGTTTTAATATTACCCCTAGGGGAGCACC
Source organism: Steatornis caripensis (assembly GCA_013398225.1). Taxonomy (NCBI): domain Eukaryota; kingdom Metazoa; phylum Chordata; class Aves; order Caprimulgiformes; family Steatornithidae; genus Steatornis; species Steatornis caripensis. Next base: position 48,947 of record VZSC01000778.1, on the reverse strand, counting down.
AGAAAATCTTAACAATTTCCTTCACTAGAGTATTTTCATTAGAGCTAAATGCTGTGCAATTTACATTTGAAATCAGATGTAGGGTAAGTATAATGTGACAAGACATGTTGCAATGTTAGGGTTTTTTTGTTCAAATGTTCTTTATTTACTGCAATATACCCTCAAAAGATAAGCATGCAATTAAAATAAATATCTTGATTTTTAACCACTCCTAATTGAACTGTTATGGGGATAATAGGAGCACAAAATAGAATCAGGTTTAAAACTACCCAAAGCACAAGATTAAAATATTACTCTATTTAAACAAAAACGTTTCAGGCAAAATAGGTCCTGTGCAGCAGAAATGAGTTCAGCGTAAGTAAATCAGACACAAACCCCTTCCTTTGTAATATTAATTCAACCTTGTGGTGTTTAAAATGCCAAGATCTCTGCATGACTCACAGGAAAAACCATAAACCCTACTTTTTCCAACATATGAAAAAAAAACCCAAATTGAATTGGTATTTTTTAAAAAAGGCTGAATTTCGGTGCTTGGTCTAATATGAAATTCTACTCTGCCATTGCCCACACCCCAAGGCACTCATATTCCATCACTGACTTTCTTTGTCATAGCAACAAAAGAAGCAATTGCACACCTACAACAGCTTCAATCAGATCAGGGCCACCTTCATGGCTAAACCAAATCACAGAACCCACCGTTTACGTGTTTCTCCACTGAAAACCCTTAAGAGGCTCAGTCAGATCAGGTTTATTATTGAAGAGGGTCCCTACAGAAATGCAGCACCTGCCTCTTAGCCAGCCTGGAGCCTCCTAAAACTGAGGAAACTAAACCGCTGCAGAAGATACCTGCCAGCAGCAGGAAGAGAGGAAGAAGCAACAATCCTAGCAATCTGCCATTCTGTAGTATTACAGCCAGCCTCAAGTGCAGCAGCAAGCTACATTATGATGAAGGACGTCTAAGCACAAGGGGGTCAGACCCAGAGGGCTGGAACGGTTACTGGAATGTCCCGACCTGTCATTCATGCAACACAGCCCCCTTGGGGTGAGTAAAGCATGAGAGTGAGGTAACCTTCTCATTGCCTTCTTCCTTACATAGCCAGGCACAAAAATACCAAATTATTTTGGAGGTCAAAAATTCATCCCACTCTACCAAGCTGTCCAGGTTAGGCACATGAACAGTATTGTCTCCATACCATCAATGAAGAAAAGAAGGTCCTACAAAGGGTGCTTTAGATGTTAGTGGTGTTAGCTGCCCTTCATGTTGCCTCCATCTTGTCACTGGATACACAGAGAGTCTAAGGCAATTTGGCGTCTGAAGGAAGGGGAATCAAGCACAGAGGCTCACACCTTGGCTGGATAGGACCAGGTTTTCAAAACTTAGCCAGAACTCCTAAAAAACTCTGGCAACTACAGCAGTCTTTCACGTGCTCACACTGGAACTCACGAAAATCCAGGTCCCAGATTTTCTAGTATTACTGTAAATTGCAGCCTTCTGCTGTTAAGGGCTCTGTGAAAAGCCCCTCATAAATTTTCATTAGAAAAAGTATTGAATACAAGACAAACTGAAACGACATAAATGTTGAAGGCTTTTCTTCCAACCTGCTGAGGAAGGGTGATTACAAAAGTTCAGGTTACCTCTGAAGCTTAAGAAAAAGGTAGAATTTAGTTTATGGTTCTTTCAAAGACATTTAGCTAATATCATTATTAATATCAATATATGAGAGCAGCAAAGCATTGTTATGAGGTCTGCATGACCCAGTAGATTTTTATGAAGTTTTCATTGCTGCCTGAATGGCCACGAAATCTATGCAGAGCAAGAAGTAGGAAAGCTTTGCATGTGACCTTGTCCTTGCACAGCAAAAGAGTGGGCAAGAATCAAAGAGCCTGGTGAGGTGCCAGGTTAGCAACTGACATCATGTAGTAGTAAGCAGGACAGGGTGAGCAGTGTGAGCAGTGAGAAGAAAAGTAGACCTTGAAAACTTGCAAATATTAAACAGCAGGGAGAAGTGGAAGAAAAAAGAAGGGGACTAAGAACAAAAATGTTCCTATCTTAAAGAGAAGAGAGGAGGAAACGAGGACTCAAGAGGTCCTGTGCTTTGTGAAGGCCTCAAGTTGTTAGGCATCTTGCCTCTGTAATATGCAAACAAAAAACAAAACAAAACAAAGCAAAAATCCAAATAAATTATCAGAAGTTTTTTGGATAGGCAACACAATGAAATTGTATTTAAAATAATTAAGCAAATGGTAGAGTTGAGACATAAAAATAATGAATATAATCTAAATTCTTTTGAGATTTGTTAAATAAGTGGTTACATGTGAAATTGCGCTTGTATACTGGAGAAATAATTCTAATTCTGCTTTCCACATAGCTCTGCCCACACCTTAGCTGCATGTCCATCACAATCCCACCTGTTTTTCAGAAGGTTGTTGCAAATATTGACTATGTGTGAAATGCAAGGAAGAGTACAGTCACGTTTTTCAAACCATTTGGAAGAATAAAAAGCATAGAAAGAGGTTTCTTCCTCAGGGAGGAATAGCCACTAAAGGGAAAATGAGGTAGGAGCAAAATTAATTTTAGAAGCCTACAATGTAGACTTCCATTCTTACCTATATTATGGTCAAAGGTAAAAATGCACAATTCTAGGACAAAATTACTCTGACCTATTCTAGACTTTTGTTTCACAGCTGGAATGAAGGAATAGGGTGTCTCTCAAGAACAAGAAGTCAAATCTCACATCATTATTTTCTCAGGTGCGTCTATTGGCTGTGTCTTAAAAGTGGTACTAAAATAACTTGCGGTGAAAAAGAAAACTGCATTTGTGATGTTATATGGCAAAATTTTCTGGTCCAGGTTTTGAACTTAGATAATGCTACATGAAAATAACTGAGATTAATTATTCTGCTGTTTAACATCAAAACTATTTAATCCTTCCTGCTTGTCAATAGCATACAATAGACAGAAATCCATGTTCAAGTGAAATACCTATCATGCACAACCTCATTTGAAAGTATTGTGAAAACAGATGTGATCATAAAGGATACATGGGACTCTGGACAAACAGATGCTCTGAACTAAGGACGTCTAAGGAGCATTGTGCCTTCAAAATACCCAACAACACAAACTTCTTATCCAAGTATCCTTGGCTTACCACTGCCTTCAGAGTCATCTGAGGGAGCTTGTACTCCTGTGAATGTTCTTCCAGGGCCATTCAGACTTACAGACTGCCACACATCTCATGACCTCTCCACCCAACAGAGTGCTTAAAGACACTAGCTGTTTCTGCATGGGTAGGATTCAGGAAGGAGAAACAGTCTATCCCACTGTCCATTTATCTAGTCCATACTTCATTGATTTGTCTTTGTTATGGGACACTGTTGAAAGCCTTGCTAAACTCAAGGCAAGCAACATCCGCTACTATTCTTCTCCCAATCATTTCATCACAAAAGGCTATCACGTTGGTCAAGCATGACTTCTTCATAAATCCATGTTGACTCCTTCTAGTTATCCTCTCATCCCTTATATATTTAAATATGGCTTGCAGTATTATTTTCTCCATGACCTACCCAGTCACCAAGGTGAGGCTGACCAGTCTGTAATTCCTCAGATCCTCCTCCGTTCTCTTCTTGAAGATGATAGTGACATCTGCTTTCTTCCAGACACAGAACGTGAAGACAGCAATGAAGACATCTAACCCCTCTCATCACTTTCAGCACACTAATTGTACTACAGCAAACAGGGAAGTGCAAATTAAAGTCATGAGGATCAATTAAAGCAAAACAGAATATATAGAGTTGTGTTTCAAATTTCAGATGTATTGTGCGGTTTGTTTATTTTTTACAGTTTCACAGAAAATTCAGATGATGTTTGATTGTTCACTGGAACAACCATCAATATCTATCTATTGACACTGAAATGTGTTGCAGATGTTTCACTGCCATACATTTGTAATATTTAAAAGTGTTACCAAGCATCCCTTCAATTCAGCTTTAGGAAGTGCCATGTAAAATTGTTCTAAACTTAGGAAGAGTGTTATTAAAAGCTAAGCCAAGCTTACCCACAGCTAAGCCAAAACGTATATTTTCTTCAAAAGGCTGTGTTAGATCAACAAGCTGCCAGTCAGAATTGATATTAGACCATCCAATAGACATTACATCAATAATCTAAAAACCTTTTCCTGTCAGGTCAATGCTATAGCAAAGTTTCAGAATGACAGCTTAACAACATGAAAGTGTTAGCACACATTCTTCACATGATGTCTCAAAGTAATTACAAGGAATACTGAAATAAAGAAAAGTGACATAATGATTCCCATGAATCAATACAGAAAAAACGTGCTGGACCCTTAAAAGTTGCCATGGCCAGTCCTGATCAAAATGATGACTAGATGTAACAAGCAAGGAAACCACATCACCTGCCTGAGTTTGCAGAAACTCCCAGTACTGTTTATTATTTTAATCAATGACATAGTGGAATCGAGAGCACCCTCAGCAAGTTTGCAGATGACGCCAAGCTGAGTGGTGGGGTTGATACGTCTGAGGGACAGGACGCCATCCAGAAGGAACTGGACAGGCTCGAAAAGTGGACCCAAGAGAACATCACGAGGTTCAACAAGGCCAAGTACAAGGTCCTGCACCTGCGTCAGGGCAATCGCCAGTATCAATACAGGCTGGGATGTGAAGGCATTGAGAGCAGCCCTAACGAGAAGCACTTGGGGGTACTGGTGGACAAAAAGCTGGACATGAGCTTGCAATGTGCGCTCACAGCCCAGAAGGCCAACTGTAACCTAGGCTGCATCAAAAGAAGCATGGCCAGCAGATCAAGGGAGGTGATTCTCCCCCTCCACTCCACTCTGATGAGACCCCACCTGCAGTACTGCATCCAGCTCTGGGTCCTGAGCACAAGAAAGACATGGACCTTTTGGAGTGGGTCCAGAGGAGGGCCACAAAAATGATCAGAGGAATGGAGCACCTCTTCTGTGAAGAAAGGCTGAGAGAGTTGGCATTGTTCAGTCTGGAGAAGGGAAGGCTCTGGGGAGACCTTATAGCAGCCTTACAGTACTTAAAGGGGATCTATAAGAAAGATGGGGACAAACTTTTTAACAGGGCATGTTGCAAACTGACCTTTCATACAACTCTTGCCTGCTGCTTTGNAGGTTCAACAAGGCCAAGTACAAGGTCCTGCACCTGCGTCAGGGCAATCGCCAGTATCAATACAGGCTGGGATGTGAAGGCATTGAGAGCAGCCCTAACGAGAAGCACTTGGGGGTACTGGTGGACAAAAAGCTGGACATGAGCTTGCAATGTGCGCTCACAGCCCAGAAGGCCAACTGTAACCTAGGCTGCATCAAAAGAAGCATGGCCAGCAGATCAAGGGAGGTGATTCTCCCCCTCCACTCCACTCTGATGAGACCCCACCTGCAGTACTGCATCCAGCTCTGGGTCCTGAGCACAAGAAAGACATGGACCTTTTGGAGTGGGTCCAGAGGAGGGCCACAAAAATGATCAGAGGAATGGAGCACCTCTTCTGTGAAGAAAGGCTGAGAGAGTTGGCATTGTTCAGTCTGGAGAAGGGAAGGCTCTGGGGAGACCTTATAGCAGCCTTACAGTACTTAAAGGGGATCTATAAGAAAGATGGGGACAAACTTTTTAACAGGGCATGTTGCAAACTGACCTTTCATACAACTCTTGCCTGCTGCTTTGGTTGTAAGCTACAAAAGATCATCTTTGTGCACTGCGATTGTGATCCTGAACCAGAGTTTGGACTCCTCAGGGCCATAGTAATACAAACAAGAAAGAAGGGAACACACAAAAAGCCTGCACAGGCACAAAAGCATTTACAGTAACAGACTCTCTAAGCTGTGCAAAGCTATTCACAGTATGTTCACTTCACATGCAGTAGACATTACATCCCCAGTAGGATGCAGGCAACCATGTTAACTCAGCAAGAAAGTGAAAGAAAAGGCTCCCTCCCAGCTGACAGTTGAGATCAACATGGGCTGTGAGAGCTTTCTGCAGCACACTACAATCCTACTGTAATATCATCCAGAGCATCTGAAGCCACAGAGGGGCCACACTAGATGTATTTGGCCAGGAGCAGAGCAGAGGAGCACCCACACAGCTGCACCCATTTCTACTCAGACACCATTGTTACGGCTAATGCTTGCTGCTTCCAAGTTGTTGGGTGCTGGTCTTACGACACTAATGATGCTTCTCCCCTGCTCTGCTCCACATGCAGAAAAGGAGGTGTCTTTATATTCATTGTCTCACTACTAGACAGCTTAAACCGCCAGAGCTCTGAGTAGGGACAAATACTGGATCAAGCAAGAACAAGCACCGGCTACAAGTCTTGGAGGCCATTGCTTCAACTTCTGCTCCTCAGGTGCCTCTCCTTCTGCCCAAGTTCAAAGTCACACCAGTTAGCCTAACTAATCAACTAGTTCCAGAGATATATTATTCTCTAAAAATGCAATGAAAAATGCACGTGCATCTTTTCTTGCTTTCTGTGAGTTCATTTGCTTTAATTTAAGAAATCCAATGCTTTTGCACTGAGTTTGCTCCTGCTCCCTTTAAAATTAGCTGGAGTTTTCTCATTGCCTTCAGCAAGAAGAAGATGGGATCATGGGTGCGTATACAAACAGGATTTCTGATTGGGAGTTGATTAAATATTTAAGCAATTCTAGATAGAATGCTTACTTTCAGGGACTTAATATGGCCCATCTAATTACAGTTAAGTGATTCCTCCATGCATAAGTCCTCTTATGTGAGTAATGAGGAGCACATAGTTGAGGATAAATAATTCTTCAAAGTTATCGGAAATGTGGACCCATTAGTAAATAATATGGCATTTAGCTAAGTGAGAAATACTCTTGAGGATATAATCTCCCTTATGAAAAGGAATGTTTTGTACTATAGGCAGGCTTGGTGAGATTTGAAGTTTCTTTTGGGCTGGAAATTGACTCATTTTTGTGTTGTCCATACAAAGGTCTGGCCATAATATCTAACCAATCTCAGCCTCATAAGATGACCAAAAGCCATTAGTTGGGAATACTGACTAGCAGAGCGGAGAAGGCAGACAGGTTGGGACTGGAGCAGACACAGGGCTGATATGCACCAGAAATTAAAATAGAATTTGGGAGAACAGGAGGAAAAAGTTGGCTGAAATTGCCTAGAAACTATTATACATTCATCCTGTCAGCTTTCCTCTCCTCTTCTACTGCTCACAGTCCACAGGGGAGATAGAATTACAGGTCCAGAATATTTTGAAATTTATGTATGTTTGTGGATTAAAATTGAGGCTTACCACTACGTCTAATTCTAGAATATACTCAGTTCCTACATTAAGTATTTAGATATTACTATTATAAAGTATGTTTTGTTTTCTTTTTCAACATAGTTGAAATAATAAAGTTTCATGAGAAAGAACGGAACAGAATTTTTTCCAATATTGATTATTTCATTAATTTTGAATATTAGAAATCTTTGGTTTTCAAAGATAAAAAGATTTTTTTTTCCTTTTAGAAGGAATGGCAGAAAAGCATGAAAATGTCTCTTCATACATCTAAAAGAGGAGCTACATTTTTTCAACTGACAGTGAAAACTTTGTTTCAACTAATAAAATCTAAGAAATTAAGTTCTAATTCAAACTTTTTTGTTTCTTTCAAAAAATCAGCTCTCACTCCAACTTTTCTACCAGCACCATCAAACAACATGACCTGAACTTTGCAATCTGGTGAATCCTCATCCTAGAAAAACATTTAATTCATAATGAGAAGGAATAATAAAATCTTGGTCAAAATATTTTTCAATAGTGTTAGACTGAGTTTTCTAAAATATTGGATCATGGACACGAACAACGTTTCTTAGACCTTCTTCCTGTGGAGAAATGGAAGAAATATTTCAGTCCCACAAAGGACGTAATCTCTAGTCTTATGCAAATGATGAACACTGGTTATCATGGAAGCTCAGTACACACTGTGCTCTTCTCTCCCAGTAAGGTCCTCAGAGATTATGATGCTGTTCCCTGTCTTTCTGGCTGATTATTCTACTCATTATTACACTTATGGTATGGCTCTATATAGGAAGACTTTAAACATATTTTTTTTATATGATAGTACTTTGTTCAAATGAGGCGGGGCTCTTTTCTCTTTTAAAGAGTAATGGGGATATTTTGCTTGTGATTAAGGCTCTGATCTTTAGTCTAGCTTTAACCATTTCTCACGGGCACAAAACTTGCAGGCACATTTTGAAACGTAATTATTTGTGTCTGCAATCTAGTTACTTAGATGTCTGAGTCCCTGATTGCATCCATAAGTCAGGGATTCGGACATCTAAGTGATCTAAATTGCACCTGAAACAATTTGCACCTAAAATGTCAAAAAAGGATATAGCAGATAGAAAAAGAGTACAGAGATGGGTGATGAGAATAATTAGGGACACGGAAAACCCCAGAAATGCAATAAAATTGAACAGAATTGGACTGTTTACCAAAGAGATGTGAAGAAATGAATAAAAGAGGAAATGATCAAAAGTAGAGGAAATAAGGAGCAAGATAGAAAAGATAGATTAGGTACTTTCATCCGTCTCTTCATCATAATGAAAGAACAAATAGATGTTTCACAAAATTTAAGCATGGAAGATTCAAAATTTATACAAAAGGACACACACTTTCACGCAATTAACATGTGAGAAGCCTGACTACCTGACGTAGTGAATCCAGCAGGACTCAGTAGAGGGTTAGGCACCTCTTTGCATTTAAAAATGCTCAAAAACATTTAAAAGGCAGCAATTTCAGAGAAAAACTACCTACCTTCCTGCTTCAAGGCTTCAACCTTTTTTTTTTTTAATATTGGGGGAGTGGGGTGCAGAGTAGTTTAGACATGCCTGACACAGGATTCCTTTTACCTTTCCCCTGAGGCATCTGGGGCTGCCTCTGATTTGTGACAGGTTGCTGGGCAAGGTGGAGCCTGCAGAGAGAGCCACACCAGCTCAGACACTCCTCCAAGGAGCACACACAAAGCCAGAAGTCCTTTCAGAAATTGTCACAGTAGGACTCAAGAGGGCTGTAGATTGGAACCTTTCATCTTTGCTACCTGGGTAATTGGAAATGTGACTGAGAAGTTCATGGATTCCATAACAGACTTGAGAGTGTAGTTATACTGTTTAAACAACTAGAATGTGAACTAGTGCAGGGACGTATTTCTACAAGAAAATCTGCACGTGAGACAGATTATTGGAACAGTCACCAAATAGGGCTGGCTAAAAACACACACTGTATTCCACACCAAAGAGGACAGTTGTTAATCTACTTTATTCTCACATTGGATTTTTTTCTTTTTTCAAAAAAGAAAAAAATGTGAGAGGTACACCTCCCTCAATTATTGGCTAATATTTTGTAGGACAAAGAAGACTATAAGGAAGAATTCAAGAAAACTTGAACAGAAAGAGAGGTGGCTCGGACATTCAGAGGTACACAAAAGAATACATTAGGTATTCTCCCAGCCCATGTGACCAGTGCCTGAAACACTAATCACACTCAGGTAGATCCTACTTTTCCAAGAAAACATGTTAACAAACCAGTGCTAACAAACTGTTTTGCTAAAAAAAATGCTGGTCTGTTCTATGAATTTCTCTGCTTAAAAGCCAGAGCTTGCCTTGGCTGGTATGTCCTTCCATACAGTCTAATTAGACGGTACAGCTGTGTTAGGTCTTCAGCAGGATAGATGGAGAGCCATGCACCAAAAAACAGATATAACTTGGGTGTTAGGACATTTCCTGAGCTGTAGGAGATGTGGTTTCAAGTCTCAGCTGGAAATCAGGCAGGATGCAAACTTGGAAAATGTTCTTTCACAATCTTAGAGAAGCTCCCTAGAGAGCCATATGAGAAATGACTCATTGTCTGTCTTTTCCGGACATGGTTCCAGGCTTGCCACCAGAAAACATAGAACCTAAAGCTCAGCTACTTTCTTGACCACCTTGGTCCTACCTGGTTTTCCAGTCAGTCTGGCAGTTTTCAGCAATGCTTCTTGTGCATACCTAGTTTTCCCTTTGTACCATGGAGAGACTCTGGAGATTTGAATCAGATCAGGGGAACCCAAATGCAGAAAAAGTGTCTTGCCCTGGATGGACTTGGTACTCCATGGGCTGGTTCAAATGTAAAAAAGTCACAAAGATGGGCATTTAAGAAAGTTAATGCAGGTGGGTAGCAGTTCCCTGCTAAATGCAGTCAGAATCCTTCTATGGTCATCCATCACCCTGGAACAGGATTCAACAGAGCAATAAGAGGTTAAAGGACTTAGAGAAGAAGACAAAGATGTCCATTTGGCTGAAGACGTGAGGGGGAAAATTACAGAATAGGGAATATATAAAACAAGAGGAATTAGAGGAGAGATTCAAAAAGCTGAACTATACAATCAGAGCAGTAGATAAAGTAAGTGATTCTGATAGGTCCAGGGTCAAGGAACGAGAGATGGAAGAAAGAAAGCAGAGTAGAAGTCATTGCTTTGTTCAACTGCAGCTGAGACAATGGCGGCATGAATACACACTTTAGCTTCTGGAATTAAGTGTTTAGACAGTATCTGAGATGTAGAGACAACCAGCAGATTTTGGCAACTGTTTGGATTTCATAGACAAGGAGATTTAATATGCAATATTTACTTCTGATTTCTTCCCCTTTGTACGAGTGAATAGGTGCCAGATTGTTTGGTCAGCTTAAACTTCTTTGAAACTGAAGGGCCTAATTGACAACTTTCATTTAAAGGCAAGTGTAAGAACCCAGGATGGTCCTTTTGTCTGCTGAGATGTTGAATCAATAGCCACGCACTAACAATATGTGCTACAGTCCAAACAAAGGGGTGCTTCCAAGGCTGAGGAATTTGTTCTGATTCTGGGGAGGTTTGAAAGTCTGTGAAACAGAAAAGAAAGCATAGTTGTTACAGCAACCTGCAAGGAAACGCTAGACACAGCCTAGATATGTGGATCTCAGAAAAATCAGGAGAGAAAATATTCTCAGCTGATTGATGATTAAAGGGCACTTAGACCTGAAAGCAAAGAAAGCGTCAAAAAATTTTTTGAGAGAATGGTAGTTACCCCACGTCAAAACTGTGCCAGGAACCACTTTCTAAATTTAACAGCACAATCAAACTCCAGTGTCAGGAATGCTCTTGGTACTGTCCCAAATCACTAGAGCAGATGTACCCAATTTGACCCTGCATCTGGGGCTGCTGTGTATAGACAGGCCAGGCTGCAGCTTGGGGCTGAATTGGGAATGGGAGGTAGGGTGGGGTGCGGGGTGCCTCCTGTTATTTCACTGTGTTGGAATACAAGTGTCCAAAACAGCCATCTCTTGTCACATTCCTCCCACGAGCTGCACAGAGACACAGGCTGTTTACCAGAGACATGCAGGGCAAAGTGAAGAGGAATATGTAACATGCTGGATGCTATGGTCTAAGTGCTTGTTACGTTAGAGTATGCTTGGGCAGTATCAAAGGTTGCACCCAGCTGAGCAAAAATGATGTCTTAAGATTTCAACATTCACCAGTTTTCCAAGCCCTACTACTGGGTTATATTCAGTTAAAAACAAGTGGTCCCCTTCCTCTTTTGGCCAGACTTCAACTAGTGCTGTTACAAGAAAACACATAGGCACCTTTTTTTTCTCCATCCTGGACCCAGCAAAGGGAAAGAGCTAAATCCTTTCTTTTTTGCCCTTTGTACATTCCTTCTTCCTACCTTTCCTATTGTCCCTTTTCTATGAATTCCCACACCACTTTTGCTTTGTAAACTATTTGTCTTTTACCTATTAAGTATTTTTGGAAAATGTTACCTCTTGTTCTCTCCTCCTCTATTCTTTCATGTTTATTCCTAATTAATATCTGATGGCCAACACCAGGTAAACACAACACAGACATTTATAGCCGAGCTAGTGGTCTATAGTCCCTTATAGAGAAATTACTCGAAGTTACAATTTACCTTATCCTAATGCAGCAGCTGAAAATGGCTCAGATGAATCATGTCCAAGAAGTATCTAGGTCTCTTCATGTCTCTCTTACTGTGGAAGAGTTTTGGAAAATAGGCCTTTTTTCCCTGTTAAGGAGTAAGTGAGCAGCCCAAACGTCCTCTCACTGAAAATGTCTCAGAGCGGAACATGTCTTGGGCCATGTCTCTGTTAGGATAGGGCAGCGAGTCTTGAAAATATTGAAAGGAAGAAATACAGAAAAATCAGAAACTATTCCTCCACCTCATCCAAAATAGAAACAGACAGCTCAAAATGTCCACCTTTCAAAATAAAGTAAAACCACAAGACATGATTCAGCTCCAGGCAGATCAAGTCCTTCCTCAGGAATTACGTTTGAGAGAGGGTAAGAAAAAGAATAGCGATATGGGGCCTTTGAACATTCTTCTTACTAAACAAAAACAGATTTTTCCAACTCCTATAAAATCAGCTTTCATTTCCATTCCTTTCTTTGACAACTCTCAGAAAAAACAGCAAGCAGAAAGGTGGTCCATGACATGAATTCTGGTTTTACTCACTTCCAAGTACACACATTTCTCCGGTGGACATACACGACATAAAGTCAGGAGTTTAGCTGGTCACACGGGAATTGTATTTGCCCTAGCCACCATCTCCGATTCACTTCCAGAGATTTTTGAACACGCCAAACAAACGCAAGGTCACAGGAGCTAACAGTCCTTCCTTTGAAGCCAGAGGTTTGTTCCCAGGACCATTAGGCCAACATGGAGAGCTTTTGAAAGCCTACTTTGAGCTCTGTGAGACAGTTGTCTGAGAGGGTTAAGTACAAATGCCATCCACCTATCAAGAAAGGCACACCCAATTACCTACTCAATCCTATTGTGTCTGAAATAAGAGAATTTCTAAAAATCAAGTGAGACATGCGTAAGCAATGGCTGCAGGAAGTTGTTCCTCCACAGAAAAACTGACTAGCAAACCAACACATGCAGACAGGCCTTTTATTGGGAGTCAGTTCTCTCAGTTTTGACCTACATTAATTTTTCCTTGTTTAATTTTCTCAGCTGTTGTTTTTAATATGAATATACAACTATAAATCTGCATTGCGTTCACTGAGAATGTGAAATAACGCAACAGAAGTTAAAGAGAAGTTTATGTTGCAAAAATATTTCTGTTATGGAGGTAATTTCATATCATTTTATTCTTCTCAAACTTATAATTTTCTACTCCTCGTACATTTTTATGGCCAGAAGTGATTGTTAGCATCATCTAGTCTGACATGCAGCATAGCAAGGGCCAGAGAAGTTCATCCAGTAATTCTTGCATTGATCCCAACAATTTACATTTGGAATAGAGTATATCTTCTATGAAGACATCCAGTCTTCATTTAAAAACTTAAAAGCAGTGAGAAAAAAAATCTGCTACAACTCTTGGCAATCTGTCTGAATAGTTGATTAAATGTTAAAAATCCACAATATATTTTCAATGTGAATTTTGTTTTGCCTTAATTTTAGCCATTGGGTATCTTTGCCACAGCCAAGAGGCCTTCAATAGTCCTCAAATTTCTCACTGTCATGGTGCCAAGTGCCTTACAGTTTCAGAATTTCCCATTAAATATTATTTCACTCAAAGGTGCTGGTTCATTAGAGAACTACACATGACACATGGCCAAGTCCTGTCCCTGCAGTACCCCAAACTGACAGCTGACCCCTGCCACTCTCCATAACAGAAAGTACGCCCAGCCTACACACGTGGCAGTGTTCAGCAAAGAGGACTCTAGCTCTGCTCCGTAAATTGGGCTCACCTCTTGTAATCATGCCTCCAAGCTGAGCTGAGGCCTCGTCACACAGAAAAGCCTACCCGGCTCCCGCAGAGAAAGAGCAGAGGCAGCTTATGGTTATTAGCTCCTAGAACTGTATCTGCAACCACAGCATAGCGGATGCTAAACCCAGGGTGGACAAAAAAAGTGACCAGAGCAAGAGTGTACCCAAATAACCAATCTGTGGATTAGAAGGCCATCGCACAGACGCAACATTCTCCCTGAAAAAAAGGCTCAGAGCTAAGCAGAAACTTTAAGCCACATTTGCTTTTTACAGCCAAAAAATAAATGGGTACTTGCAAGCTGGCCACTTAGAAAACCAACTTTCACCCATGCCATCTTCACATCCTTGCTTAACGTATGGGTATTTCATCTGTAAAATTATTTTAGACACTCGCAAAGTGTCCCTAATGTAACCGTCATTGCTCATCCTCCCTCCCCGCAGCTCTTCCGCAAAGCCTGCTGTGCTACTGTCATGCTATTAACATCCCTCCGAAGTCACGGAAATGGTAGGATGTACCTGAGGCATTCAGAAAATCAGCATGTGCCTTCTGCAGGTACCGCACGTCCAAGCAATGCTAGGAAGCAGTCATAAAGTTAACACAGTAGTAAGCTATGTAATTTTTAGATAACAGCTACTTACATAAGTACAGAAATTGCTACATTTTATATGTACAGATTGCTTACATTCCAATTATGGACCAAGACCTAGTGTATGCAAATAATTAGTATTTAGGAGCAATACATTATTTTTTTCCCCTGCATGCCACTCTGATCTGAAAATGCTGGTCAATTCCTAAGTTACTTTGCATGTGTCAGTGCAATTTCCCCTCAGTCCCGGAAGCTTCTGGAGCACATAAGTAATGTTATAATGTTACAGGGGCCTAATAATTGTGTCCAGGAAGCTTCCCATACAATTTTCATCTTTTATTATACGGTTAGCGTATTTATACATCAGTATCATTTGACAAATTGCGTCTAGAATACATGGGGAGGCTGAAGCTTAAAAATACACTCTTGTTGCCCATGGCAGCCCCAGGTACAAGGTATTATCCGTTAATGCCACAGAAAGTCTCCAGCTACCTGACACGAGGACAGGCTACAGCCACGCTGATGGAGTAATTTCACTCTTAAGCCTTTTTTTTGCAACACCGATGCGTTTGCGTTCAAACGGTGCCATTTTAATGCTCCAAACGGGCTCCGGTGGCTGGCGCTGGAAAGGGCAAGGCCACCGACGGTGTCGCCTGGCTCCCTCGGCTACCCGGTGGGTGGCCTGAGGCTCCCGGGCCCTCTCTCGACTCACGGCTCCCGGAGGGG
>VZSC01000778.1:11753-23504 GCA_013398225.1 Steatornis caripensis | reverse complement strand
AGCAGTGAACACTGAAGCAAAGAAGGTATTCAGTAACTCTGCCTTCTCTATGTCTAGTGTCACCAGGTCGCCTGCCTCGTTCAGCAGTGGGCCCACATTTTCCCTAGTCTTCCTTTTGCTGCCAATGTACCTGTAGAAGCCCTTCCTGTTGTCCTTAACCTCCCTTACCAGATTTAATTCCAGTTGGGCCTTAGCCTTCCTTGTTGCATCCCTGCATGTTCTGACAACGGTCCTATATTTCGGAGACCTTTCCTGGAAATCTTCCTGTGAGGGATGCAACCACGCTTTTGCTTTATTAGTCATGGACCTTTGGGGACTTTTGGGTTTTTCCTCAGCAAATGTAGACCTTATTCTGTCATCTCTCCACTATGTTAGAGTAGAAACAAATCTATATATCACTGGCGAGAATCAGTAGGAGAGTCTTGCTGCAGGACAGTGGAGCCCATTTGGAGGCCTTGACTGTGTAAGGAAAAGGGAAAAAACAAGATAAATGTGTAGACTTAAACAGCTGTGCGAGCTTTGTAGACATGGTGTGTACCACACCAGCAACTTAGTACACCCTTGTATTTTAAGAAAACTTAAATGTCAAACACCGATGAGCTGCTCCCATTGCCTCATTTTTACAATGTGGAAGAAAACAGTCCCAGACATAAGAAAAAGCAGTGATAAAGAAATGGCTATTATCTCTTCCCACTCTCTCAGTTGCTTCCTAATTCCAATTTGTTATCCCTCTTCACTGCTCACCCTCCCAACACACCCCGCTGTAAGATTGCCAAGATGTTGCTGTCTCTGCTACCTAGCAAAACAGTAATGGTTTTAAGGTGGGAAGCCTACAGATTTCATAAAGAGGGTCTCAAATACCTAATTCCTGGCAGGGTATTCTTCAATATAAATACATTACATAGGTACTGCATTGCTGCAATGTTCATGAATTCAGGCAAGAAAAGAAATAAGTCAGTAGCCTCTTCTTAAAAAGCCTCTTTTACAGCTCTGCTCTTAGCACCCCTGTGCAACAGAGGAAGCTCCTGGGTGAGCCTCAGCCCCCTTCCACTTAAAGGAAAGGAGAAACCAAAGATGTGGCAACTAAATTACTCTTTGCCTCAGTTTTCTGCTATACCTAGCTCTGCTTAGGCCTCTGCAGCCTAACATGAAAGGCACGTCCTCAGTGCTGTTTCTGAAAGGGAGGGAAATGGAAGAGTTTGTGGCTTTTGGGTTTGCAGCACTCAGCACTCCATCTAACATTGAAAAGTGACCAACGACTTCGCAGGTGACTTTAAATATGTGGCTTCCCCTTCTGCCAAATCTCTCCTGGCCATCTGGTCTGACTACATCCTGTTCATGATCACTTGAGTGGAATTTTCTCTGGTTTACTCCTTGTTCCTCACCAAAATATTTAAGCTCTTCTTCTGGCATGTCCAAGAAACTGATACATTTTATCATATCAAAAAAGGACTGCCAGACTTCACTCCATGACCCCTCATAGCTGACTGACGCACTGGCACCACTGCTTACTAAGTCACAAGAGGTCACCTTCTGCTTTTATCAGCCAGCAGTTCCTACATCTGTCATCTACCTGATCATGTTTTATTATTTTAAATACTGTCCTTCACACTTTGAAGGACCCCTGGTCCACAAATCGATCTCACCATTCTCCTCCAAATCCCTTTTTCCCACTCTCTTGCAAAACGCTGCCAAATATGGGGTGACTGTTGTGCTGCAACCTGCTGCACTGACCAACATCATCAGAGTACTACAGGTGTTCCCTGCTCTGGTTGTTGTCTTGCAAAACACTGTAAGAATTTGGCATAGGAGACCCCCTTTAATTCTTGGTGCGTTCTGCACAAAGGCATCCAGATCCATGGCTAGGCTCCAAGTACCATGCTAATAAAAAGCAAAAGAAGATGATTTCCCAAGCTCTGTATGTATCATTCAACAAAAATATTCAGGTCAAATTTAAGCAATAAACTTCAGCTCAAATTTAAGCAATTTCCTTTTATTTACTTACGTTTTATTGACAATGAACAACTCTTACCAAGCAAACCTCAAAATATACCTCCAGTAACAATTGTTTTGCCTCGGGTATTTATGCAGCATTCTAACTACAGCATCTATATAGCATTTCTTTTTCCCCACGCATACAAATACACACTCATACTTAATACATTAGCATTTCCACTATACATTTTTACAGTGTATCCAGTTAAGCAAATTGCTCAATTAGCTGAATAAGGTTTTTTCTTTTCATTGTGAAAAGACAGAGTCTTGCAGAATGTAACAGCATTCTCGGTAAGAGGTCAGTTGGATGTGATTTTTGGAATAAAGGAGAGAGGATGAGTGGGTTGTAAAAGATTTTTTTAATTATTCACATTTTATTGCCTTAAAAATTCAAACAGAGAGGGCAAACTAACACACGTACTGGTTCATGCTGGTATGTAACAGTGGTGTGTTGCAGAAAAAGCCCGCCATACTTACTGGAATTTTCCCATTATAGCATGTACTTCATGAACATAGAAAAGATTGTGAGACTGTCAAATACCGAGTGTCAGGAAATGGTATATCCACTCGTTGGTAAAATAAGTCAGTTAATTTGGCAGGTAAGTATTAAGTAATCATATTGTCAGAACAAGGCAAGTGGCTAAGAAATGAAGACAAAGAAGAAAAGAAAAAATATAAATAGGAAAGAGCCAAACAGGAGAGGGGGAAGGGAGAGAATGCAGGCGTTTGATGGCCAAGCGATGGGAGAGTAAAAGACGATAATCCATCTGTTCCGGATGGTACTGGGTCGCCTTTTCCTCATATCTCCTGTTAGACTCCGTTCCTGACTGTCTTCTGCCTGGGAGAATTTGAGCATCATCCCACCTGGGTTTTGCTACATATGGAACGGAACGGATTGGAAAAACTTAAGTAGATTGTATATTTTGTCATCCATGTTTTTAAAGATTTTTTTAAAAAATTTTCACTATTTTCATGCTCTCTGTGGATCTTTCTCATTTTTTGCTTATCCAAATCTTAGCAAATGTTAGTTTGGGGTTTCTTTAAGTAAATATTGTTTCATCTTGATTTGGGTTTTCCCTTATTTGGTTTCAACAGAGCAAAATTTCAAATGAGCTGAACAAGTCTTTTTAATTTCATTACATTTTCCTGGGGTAAAAATGTCTATGGTATTTGCCTAGGCATCACGTACTCTATTTATGTTTCAGCATTGCAGTGACTTTTAAAAGCTCACAGCAGGAAATGAAGAAAAGTCTGAACTCATAATTATTAAATAATAATAAAAAAATGTACTCTGCTAAGGTTGCATTTATTCAAAATGGTACAATTAATATATCCCCATGTTTCCATTAATATACGTTCCGGTGAAGAAATTGATAGGAAATGTGGTCATGGCATGAACTTTACAGCAGATTTGTATAGTCTCTTCTGAGCAGAGTTTAATTGAGCAAAGCAGCTTGGATAAGGCATACTGTACAGGAATGAGATTATCCATCATCCACCACCTAAATGATCAATATCTAAGTTCTCCTTGTATTGACAGAGTTAGAAGGATGCTACTTAGGATGATCAGATATCACAGGCAATAGGGAATTTACATGTTCCCCCTTCCCAGGGGGGCAAACCATTCCTCTCTTAAGCTTCCTTCAGCCTTTATCCTTAGGTCTGCTCCTTGCTGCTGAGACAAAAATACCTGCAGTGCCTAAATTCAGCCCAGGGGAAGGTCGTGTAGGACTTCTCTCCAGGTGGTTTCCCTCCAGCTCCTCCCTGCAGCTCCTGACACTACCTGGTTCTGCCTGACTTGGGTACCTCTGCCGTGCCTAGTGTGTGGGGCTTTGTGCCCTTCTCAGCTGCTCACCCTCACTGAATGCTGAAACAGCTCCTACTGTCCTCCCCAGACCCAGCAGTCGCACCGCAGCCCAGATTTCACTTGTTCCTCTGACCTGCGCTGGTGTCAAGCCATTACACAAGCAAAATCTTCATTCAAAAAACGTGAGTGCGGAGCCCCAGCCCCATTCAAGACATCGGTGGCAACATGATCTTTCTTGGATTTTTCATTACAATCATGAACTTGAAATATCTGTTCTCATCTGTCTTCACTCATCGACCACAAGTTTTTAGTCTTCACCCTTATGGTGCTTCAGCACATAGCTCATCCCTCTGTGTAGCACCTGATCTCTTACCTCACGATTAATTCCTACCTTCAGCCTGCCAGCAGTGCCACCCAGCCACTCTCTCATCTCCAAAGCAAGTCCAAGCTTTACTCCTTGCACATGAAGAGATTTTTCATCAGCTTCTGCAAAGTCACTGCTTTATTTCTCTCTGCATCCCTACAAAAACTACCTTTGCGATAATGGCCTGCAAAGCACAGCCCTTGGACAAGGGCTCAGGACAACGCAAGCTACAGCTGCTGAGTACCAGGCAACTCCTGTTTCTGTGATCATATATCTGTTTCGGATAATCCTGTTCTGATACTTCGTCAAATTCCTAGGCAGTCAGTTGTCATGCTCTGAAGTCTTAATCCGTGGTGGTCTCCTGGAGATGCTACTGTAAAAGACATCACAAACATCTAGAACACAACTCCATCGTCTGATCTATTATTCTCCATCACTTGTATTTCTCTACCGAAGACTATGGTGCAGGGGATGTCCCCGGATGAGCTGTTGTATGGGTCTCAAAAAACACCAGAGCTGAAGGAGTAAGCGCTTGGTCTCGCACATAATTGTGGGAAGCTTTCTTTTTTTTTTTTTTAATTTAAAGAGCATATCCAACACTGTGAGTAACTGGCAAGAAGCAAAATTTGAAAGGAGAAAAAAGGTTTTGCTAAGCTTTTAACTTTAAATTGCGTTTATGCATGGAGACCAAATTCAAACGGTGTTTATTTCTTGAAAGCACAGAGAAAAAAACTGTGTTGCTGCAGTTGCAGACAAAGGATGAGATGTGCAGAGCTTCTACAGCACCTGGCAGAAAAAGTGTTGCTGTGATTCTTTACATGCTAGTGTACATCCTAACACAGCAAATCCAGTGGCTTTTCTGCCCCTCAAACAGGAGGCACAGCACAAAATCAGCCCCAATCCCCCTCCCAGAGCTAAGAGCCGATTGCTAAATCTTCATCAATATCGTGCCTGAAGACAAAATATTTAGGCTGTAACGAGCACAGTCCTGCTGCTATAGGAAAACATCCATTCTGACTATTCAAGTACTGCATCAAAGTGCAAGAGGAAAAGCAATTCTAATCATAATTTGCTCTCTGTTATAACGAATATAACCAAAGGTTTCTTCTTTAAAGTTACAAAAACTAGCCAGCAATATTTTTATTTCACAAGGCTTCATTGACAGACCTTCTTGTCCGCAGCAATTCAGAACTCTGGCTACTGAAGCTCATCGCTTTTATATTTGCCAAGGAGATATTTATAACTGTGGCAGTCAGTCTTGAAATAAGTATACAGCACAAGGGTGCTGCATGTTACCAGTCAAGCAGAAGAAGACAAAGACAAATAAAAAGCAGTGAAAAGACATGATATAGGGAAGATTGTGACTACCAACGAGCTAATGGCTTTGTGATGGTAAGAACTGAGCTTATAAGAATACCAGGTATTAGTAATGGTTTTGTTGAAAAATCTCTTCAGGCCATTAAAGTATTAAGCTGTTCTTTATCGCACTTTCCCTATCTCTTCTCTTCTCTTCTTTGCTAGTTGGTATTTTTTTTAATACTCTTTCTTTATATCTCTCCTACTGGATTGAATAGCATTGAGCTGACTTCACCACACAAAATCACAGATCACTAGATTTTTGTTTCGTTCTAGACATAATTTGAGACAATTGAATTTGAATAGCAATTTTGTGTTCACATCTTTTATTTATTACGGGTCTTCAAAATACAGGGGAAAGGGAAAATACAAAACCCAGTATATACAGGAAATGTCAAAGTGGGGAAAAAGCAGGCGCGCACAAAAAAAGAAATATTTTTCTCTTTGTTTTTTTCTTCTAAAAGGTGAAAAGATGGTGAGCCAGATTCCCTCCCTTACAGGGATATGCTCAGTGTGAGAGGCTGAAAGGATTACAGCAGGATGCCACTCACATAGCTCTCACCGTCTGTCCTGAGCAGCTCTGGTTTCAATTACAGCTACCTCAGGTCCCTGTATCCCTAACCAGCATGAACGGTGCCCAGCTGAGAGGCACTGGAGGACACCAGTGTCTCCCACGTGGCTTGCACGCCTAGGAGGGGATGCTGGTGCAGATCAGCCACCTCAGCCCTGTGCCTGCAGCCCCTTCTCCCTTCCTTGTATCCTCCTACACAAAAGCTCAGGTGCCAGGATACAGGTACAGATAACAACGCTGCATCTCTGCTGTCTCAAAAGCACAGAGGGAGAAGAGTATGGGACGGGTCCTGAGCTGCTCCAGGGCCGCAAGTTTTAACACTGGGTTAGGTGAGTGTTTTCCACAGGTAATAGGACAGAGAGCTGCTTCAGGCCCCAGGAAAGGAAACACATGCTTACATTTCTTCTGACTTTGCCCAAAGTTTTTATTTTATCTTGTCAAGCTGTTTAAAAGATCATTGTGCTGGATAAGTAACCAGGGTCTGGGATTTACAGAATCGTCAGAACAGCAGGCATATCTTCAAAAGTTAGACTATACTGTGCCACCAGATTCTGCTGGGGAAAGGTAGTGCATTTCATAATGGCTTTCTATTATTAGCCCATGACTATAGACCTGGATTTAAAAATCACTTCAAATGAAGGAAAGGGAAAATGTATTCTTCTTTCTCTATGGCTGGATTCTCCTCCTTGCTTCTCTTTGCCAAAAATATTTTTAAATTTAAATGTGAAAACAAGTTATGGGTATGGACCCCTGTGTTTGAAGAAATAGAAGGCAATTTTGCTTGAAGTTTTAGGGTGATTGTCACTTTGAAAATATTTTTCAGTAGTGTTAGGTTATATAATGACAGCTATGCATCCTGCATGCATGACTCGCTTGACTTGCTTTCCTCATCTTCTTGGTAGCTGGGGTCAAGGACTGCAGAAGAGGTTCCTAAATTACATTTCCCTTACCCATATTTCAATATACAAGCAAATGCCCAATTTCTACAAATTCTGAGCAATTTTTGGAGTTGCAGCCCCATGAGGCTGCACCCTCCTTCAATTTGAAAAGCAAAATCTAGGACTCAAAAAGAAAGCAGGCACTGAAGGTTCCTTCAGTGAGGGATTTATGCCTGAATCACTAACCTGCTCAGTAGGCTTGCCAGCTTTCTCCAGTAATAATGCTTCACATTCGTTATTTGAGCTCGAATGCAGCGTTTGCAGAAGAAAAACATTCTGCAGTTTACCATTCTGGAAAGAGCTGATTGTTGTGTTGTCAATAAAGAGGAGGATTATGGAGTAGGCGAATTTGTTACATACACGTATGGCCCATGAAATACATCCCTCTATGACTCTTTAAATATTATCAGCCTACAGTAATTGTTACTTACACTCCACCTACTTCATCCTTCTTTCCTTCCTTTCCTCTGAAGAATAATTTGACAGTTGTTTTCTTTGAAAAAGTTGAACTACAAAATGATTTTACATCTAACAGGGATACAAATATGCTAGCATAAGTACAGTTAAGAAAATGTGGACAACTTTGAAACCCTCATCCACATGAAAGCAAAAGTCAGAGTGTTTTCTAGAACTGAGATGGCCTGCAGAAACCTGAGGCTGTGGTGGAAGGGAGAAAGGCAGAGGGAATTAAACCCTCATCCCCCACCACAGACCCAGGACTATCCCCCTAGCACTGTAAAACTATAAAAAATATATAGCTAAAATCAGGAAAATAGAGCCAGGCATTAAGATCACAGGTGCTACTTCACTGACAGCCTATTATAAAGCTCCAACTCTGTCCAAAGTTATAAAGCAATTTCATAGTTATATTTATCAGAATGAATAATGTGCAAATCCACTTCTCTGTTTGCTTTTTTTAAAATATACATGTCATTATTAAAAGATTCCTACTGCACCTAGAAAGGCTTCCCCAAATGTTCATTCAGTGTAGCAGGCAATGGCAAATGTAGATCCAACACACAGGAAAGAAGCACTCAAGCCCTGCAGCGATGGGAAGGAGGGTCCTGCCACCCAGTAAGAGGAAAACAAGGCAGAGCACTTATGTACTGTCGTTATCCACATGACTTCCAAAGGTCAACAGAGGCCAAAGAGATCCCAGCAAGTGAAGGTCATAAAGAAAACCCTACACAGAATGAGTTACAGAGGTCAAGAAAAAAGGCTATTTTCAGCAGATGTATTCTGAACGATGAGGTGGGAAGAAGAAGGATGCTTGGAAAGGGTGAAAAAACAGCCATCCAGCTGCACCAAGACTCCAGCCAATGTGGGATGCAGTCGTTTATAATAGAGTCTGAGAAAATGAAGAAGTCACAAAGTCTCAGCCTTATGGTACCAGTATGTTAAGAGCAAAATTAGGCTGTTCCTGGGTACCTTCAAGGAAATTAGTCCAGGCCTATTAAAATGATGTAATCAAAATCAGAGACCACATCATGCACCGTGGGCAAGAAAGAAATCTGAATATAGTGATCTACATCCAAACAGATAGGGATGTTTTACCTACAGCTTACATGGGCAGGAAAAAATTAAATAAAAAGCTTTTATTTGTTTATGGAAAGCAGTCTTTGCTGAGAACAACTAGAAGCTCCTTACTTATGACCAAACAGCCTTGACTTGCTCAAACCCCATCCTGAGAATCCAAATATGATTTTCTTCTAAATCACAAGTGAATCATTTTCAAATGAAACACAAATTTAAAGAGCGGAATTGATGAAGGAACCTGCTTACGAGCATCTGCCCAAAGCACAGTGGATCAAATTCCGGAGAGAGGGATGGGAATGTGCAAAAGGAGAGGGGCATCATGTCTCTCAATCCTACCAAAAAACCAACCCTTACAGAACTTGCATGGTACATGAACGGGATCAACAATTGAGGATGAAACTCAGAATCGTGAATCACAGAATCACAGAATAGTAGGTGTTGGAAGGGACATCTGGAGATCATCCAGTCCAACCCCCCTGCTAAAGCAGGTGTGCCTAGAGCAGGTTGCACAAGAACCTGTCCAGGTGGGGTTTGAATCTCTCCAGAGAAGGAGACCCCACAACCTCCCTGGGCAGCCTGTTCCAGTACCCTGCTACCCTCACGGTAAAGAAGTTCTTTCTTATGTTCAGGTGGAACTGCCTGTGTTCCAGTTTGTGCCCATTGCCCCTTGTCCTGGCGCTGGGCACCGCTGAAAAGAGCCTGGCCCCATCCTCTTGACACCCGCCCTTTAGATATTGATAAGCATTCATGAGATCCCTTCTCAGCCTTCTCTTTTCCAGGCTGAACAGACCCAGCTCTCTCAGCCTTCCCTCATAAGAGAGATGCTCTAGTCCCCTAATCTTCTTCATAGCCCTCTGCTGGACTGTCTCCAGTAGTTGCCTGTCTCTTGAACTGGGGAGCCCAGAACTGGACACAGCACTCCAGAAGTGGCCTCACCAGGGCAGAGTAGCGGGGGAGGATCACCTCCCTCCACCTGCTGGCCACACTCTTCTTCATGCACCCCAGGCAGGGTATTAGCAGCGCATCACCAGGACAAGACATTCCCAGCCTCTTTTATCAGCTCCCCTGGGGGCTGGTGGGGCTCTGTTTAAAGGCACTATAATGGTGCTTTAAAAGATCTCACAAAAAATGTATGTATAGCAGCCAGGACCCAGCAGCAGAGATAAAATTGTTATGGGAATCAGAGCCTTAAGGGGACTCTGAAAAGGTTGCTGCAACCCATGAAGCCACGGAGGTGGCTGAAACTAGGCCTCAAAGCAAGGTCTAACCTGCAAGGGTGTTGTGAAAAACAGGAGATTGCTTTACAAAACTATTTTATTTCTAGTCTCTCTTTCCCGTTTTTTTATGTTTCTCTATTTCTTTAAGTTACTTAATGTACTTGAATATTATAATAGAATCCAGAGTTTAGATTTCTTTTGCTCCTCTCTGAACAATTCACTATCAGGTGAAGGTACAGCCAGATCCACCTCAATGCCCTGGGCCACTCAGTGTCCCACTACAAGTCCATACTGCAAACAGGCAGTAGAAACAAGCCCTGCTCCATATTTAGCACTATTAAATTATGACACCAAAGAAACACATGTAGTTACAAGCTGACATTATATTTAACAAAAAAGCTGAAAATAGGAATGCTTCTTGTGTTAGGGCCTGGTGTCAGAAGAAAGAGATGATCCATGGAAGACAGAACTAAAATGAATCAAGCAAAGTCAATGTGATTCTGCAAATCTCAGTAGTTCAGGTTAGGTAGCCTGGGGACATCCTTGGTGACAACCACTGCGAGGTGGTGGTGACCAAAGAGACCCTTGCTCTTTTGAAGTTGCCATCACCTGAAGACTTCTGCTGAAGAAAAGTAAGCATTTAAGACTCGCTGGGTACAAAAGACGTGAGAGGCTCGACAACTGCTCCCTCATGTAATCAAGATGTCTGTTTTACCTAACTCAGAAGCGCACAGAGCAGAGACTCTAAATGAAGCAAGTTTCTGCTATCACCTTCTCTCAGAAGACAGGATTCATCTCACCAACCTGTAAGCACTTAAAAGCCAGACGTTGCCTCAGCTTCCTCGGTAAGTGGCAGCACAGATGTTAGCTTTCAGAGGTGGTTCATCCCACCCATCTCATGTACCAGCCTGGGCTGGAGCGACTCACCCCAGACTGCCTCTTGTGCACATCATCAGGGAAGAGGCCTGGGTGACTCACCTGGCCTCAACACTGATGTCCTGGGAGGCTAAACTTCAGCGAGAGAAATCCCGCTTGCAGAAGCTGCCCACAACCTGCCATCTCAGGGTACGTCTGCTCTGGCCCTGCTCTGCTCTGCAACGGTCGGCAGTGGCAGGTCCTGCCCCAGCCTCAGCTCTGCCCTCTGCCTGCAAGCTTGGCTGGAGGAAAGTGAAATACAGGATCTTTGGGCTCCCTCCTCTGAGATGAAGAAGAATGAAGAGCTCCAAAGGTTGAAGTAGAAAGAGAAAAGCCCCAAGAAGGCAGATGGGTCTCAGGTGGAGCAACTCAGGAGCTGGAGGGAACATGATGGTGAATGGGAATAAAAAATGAGGCAGTAGAACTGATTTGGAGGTGGTGGGGAGGAGTGAATTAATTCCTCGCCAAGGGCAAGAGTAGAGGCTCTGCCTCGCAAAAAGGTGCTCAAAGCATTCTGTGGAGGAAAAGCCATAACCAGGCATGACTGCTCCACTCTGAGCGCTAAGGCTTGAATAGATTTGGGCCCAGATTCTTTCCTGAGCTAACTCCGCAGTGATACCAGAAATTATGCAAGTTAAGATGCATGTCTCTTATGAAAATGATGCAATAATCAGTGTCTACAGTTCGATTATGAGATAATTAATTTTAATTGCATATTACATTCTCATTGAATTAAAAGATTTAAAGAGTTTGACTATTTTTATATTCCCCTTGCAATACATTTTGTAGTCTGTGCTATTTAGAGACAGAAAATTGCCACTATTTTAAAAACACGACAATGACTTTCACCTCCCTGAGGGAAATCTTGAATTATTACCTTTGATGGCTTCGGGGTTTCATCCTTATTATATTAGAGAAAATCGTCTGAGACCCTTTCTTAGCTTTGCTTTCCACCTTTGAGTGCCTTGAGTTCCCAACACTGAGGTGAAAAACACTTGCTATTTATTAGGTGGAAGAGAGGAATTTATATGAGGTGGGTCAAGAACTGGCTG
>VZSC01000778.1:0-10886 GCA_013398225.1 Steatornis caripensis | reverse complement strand
ACAGGCTGCCCAGAGAGGTTGTGGAGTCTCCTTCTCTGGAGATATTCAAAACCCGCCTGGATGCATTCCTGTGCAACCTGCTCTAGGCTAACCTGCTTTAGCAGGGGGGTTGGACTAGATGATCTCTAGAGGTCCCTTCCAACCCCTACCATTCTATGATTCTATGATTCTATGTATTTTTTAGATTTTCTTTCTTCACCAGAAAAATTCTGAAATAAAAACTTTCTTTTTGTCACATCTTCTTGGTACCACCCATTCAGCAGGAGCATTGGCTGGGCCCTTGGTCACCTCCCTCCCAGGAGGTGCTGCCATCCTGCCCAGCACAGTGAGTGGCAGCTGGGCTGCTCATCCCTGAAATGATCCCACACTCATGGGTAGCACCTCGCTGCGGCTGTGACGGCTCCATTCCTGCCTTCAGCATCACTTTGCCAGATGCAGGGGAGGGTGACCGAGGTCGGACATTGCCCCGTGTGACAGAGACGTGTTTTGCCTGTTCTGATTTTCCATTTTTTAGCTCCCTCCAGCAGCAGAGCATCGAGCAAAATGTCCCTGCCATAGCCCTCGACAATTCATCAGAGTAAGTCACCGGCTGAATTGCGCCTTATGGTCCCACTGTGAGGGAACAAATCAGCAACTTCTCCAATTGTTCAAATGTCTTCTCAAATAGTTGCTGAATAAGTCATGCCAGTAATCGGCGGTTTGTAACTTCACATCCAGCAGTTTGCAGCAGATATTCGACCCAGCCTTTGAAGATGACTGGGTTTTGTCCAGCTGCGGAAGCTATAGGGTAAGTTCCTAAGGATTAGAACACCTAGGCAGGAGCGTCTGCTTTTGCAAGGGACAAAGTAAGAGCTTTCTGAATTGGCCTTCAACAGTGAAAATCTCTCATTTTCTGTGCCATGAGCAGCTCCAAAAATGAATGAGGAGGGAGAGCAGAAACACCTACACTAGACCCTGACCATTCCTTTTCAGGGTGGTCTACATACTCCCTCTCCCAGTCCGACCCCAGCGTGCCTGCCTTTCCCAGTCGGATCTGAACGCCCATGCTCCCACACGACCCATCCCCAAGCGTTCAGGAGGCCAGCCCTCGCTTAGCCAGGCACCGGTGCTGCCTGCAGGGGTATGGTGGTGGGACACGTTCCCATAGCCAAGAGGGGACAGACCCTGTGAGCCCCAAATGTCCAGCCAGGAAAGGTCCATTATTGCCTGGCATGAAATGCAAGATACCAGGGATGTAGAAAGGAGAGAATACAAACTGGGTTTGCAAGCATATCCCCAGTTTCATGCTTAAATACGTAACTTTGCCCGTGCAGAAGTTTTTTTCTAGCTTTAATGTCCCCCCTGCGCCCACCCTTTTGTGCCAAAGAGGTGAGCAAAGCTGTGGAAATCTTCACCAAACGCCAAGACTCATGCTTTATCTTTCCTCAGATCTCAATTGTTTAGACTCAAATAATAAATAAGTTTTGTACATATTTCTAATATATTCCTACCTTATACCCCTTATGTCTCAACCTTTTCTTTCCTAGTCTTTCTTGCTCTTGCATGTTTTATTCCTACTGGAAGCCTGGAAGTGTGAAGGTATTGATTACACATCTCTTTCTGACACTCCGCGAAATATGCCATCTCCCGTCTTCACGCTGGTGACTGGCTTACATGGCAGGTTTCTTCTCTATGTATAAAACACATCAAAATTGTATTACATGCTGCTGTTGTTTTTAATAGAAATATTATTCAACTCACCCAAGTTTTCTTCAGGAGATTTTTTTCATTTCACTTAATGCGTAACCTTCTCAGGTTTTGACAGGTACACAAATCTTCCCGGAGGCTGCTGTTCCTGAGCTCGCTGTGTTGTTTGTGTTAAAAGTCTTTTGTCCTGAGATCAGTGGTCCCGGGGATGAGAGCAAGCGATTAAGTTCTGCAATGCACCTTGCGAGTAGGGACCAATCATTTATTACTTAGCTGTGTCTGGAGCCTCTAAACTAAGGCTTAGCCAGTTCGATAAGTAGTGGAACAAAGGCTACTCTGGCATGAAGGCTGTTTATATTTCATGGGGGATTTCTTTTTTTTTTGGATCATTTTTCCGTGAACCATTGGAGGGCCTTGGAAGTGTGTTACCGCAATTCCGCTGCCGGTCCATCTTGCAGAGCCGTCCTAAAGCCACAAGGCACGTGTGTCTACATATCATCATTCAGAACAGCCCGGCGTGAAACCAGGCTCCTAAACAATAGCAAGGGGCTTTTTATACAATACAAAAATATATTAAAAATACATAATGTAACTTGTCTTAATATACTTTTCTGAGTCTAAAAATATGCCAGACCAAAAGAAACATATTTACATAAAAAGCAGACAAGGTCAAATAACAAAGAAAGCCCTTAATTAGTTGTAATCAACTTTAATTTGCATACCGTATATAATTCCTAAATGATTGTTAATAATAACTTTATATAATGGACTTCCAATTTTCATGAAAATGGCACATTTTGATAAGCAGACACAAAACCCTAGTACTAATAAGGTTTAATTTGCATACATTAGACTGATTATCCAAACAAAAGGATTACAGTATTACTTCTCCATACCTTTATGTCCTTATTATGCACATTTATTAACTTCACAAAAGCTAGCTGTTAGTGACAAACAATAGCCGTGGCTGGAAGAGAAATCTACAGTGAGAATAAAGCACATTTTAATGCTAAGGAGCAAAGTTTATACTGCATAAATGTTTTGTTTAACTCTTTCTGTTGCAAAAGGCATTATGCTCTATAAGGCAGGCGCTATTACACGGATAAATCACTTCATCATGTGATTACTTTTTTTTAAAGAATAGATTTTCTGCAAAAATTATAAACTGCTTGTGCTCCCAATTTCCTGATGTGAAGTTAAAAACCATGGATTGTGCGTGAACATATCAGGAAAAGTGTTTACAATCACAGGATTAAGCTGTTAACTCACGTGATTCCAGGGCACAGTGTTAATAAATATATTGCCACAAGCTTCGTTTTCACAGCATAAATAATAATACAGGTGGCAATAGCTGTTCCTAAGGGTATTACATATATCCCGCAATTAAAGTGTGAGCAAGGGGGAGGGAAAAAAAAATCATTAGTAGATTCAGTATCGGAAGCAAATGATGCTCACAAGGGGCTGAGAAGAAAGCCAATAGACGTGAAGCTTAAATTGAATGCCACCCAGGAGCTCCCTCCACGCTGTGACACAGGGCTGTGCTGATATGCAACAGTGACAGTGATGTGAGAAGAGGATGCCATCTCTGCCGCATTTTGTGCCTTTCTGGCAAGACGCGCCACCTTTGAACAGAAACGCTGCTTTTGGAGATACATCGCAAGCCCTTGTGTTTTGATACTCCATGGACTAACGGCTCTTCAGGGAGCGTTGCTACTGTTGCCGTGAACCTTGAATGACTTCTCAGTGGTAAAGTGTTTCTTGCACCATTTTTGACCAAGGTCTCCATGTCTACATGCAGCCAGTTTACTTGACGCATCAGAGCAACTCACATTAGTTTCTAACATTAGACAGATGACATCCAGATGATCCGTTGAATATACAGAGAGCATCTGGCAAGGTTACCAAGTACTGACAACAGACTATTTTTTTTTCAGCATCTTTTCCGTCCAACCGCTTTGCAAAGGGCTGCAGGAATCACTGTGAATTTTTTTCACCTGTGCAGCTCGAGGCCGCTGACTTCTGGCTCAGTCCTGGTCGGTGCCACAGGGTGGAAGCCCAGGGTCCTTCCCCCAGCAAGAGCCCAAGGATTTTGTTGGGAAGGTGTGAACGAATGAGGGCCTTGTGGTGCAGTCAAGGGTCTCTAACTGTGAAACCGCCACTGGGGTAGTGTTGCACAATGACCACTTGCATTTGTTGGTCTGGAACAACAGGTGGGGAAAATGCATTTCGGAGGGTATAATATACATAAGAATCTTTAAATCTACACAGCGACTTAGAGAGATCAGCCTTTTGCCATAAATATTGATGGTATTTACCGTTATATTTACTGTATTTGAGCTCTGCTATGAAAGTACTGATGTTTCAAAAGGTGCCCAATATGCTTTTCTTCCAAGGAGACCGCAGAGAGAATGGACAGCCTAGGAAAAGTCTCAGCAGCTGTGTTCCTGGACCAGCAGTTTCTGAATCAGCCCGTTTATTCTAAAAATATTCAGAATAAACATGCCCAGAAGATCTAGCAATGTCCATTCTGTGTTCAAAACGACACAGCCACCAAATCCTACTGACTTCCAGATGGGACCTGGATTCCTAAAAGCACTGTTGAAAACAAGATTTGGTATCCTGCATCATTTAGACATTCTTAAAGGTATCCCAGGTCACGAAGCATACTGAGTTTTGCATAGCTTGTAGCTTAGTCAAAAACTTACACTGACTGAACATGGGGTTTTATGTTTTTTTAAATCAGAATGCAAATACAAACCTGACTTGCTTTTTCCTACCGAATCATAGCCCTGTTTCTATTGAAGCCTATTGGGCTTGATCTGGCATCACTTCTCTGACTGACAGTCCTTTCGCACAACCCAGTAAGGTTACCTCTGGATCCCGACTGCTGTTGTCAGTCTGTAAATAAGAAGGTTTTTCTAAGTTCCTACCACTGTATTCATATTCTTCCCTTTCATAGTGCTTTGAGGCAATTCGGTGAGGTGTGCCTCATTCTCCCTGGATGCTCATGCCTTTTGTTTTCCTTTGCAAAAACTGGTAACAGCCTAGGAAATGCCTTCTGCCTAGTCCAGCTCCCTGATTCCCAGTCCGTCTTCCTGCTAAGTACTGCAGGAAGTGGAGGGGGGGAAGAGCATTTCACGTTACAGGCATTTGGGTTTCTGCCTGCCATACTGTAGGGCAGAATCCACCTCCAGTTCTGAAGATCCCTTTGCCCATTTCATTTGTCCAGCCTTGTCCCAGGTTAAAAAAAAAAAAAATTATTTGGGCCCCTTTTATGGGACAAGGAATTAGAATTAAGTGTAAACGATTGTCCAGTTATTCTCATCTGCAAGTTTGCCCTCAGTGAATGAGGAGGGCGTGCACTACCATTCCAAGAGATGGGTGCATGGAAAAGCCTCTGACACACAGCAAGGTTTAAGAATCGGAAGCCAAGTTCATTTTTTTATTTTCAATCCTCCAGGCATGTTGACAATATTGGAACAAAAACCAAACAAACATCAAAACCAGAATGAACCCAAACCATCCCTTCTAGCTCATTTTTAAAGGGAAGAAAAATGACGTTTTCCTGAGCATCGCTCTGCAACATGCATGACAGCACACCCTCCGCTGAAGGAAAGACCCCGGCTCACCTGAAAGCCCAGCCAAAGTCTTTACCGATTCGTGCTGCGATTGCCTGGGTTACAACACAAAAACCATCTTACAAATGTGCTTTCACTCATGAGAAAACCCCACTGACTCGAGGAATGGAAGGTTGTGAGTAAGGGTTACAACACAGGAACAATAATTTAGTTAAATCCAACATCTTTTGTTTAAAGTTAGTTTTTCTGTAGTTCCACAATATTATTTTTAGTTTTCAAGAATGGAAACAATAGCTGAGCTCTGTAAGCGCCAAGTCTTTTTCAAGGTCTGATAAAAAGCTAAAAGACAAGAAGGCGCATTGATTCCAAATAATAACTTACACCCTGTGATTTCAAGATTTTAAAACCCATGCACGTGACTGGAAATATCTGTCTATAGAAGTTTCTAAGAATTATGTATGAAGGGGAAATCTTAAAGCAAGATTTATTTTATTTTATTTTTGAATGGAAAACTTCAAATCAACAGTCCAACAAATTGCAGCTGTTGGAATCGCTGAGCCAATTTACAATCAAATTGAATTTTTTTCTGTTAAGAAAAAACTCTTTGAATTTGGAAGGAAGCGCTCCGCTCCCTACCAGCCCACTCATACTTTTCTATAACGTCATGCACACCCGCAGACCCAGCTATCACGTTCTTCAGGAGCACAACTAGTGTTAGCACAGACGCTTTTAAGAATACATCTCTATTCTTAATTATTCCAGAACATCAGATTTCCTCAGCTTTGTCTTCGCATTTCAACCTACTTTACAAATCTAATTTATAAATGTGCCCTATTTGGGTACCTTGGAAGAAACTCTTCACTTCTACACGCTTTGCTGCTATTAGCTGCGTTATCGATTGACTGTCCCCAGTGCATTTTAGGAGATCTCTACTCTGCGTCTCTCTCAGCGGTGTTACGCTTGGGAGACGGCAAATTCATTCATACCTCAGCACTTACACAACACAATTTATTTTCATAAAACATCCCTCTTCCTACAGAGCACCACGGAGTCCTTTGAGTCTTACGTTAAAGGAGGTGCAGAATACTAAACAGACAAATATGGATGCTGTATCAGAATAGATCCTTTGACAATCTAACCTGCATCCAGCCATGGTTTATAGCAGGGATGCTCCACAGAAAGGTACCAACACCAAAAAAAGCCATGAGAAACGCAGGCAGACAGTAAGGCCATTGAAGAATTTTCTCTGTGTGTCCATGAGCATCAACCTCCTCCAGGAAAAATGCCCGTTCCCTTCTGCGAAACGCAGATTTTCCCTAACCAAACATATTTTCTTTAGATCTTTATGAGATAACAGTGATCTCCAAGTGACAGCCAGAGGCAGTGACATCCGCAGATGTAGAAAATAGTACTAATAACTATGATTTTAAGGTTAGATTGGTTGAGGGGAATGGTCCAACAGAGCTTCACAGACAGTTTGCTGTCTCTTCCCTCTATTATCCTATTTCACATTAGTCATGCTTCTGGATTAAACAAACCTGATCTCATCCATAATATCGCCTAGGCAAGGAAAAGCCAGACCAGCTCCTACTCGCGCCCTTCTCGGCAGCATTTTGATTCCCGCTCCGTCCCTGTGCGGCTGCGTTTACTGAAATAGAACGTAGCACCACATGAAGGTCACGCCGGAGCTAGTCAAAGAGGGTGAAAAATGTCCTTTGCGCACCGAATGCTCATTTGAATTTTTAATGGCTGTGCTTCAGCTATGTTCACACCCCCTCTGCAGTTAGTCGAGCGATCGCATTTCAGTGGTGTGAACGCTTGCAGAAAACCCATGTCGAGAGTTGCCCACGGACGAGCTGAAGAAGCGCAGCTGTTACATTCACATACACACACACCTATTTGTACAACCGGTGTGTTGCTGGCGCAACAGGCGGGTAATGCAATCAATACGGGGGGTTTATTTGACAAACTACAGCTAAACAACGGAAACCATTTGTGGTCAAGCCCTTCTGTTACTCGCTTAAAGGAACCGCTGGAGCATTTTAGATAACAAATACATTTGAGAAAATGTTACTCTTGCTCACGGATATTGCACGAGCAGAAGAGGAGAACATGTTTGACAAATAAATTATTTGTTATGAAGCCTTTGCTCAGTTCTAGTCAGCACATACAAAAGAAAATAACACAGAAGGTATAATATTAAATAAGTTTATGATCATAGTTCTAATTTTTTTTAGACCATTGCATCTTAATGCACTGATAATTTCAGTGAATTTCTAAGGATTACTGCAAGAAAGCCACTTGAGATTTTATCCATGTGTTTTCTAGAGTCGGAAGAACCTTATCTCCATCCATCACCCAGTCTCCCAGAAGATGCAGTCGTAGGGCTGTAGGATGCAGACCTCCACCCAATTTCTCTTATATTTAGCCAAACAAACCACGTTGGGTGAAAACGTGTCTTCCAGAAGTGCACTGGTCTAGATTCAAAGCCGCGTGGTACCAGGGCATCCACTGCTGCCTTGCAGAAACACGGCTGCAGCCAGCAAGGGCAGCCAGAGCCTGTGGCGGTGTGGGGAAGCTGAGACCCTCGGGAGGGGATACACATGGGAAGGAGGGTGGAGAGGAAAAATGGGGAAGTCAGGGGGCTCCCAGATAAATCTAAAAGCCTAGAAAAGGCCTCTGGAGCAGTCTAAGGACTCCAGATGACAACGTGACAGGACAGGAAGCTGTCAAAAGGGACAGAGACAGCATCGATGGCATCCCAGCTTCAGCCAGCAAACTGCCAGCCCTGACGGGATTTCATCATGCCAAGCACTTAGGAGCAAAACCAAAATCAGAAACAATAAAGAGAGCGAGCAGTGAAGTACCAATAAGGTTAGTGACCTGGAGGAGACGACATGCCAGCAAAGGACATACACACCTCTGCCCAGCCCTAGCTCCCGAAGCCAAATCTGAGGCATGAAAGAGAGGAAGGGACATGGCCTCCGGGAGGGAGAGTGGGCTGCAGGGGGGCTGCCCCGCCTAGTTGCATGCCCAGCTCCGTTATTCCAAGTCAATTCTGGGAGCGTCAGCTTGGTGACAAGGCTCAGGGAATGAATAAGTTAAATGCAGTAACTAAATCCAACAGAGTTATTGTCGGTGACTGGATTTCTTGGAGGCATCGCTGCGGACCTGTTCTGGTCTCATGGTCGTTCAAAAAAGGGCCAATCCAAAAGTGAGCTGTGAGTGCTTCTGGAGTATGGACCAGAGGAGAAGTTTTGGGTTATTAGAAGTGGGGAAACAGCGGAAGAGAAATAAAGGTGTGATGCGCTCATCTAAAGCTAACTGCTGTGCCCTGTCTGAAGTGAAAACCCTGTTAACAGAAAAATAAATCACCAAGGAATTAAAAAAAATCATGACAACCGAATGAAAAAGGATATAGAAAATAATTTTTTGAATTAAATCTATGGAACAAGGCCCAGATTCTATTAAGGCACAGGCACAGGCTAGATGATATTAAGTATACGAATAATGATTGCAGAGTCACCACCACTGCTGATGTCAGGCCTCTGTCCAGATGCAAGTTAACGTGGGAATCGCTCCTTGAGCTTGCACCGAAACCGAAGCGAGCAACAAAAGCTCGGGCTGCTTCACAGACAGAGAAGCAGTGGCACTGCAAGTCGCTGTGTCCCAGCCAAACCGAGCCTTGCCATTCCGGGCAGCTGTGAAGCAAGGATGTGGCTACGCACACCGCAGCTGACCTCCTGCCCGCTTGCTCTGTGAGGGCTGACAGGTTTCGGTGCATGGTTCAGATCCTGCGACCTGCGCTGAAAACTGGCAGCCCCCCTTCCCTCCGGGACTCCCTCCATTCACCCCTTGGGCAAGCGCTGCGGCCTCATGTCCAGCGGCATGTGCCCCAGGAACAGCTGAAAATGGCCAACGGGAGTCCTAAAAAAACAATACTTGTAAAACGAGTTTTTCTCTTGGATGTGAATTCAAAGGTGCTCAAGCCCAACACCACTCTGCAAAGCAATTTGGGTGCAGTGCCCCAGTGATCGCTGCTTGGTGTAGATTATTCAACGTTAAAATTAGCAATCTGCAACGAGGCGATAGTATTTATCCTACCTTAAATGAGAAAGTGGTTAAGGCATTGAACCCAGAGGTGTATTCAGGTGACCAGTGACTTGGCATAGCCCCGAGGGACACGAAGAGATGCCGGTTCTGCCCCAGCTTTCTGACCACGGCTGCAGGGGATGTGCAGCTGTGCTGTGATCCCTCATTGCTGTCTCTTGGTCTTCAGCCAATCTTTTTTTAAGTGATTAACAAGACCCTTGCAGCAGAAGTGAGCAAGGTTGCTTCTATGGTTGTTCTGGTGGTGCAATCAAGGGCAGTCCTCTGCCCGTCCCCGGGCTCAGGGCTGAACCGTGCAAAGCCTGTGCAAAGGCTGTACCCAGAAGAGGTTTTGGAACAGCATTCTCCACAAACGTGAAAAATAGATCTTAAACATGAATTGAGATAACAGTGCCATGAGGCTCGCGGGGGGAGTCATGTGCCAGTTCATCACACCTGAACGGCACCAGGAGTTTCTCCACTGCCCGGTACCAAGAGAGAACAGGCGTCCCGCGTGCCCTACGCCCACCTCTAGCGCTTCTGGGCACAGGACCGTAACCCTGAACGTTGCGGGGAGGAATAAATGATTGCGAGTAAATCGCATCTGTAGAAGACCGACGGTCTGCGTTTTGCTCTCCGGCACACGCGGGTGCGTGGCGCGTCAGGCTCCGCCGTTCTCTGGGGGCTGTGTTCCCGGGGGCTGTGGCTCCTCCAGCACAGAGCCCCGAGCGGGCTGGGGCTGGGGCCGGGGCAGGGGAGGGAACCACGGAGACGCCCGGGAGGACGGGTAGAGGAAACGCGGAGTTTCTACACCTGCGTGCGGCTCCCGCACCGGTCTTTTTTCCCCGTAAAGCAAATAGTGATAAGTCAAGCACGGGAGGATTTTAAGTAGTCGTTATCGTTTTCTTCTCTACTAAAAAGAGAGTAAGGGAAAAAAAAAAACCAATAAACCCAACGCAGCTGGTGTCGGAGACTGGCCATGGGCTGCGCCTCCCGCCGCGGCAGCTCCACCCATGCGCGGGGCTCGGAGGGAGCGGGCACCCCCGGAGGGGTCCCCGGCTTCGGCTTCGGCGGCGGCGGCGGGGGCTGCGGGGCGCGCCGGGCACGCGGTGGGCACAGAGCGCTCGCGGGCCGCGGGGCGTCCTTAGCTCCCTCGGCAACGAACTTGTGCCCGCGGAGGCCGCCGCAGCGAGGGGGAGGGGGGGGGGCTTCCCCCTCCCGCCAAGGCAGCGGCTTGATCCCTGCGAGGTGAAAACGGTCTGGCACCGAGGCTTGAACCGATCTTGCGCGTTTCCAACCGCTGCGGCTGAAACCGCGCTTAGCCCCGTCCCCGCCCCGAGATCAAACACCTTTCCCCAAGCGCGACAGCGAACTGCCATTTTGCAGCCACGTCTCCTCGCGCGGATGCTTTCTGCGGGGTGGGGGTGGGGGGGTGGGGAGCGGTTCGGCCGACGGGGCTCTGTGTAACGAGAAAGGAAGATAAAGGGGAGGGGGGGGAAATAAACCCTCAACACCCCCTGGAAGCAGGGGCCC
>VZSC01000763.1:0-12108 GCA_013398225.1 Steatornis caripensis | reverse complement strand
TTGTCAGCTATTAACATGTGCCCGCATGGTGCTTCGTAAGCATGCAGGATGCTTGGAAAGAGCCGTCGTGAGTCTCGGCGCAGGACATGGCACAGCACTCCAGGGCTCCTTCACGGGTGATGGCCATCGCACCNGCTATTAACATGTGCCCGCATGGTGCTTCGTAAGCATGCAGGATGCTTGGAAAGAGCCGTCGTGAGTCTCGGCGCAGGACATGGCACAGCACTCCAGGGCTCCTTCACGGGTGATGGCCATCGCACCCGGAGGCTGCCGGATGGGAGCAGGAGCAAGGAGCCAAGGCAAAGCGTGCATCATTTCAACCCCGTTTGGCAGTGCTCAAAGAGGAAAATAATTCAAGCCCTCCAAAGCTTGCTGCACACTGAATAGCCCAGTACCGGCGGGGCAGGGGGGCTGCAGCCTGCTGTGGGGCGCAGCTGTGACCCACCAGAAACCCCGCGGGGAAGCCTCCCTGCACCCTGCAGACTCCTCGTACACATGGATCGGCTCCGGGCACGGCCCGTGCTCTTTGCTCCACAGCCCACATTTCGTGTCGGGGCGGCACAGCCCCCTCCCCAGCCCCTCTCCATCACTCCTACAGCCCAACCCAACTCATCGCCCAGGCTCCACCTGAAGCCGCGCACACACACAGTTAAACCATAGCATCGACGCTTTATTAATTTGCAAGGATAGAGGCAATTAACAGCACTTTGCTTCAAAAAATCCTAATTGGTTTTCTGCCAAATCTCCTACAGGCACGAGTCTCTGCTCGGTTAACTCTTCACACGAGCAGCTCCGTAAGGGGATCAGAGCGGTTGGACACGCAGATGCCAGCGGATATTTATGACTGCTGCGAGATGAATTACAAGGTGATGTGGGTGATGCTTATCCCCCAGCAGCGCTCCATCACCGCAGCCTCGCTGTACTGAAGGCATGATAATGGCTCAAAAATGTTCGGCATGACGGATGCTGTGTGAGAGTGACAGTTGCTGGGGCAACCGGATGCAGAGGTACCCAGCCCTTCCCTCGGATGGGCTCCAAAACGGACGGGGTCCCCCCCACCCCGGGCCAGGCAGGGGCAACCTCACCAGCAAGAGAGCAGCGCTGCATGGCACTAGCCGGGAGCTGCGATGCCAAACCAGCCGGAGGAGGCCTGGTCCGGCCCAAAGTTACCCTTCGTGTTGCATACTGAGCAACGCAAGCAGGTTTTTCATAACCAAAGCCACGAGCAAAGAGGAGACCCCTATCAGACCTGAGCAGCCACTCCATGCCTAGAGCGCCCCAGGGCCCCCCAGCCACGTCCTCTGGAGCTCGAGGCAGACTCCCCACCCGAACCGCTTCGCACCACGTCAGACACCGCGGAGAGGCGGGTGCTGCTGGGGGGAGGACCTGCTCTGCCAACTCTCCCTACCCCAAAGCCCGCACCGCCCCTGTTTCCCAGGGGAGGGGACGACCCCCTTGCAGCCAGCTCCCCCCAAACACGGCAAGCACGCCCCCCGTGATGCAGCCCAACGGTGCTGCCAGTACCTGGCCAGGAGAGCCACAGGGTTGCCGAGAAGGCAGGAGCTGGGCCAGAGCGGCAAGGAAATTGGCAGGGGCCCTGCTGCCCCATTTAAAGCTTTGTGCTCCACAGCTGCAGACCCCACGGGGTTTGGGAGGCTCCAGGTGCTCCCCGTCAGAGCTGTTGGCACTCCTGCATCTTTCCCCACCCTGCATCCCCCTCCTGTTCATTGGCATCCCCTCGGGAACGCTGTCCCCCCTTGCCCCCCACATCCGTGGCAGCACCCGTGCTCCCCGTGCAGGGCAGCGACGGGCTCCCCACTTGAACCCACACTGATTATTTTGCTCCATTAAGAAGTGGCATCTATGGCTGCAAACCCACCAGCAGCTCATCCTCCCTCACCCCTGCCTCCCCTCTCCGGTGCCCTTCCATTAGTGTCTCCATCCATCCCAGCATCAGCCTTGCCGGGAGCTGCTTGAAAGACCCTTAAGCCAGGAGCAGACCTCGCAGGGGTACGCGTGCGCCTGGCCACCGGAAAATCCCGCACCAACATCATGCCGGCACCTGCACGGAGGCATGCCCGGGTCTGCTGGACACCAACGAAACCCACAGCAAAGCTCACCCCGCAGACCATCTTCCCCGGGACTCAGCAAAGCTCTGCAGCATCGCTGAAATCCCTCCCTGCAGGCTTGGGCTTGCCGGGAAAGCACATGCCGGCGGCCCCGGGAGCAGGCAGGGGAGAAAGCTGGGGCCTGGCACTCACTGTCCCCTG
Source organism: Steatornis caripensis (assembly GCA_013398225.1). Taxonomy (NCBI): domain Eukaryota; kingdom Metazoa; phylum Chordata; class Aves; order Caprimulgiformes; family Steatornithidae; genus Steatornis; species Steatornis caripensis. Next base: position 9,838 of record VZSC01000763.1, on the reverse strand, counting down.
CTGACAGCACCTGCCACCCCCCCGGCACTGCGGAGCAGGGGGCCATACCTCACGGCCGCATAAGACCCCCACCGCCACCTGGCCCTGCTGTATCTCCTCCTTGGATTAATCACCTCCAACGAGCCCCGGTGAAGCATCACAGGGAGAACCGGAGGCACCAGCATCCCTCCCCGGCCAGTGTCCCCCCAGGGTGGCAGTGACGCAAGGGAGAGGAGGGGGCTGGAGCGGAGATGTGGGCTGTCACCCCTTGATGGAAAAAATTAGCCCCGCCATCCCCCTGCCTTCCTCCTCCTCCTCCTCCTCCTCCTCCCCGGTCCCCCAGGTTGATGTGCGAAGAATAGACCCGTTTGCTGGCGGGGTTGAGTAATGCACTCCTCCCCGGCAGTGAGTAATCGCACTTTTGTCTCCCTCGCCGGCACGGTGTTAGCCGGGGACATGGTGCTCCTGGCACAGCCCCGCAGCAGCCACAGCGCCCTGCCCGCACGGGACCCAGGGCGGCGTCCCGGAGGTGACGCCTCGGCGGTGACACGCGGTGGTTTCACACCGCGCGGTGCCACCTCTGCCCGTGGTGTTGTGGCAAGCCGTGCCCACCTAGGGACACCCGGGTGACACCTGGTCGGCATCGTCCACCCGGGCTCCCTCCGGCCGTGGGTGGCCGGGTTGGCGTGCCCATGGTGGAGGGGCACCGCGTGCTCCCCTCGCCACGCTGCTGGACCCCACGAGGTGGCTGGTCCGTGGAGAAGCACCTCCCTGTTGGGTGCTATGGAAACGTGGTTCCTGCTGGGGGAAAAAAGTCTCCTCTTCCACCTGGTCTTTCCTCCATCCCAAGGAAACGCCGGAGGCGCGAAGGGTTTGACCCCAGCCGCAATGGGTTGCCTGCAGCTCCTGCCCGCAGCTGCCCTTGGGGGGGGGGGTGTTTCGCCCCCTGGGCGGTGTTTCAGCCCCGCTGTCCCTCCCAGGGCACGTCTCGGGGTGCATGGGGCCAGGCGCTGAGGGGTCCCAGAGCATCCCTCCCTCCCCAGTGCTGAGTCACTTGGGGCCGGCGGTACCCAGGCTGCAGTGGCAGTGCGGGGCTGGCAGGCAGCTCATGCTCCGGCACCCACGCGGCAGATGGCAAGCCTCTCGCCTTGTGATTTGATTTTTATTTTTTTAAAAAAAATTTTTGGCTGTTATTTCAGTCCGCGGCCCCCTCTACCCTCCCTTCCCCCTGCCGTGTCCCCTCACCACCTCCTCCCGGGAGGAGAGGAGAGGGCGGCCGCGGCAAGCAGCAGGATTTTGCACGAGGGAGCGGAGCCTTTGGTGCCTCCCTACAACCCTTGGTGGCTTCCCTGTGGGACACTGCAGGCTGGCAGTGTCCCACAGAGGACAGCACCGGCTGGCGCACTGGGGTCCGGCCAGCCCTGGAGCTCCGCATGGCACCAACACTGCTGAAGGCCAGGGCGGGTGATGCTGGTGTCCCCCAGCTGAGGTCTACACGCTCCTCTGCACGTCAGGCGGTGGCCCTGGGCACTGGGACATCCTGCAGTGCCCCGGTGAGGGAAGAGGTCTGGGGAGCACTGGTGAAGAGACAAACACCTGCCCTGTCGCTGCCCGGCACCGAGCACCTCCCCGGAGGGCCATCAGCAGCACAGGTTTGCTGGGTCTCAGTTGGGTTCCCAGCAGGCGAGTGACTGGTGCCACCAAACTGATGTGACAGCCGGCGGGACGTCCCAGTCATTTGCGGGGTCCCCGAGACCCCGGTGCCGCAGCGAGGACCAGCGCCCCTCATGGCAACAGCACCTAATGAGGTCCTGAACGTGCGTCACGGCCGTGAGCAGGGACCTGATGCACAACCCGCCCCGGCTGCCCGCAGGAGGTGATCAGCGCTAACGAAGAGCGTGCTGAGGAGGCTCTTGGCCGCTCCTGCGGGGACCCGATTTCCCTTCCGCTCCCTTTGCCACGGCTGCGTGCATCCGAGCCGAGGGAGAAGCCTCTCTGCAGCCTTACGAGTTCAGCAGCTCAGCTGCGCTGGGGAAAGAAAAAGAAAGAAAAAAACCCAGCGCAAGAAAGACAGACTATAAATAAAAGCTGGAGAAGTGGGAGGCAGCAGCCACAAGGGCTTTCTGAAGCAGCGAGAAAAGCAGGTGCACGTTGGCTCCGGCACTCGACGCCTTTGTGTTTCCCGAAGAAGCCCGGGTATCCCTAATAGCCGGGCTCTGGGTGGGAGTGCGTGCCGACGGGGAGCGGGGCCAGGCTTCCCGCCTGTGCTGCTGGGAAGGCACAGCTGTCTGAAGAGCAGATATCGCTCGGAAGGGAGAGGAGCATCGCCGAGCCCGGGGAGCGGAGGGAGCCGAGGCAGGGAGGGCATTGAAGGCTGCAAGGGAGGTGCCGGCACCAATGCAGCCCCAAGCAGCTTCAGGTTTAATGGGAGAAGGGGGGTCCTCTGCAAATATTTGCTACCGGTGTTAATGTTGGATGGAGGGAACCGACAGAGTTCAACGCATCTCAGCCTTGCGTGCATCCAAACCAGGATCCCCCAAAGAAGTGCCCGGCGAGCATCCAGCCACGTAGGAGCAGCGGAGGGAAGCAAAATGCCTGCCGAGGGTCACCCCTCCCAGGGTCACCTGGAGCTGCCGGGGATGGGGACCCCATGCTCCGCTGGCGCCTGTCAGCACGCAAGGAGGGAAGGGAAGGAAGGAAGAGAAGGAGACAGATGGGCAGCGATGGAAACATAAGTTAACTCGAAGGAAGCGGATAAACAGCAGGCAGGGAGCAGATCCCAGCACATATGCTGCGCCGCAGCCAGCCAGGCGCACGGAGGTTCCTTGCCGTCCCCCCATCCCCGTCCCCATGGAGGAGCTTGAGACACACCGGGAGGTCGGCAGAGAGAGAGGGGCAAAGGCTTGCGGCTTGGGGCGAAAACCTCAGGGGGGATTTGAAGCCAGGGCCTGTGGCAGAGGAGCAGGAGTGCAGCCCGGAGCAGCCGGGACAAGGAGCTCGGGTGCAGCTCAGGGTCACAGGCGTGGTGGAAGCCAAAAGCAAACGCCAGAAAAAGCCACAGAAGAAACATCCACGAGATGGACACGACTGCTGGCTTGGGAATCGCAGACCAATTCCCTGCGGCAGCTGGGGTGGCTTTGGCCAGGGAGAGACGGTTCCCCCCTTGCTGGCCAGGGGCAGGGCAGGGTGGGCGGCTGGACCGGGGCCACGCAAGGTCTCCTGCCTCGGCTTCCCCGGCTAGGAGAGGGGAGCAGCACCAGGTCATGCGAACGGCTGGCAGGGCCCCAGCCGCATGGACCGAACGACGTTCCCAGTGCCGGTGCAGTGGCAGCTGCGGGTTGCTGCTGAGGACTCGAGCAGCTGATGGGAAAGGGAAAAGAGTCAAGCTGAAGCTGAAGCTGGGAGGCTGAGACCCTCAAAAGTCCTTGAGCCCTGCAGCACAGTGCTGCCTGCTGATTACCGGGTACCCCAGTGCCGACCCAGCACCGCTGGCGGCTCCGGCCATGCCGCCGCGNGGCGCCTTCCCAAAATAGCTGGCGCTGGGTGCAGCCCCTGCAGCCCTACCTCCATGGACACTGCAGGCACTTGGGATCCACGGCGGAGGATCCAGCAGCAGGATCCAGACCACGCTGCTGAGCGAATTGAATCCCCGCCTGCTTTCTCAGGGTTGCCGCTCCTGCTAACAGAGTCCCGTGCAGCGGGGGCCTCCGCCGAGGGGGCTCTCCCGCTGCCGCAGCCCCCGACTCGCCCAGAATAACAAGCAGGCAGAGGCGTGGAGCCTCCGAGAGCATCTCTCCAGTGACGTTCGGCCGGGTGCTAATGAGCCCCCAGCTCTCCGATCTGCTCGGCGAATGTCATGACCCAGATTAATTGCTCAAAAAGACACCCAAAGGCTGCTAATAAAAGAAAAAAGGAGAAAAAAAGAACCACAACAAGCCCCCCACAGTAGCCAGCACATCCCCCCCTTGTATCCCAGCGCCGGAAAAGCCCTGCCCGTTGCAGGAATGCGTGCCGGGGCAGCAGGCCAGCCAGCGCGATGGGCGCACACAGCCGCCCTTGTTCCTTGCTCCCCGGCGGAGGGTCAGAGCCACCGGCCGTCCTCGCCGCACAAGGGGACGCCTGTTCGGAGGCACCCGCTCTCCTGTGAACGCCTTCCCAGCGGCTGCCAGCGCGACCGGATGCTGCTGCGGGACCCCTGCATCCCAGCGCAGCCCCGCGCCTCTTGCTGCCGGGGGGCTGCTCCTTTCACGGGCAGTGCTATCCCCTTGAAAGGGAGACTGAGGCATCGAGGGGCCAAGTGCTTCAAGGGACACGGCTGCTTCGCTGAGAGCTTTCGCAGTGTCGCCCAGAGTCCTCGCTGGCATGGGGCACTGCAAGCAGGTGGCCTTTGCATCTCCACCAGAGACCTTCCTCCCAAGACCAGCGTTCCTCCCCCGAGCCTGCAGACATAAGCATCCTCCAAGCCTTTGGTTTCCAGGCCCTTCAGCAGCGTGCGGCTGGCCCTCTGGCGCTCTCGTAGCTGTCGCTCAGCTGCTCACTACCTTCATGCCAGTTCAGCGTCCCCCGCGCAGCTCCCGGTGCTTTGTTCGCAGCATCCTCCCACTTGCAATGTCCTTCGCAGGCCACTGCCACCACAGCGTTTGAGTGCCCAGCAGTGTCCCACTGGGGAGACACGGGAGATGACCGCCCGCCAGGCTGCTGCTCTCTGGTCCCCAGGAATCCTGACCTAGTTATTAGCCAGGGAGGTAAAGCACAAAGCAGGGAGGGATGTGGGCAGAGCCCAGGCCAGGAGATGCAGATATAAACGGGTGACGGACAAGTTAACCCAGGGCCAGGGAGCTTCTGAAACGGTCCGTGAGACGGACCCTGGCTCTGAGCCGCCGCAGCTCGTCCTGCCCTCACTCGCGCGGAGCCAGCAAAGAGCCACAGCAACGTTTCAGGAGCCGGGATAAAACACCTTCTGACAAGAGACTTAAACTGCTGCACCCACGCAGCCGAGCGGAGATGTGAGGGCTGCAATCCCCCCGGGAGCAGCGCTGCCCGCTGTGGGAGCTTCAGTCTGCCAGGGGAAGGCAGTGCAAGGAGCAACGGCTGGGAGAGAAAACCAGGCGAGCTCAAATTAGAATTAATAAGGCACAAAAAAAGCAGCAAGAGGGATCACCGCTGGGAAGAGGCTGCCAAGGGGCATGGTGAGAGGCAGGCACCTCGGGTTTCCGCTCAGCTCAGAGGCACGTCTCCTGTCCCAGCAGCAAACTGGGAGCCAGCCCTGGCCCTGGTTTACCCAGGCACCTTCAGAGGGGAAACCTCTGCAGCAGCCCCCTGGCTCCCCGGGGGGAACGGCCATGCCCCGGACCCACTGCAGCCTGCACATGCCAAACGCAGGATCTGCGCCACGACAATGTGTGTTTAGCAACGCCGGCAGCCGGATCCTGATCTATTCGGGGAGCAGCTCACTCGCAGCAAGCAGAGCAGCTCTGTCCCCGGCTTCTGCCCTGTGCAGGGCTTGGGAAGCAGCCTGCAGCCTTGCCGCTGCGGAAGCCTGATTCCCAGCCCGAGAGCATCACTGCAAGACAAGCGCCGCAGCTTCCCGCTCCCAGGGATCTCTCGCTGCCAGGCGGGAGCAGCCACAATCCCGTATGTCCATCTGGGCATCCAGCGCGTGTTGGGAAGATGCTACGCAGCGTTGCCCGCCCATGCCGCCCCCCCACCTCAAATCACCGGGCCGCTTTTGGAGACCAAGAGGTGGCACGCAGCAGCCCACTGGCTCCCCTCACCTTCTCGGCAGCCCCCGGCCCCGGCCAGGCTGGGTAGCAGCCCCTGCGCGGTGCTGGCTGCGGGCGGCTGTGGCTGCAGCGGAGGTGGGAGCGATGACTCAGGAGATAATGAAGCAGATCAGAAGGAGGAGAGGAGCGGCGAGCGGACGTGGCGGGGAGGCAGCTGCGTCCTTCGGGCCTACACCCGCTCCCCCCTGACGCAGCACCGCAGCTGGGGTGCGGGCACACACGCCCCCGGCCGCTCTGACTCACCCGGGGGGCATGGCAGCACCGGGGCGGGGGGGATAATTTTAGCCCCCTCCGGGTACATCCATCCCTCCTCCTGCCGGGAATGGGGGTGTCGGGGGCTCCCAGGCCAGGAGGCGAAGCCCCGGGATGTGGGGCTGCATTTGGGGCACCATCAGGATGGTGGCCCTGGGGTCCACCCAGTCCCACCCATCGCCCACCGCTCGGGCTCTCGCTGCCGTGCTGCCCCGCAGGGAGCCCACGGACCGGCCGCCCAGGCTTTGAGAGCGGTGCCTTTCACCTGCAGGGCTCCTCCTGCTGCCAGACCTGCCGGTTCCCCAGCTCCTGACGGGTAAACAGCCTCTCCTGTCTGGGGAAACTGAGGCAGGGAGACACCAGACTTGCCCGAGGCTGCTGTTTGTGACAGAGCTGGAGAGGGAAGCCAGGAGTCCCGGCTCTTGTGTTTATCTTCATCCCAAGCTCATTTATAGTGGTGTTTTTCCCTGCAGAGCAGCACCAGTCACCTGCGGGGTAGCTGACGCCACTGCATCACCGTCTGCCAGCCCAGCCCTTTGGTGGCTTCACACCGCACCCAGCACCAGACGAAGGCAGCCGAGATCTGCCCCTGCTTCACCATGCGTCCCAGGCACGGCACATTATGCTTCCCAGCCTCAGTTTCCCTTCTTGTCCATGGGAATCCACCGCTGCAGAGGCAGACCCGGCACTGTCGGGTGCCTCAGTTTCCCTTGTGTCGGAGTTCAGCCTTGGGCCACCTCACCCCCAGCAGTGCTGGGAGCACCGGGGACCCTCCCCAGCACAGCACGGCTGAGCCCCTCCGGCTCACAGCATCTTCCTTTCCTGGGAGCCAAGCCTTGGCAAGGGGAAGGAGCTGCTTATGCAGAACAAATGGAATCAATCAAAACAAAAGGCAGCAGGCCTGCTTCTATTTATTACCCATCCAAGGGTTTAAAATACATCTACAGACATCCATAGCCATATGGAGAAGGGGAACCCATCGGGGCCACCCTGGCAGGCAGGGAAAGGCAGGGCCAGCCATGCTCACGGTGCTCAGACATGGGCGCACATACCACCGGCAGTTCGTCCTGCTCTGTCCCTGTGCTGCTCCACAAAGACCTCACCCCGGGTCTCGTCCCAGTCTCTCTCTGCTTTTCAGCCCTCTGTGTCGCACCCCAGTGTGTTCCTTGGGACCGCACCAGTCCCCAGCCACCCGCCAGTTAGGGACGATGCCACCAAGCAGCCAGGACAGGTGGGGTGAGGACAAGGAGCAGGGTGCTGGCGCCTTCCCAAAATAGCTGGCGCTGGGTGCAGCCCCTGCAGCCCTACCTCCATGGACACTGCAGGCACTTGGGATCCACGGCGGAGGATCCAGCAGCAGGATCCAGACCACGCTGCTGAGCGAATTGAATCCCCGCCTGCTTTCTCAGGGTTGCCGCTCCTGCTAACAGAGTCCCTGAGCTCCAGGCAGCTTCTCGCCGCTCCCTTGGCCATTAGCATCCCATGGAAGAGGTGATGCCGGAGGTACCTCTCTGCTCCCCTCCCAGCCGGGGCAGTGCTATCGCTCTGGCATCGAAACAGAGGTTGGCAGCGGCGAGGAAGGCCAGTGAGAGATGGTTCATTAACGCACTGATGAGGCAGCAGCCGGGCAGTGGCGTGTCAGGGCCTGCGTGCCAGACGGACAAGCTGGCTCCCAGCGGATATGGCCAAGAGGACCTGCTGGGGGAAGGCACCTTTGTGGCCAGGGGCTGCTGTGAAACACCATGGACTCTTGTCCTGCACAGCTGACACGAGACTGAGATGAATTTGCAGCTAACAGCAGACCTGGGCACAGTTGCTTGAAAGTCCTGCTCCTCAGGCAGGCATCTGCGGCGAGTTGTGCTGGGGTGCAAGCTGCTCTTCTTCCCTATGAGTGCCCAGCACACGCGCTGGGATGTGCCTCAGTTTCCCCTTGCTGTCAGACATTGCCTACCTCCTCCAGGAGCCGGCCTTGGTGCAGCAGCACGATCTGCTGAGCCTGACCCACCTGCAAATCCCAGGACCTGGTCAGCGCAGAGGCAGCGGACAGACGGCTCCTGCGTGTCCTGGCTCCGACTCACAGCCCCCACGAGGGCGTTGCGCCCCAGCCTGGCATTCAGCCAGGCCATGCATCGAGAGCGAAATGAAGCCACGCTGCTGCTCGCTGCCAGCACGTGGGGTGCAGCCATGTGCTGCGCAGCCATTACCCAGGCAATTAAGAGATGCCAGCTGGGCTTTGTGGAGAACAAACCAGGCCACGCATCTCCCCTCAGGCTCCTCCTTGGCCAAAGCTCAGCCCTTCCCACCTGCTCGGGCTGCCCGTTGCACCCCTCCAGGCCCTCACCGCCGGACCTGCCACGTTAGCCGTGTTTCTGGGCTGACGCAGGGTCCTGCACCGTCGGCGGGAGTCTGGGGCAGGGTGAGACTTTCATATCACGCTGAGGACACCCACGGCTCAGCTGGAGCCCACAGTCGAGAATCGCCACGGGAACCCAGCACGTCCCAGCCCGGAGGGTGGTGGGTGATGCTGCTTGGCGAGGGGTGCGGCTCGGCAGGATCCCCCATCGGCCGCACCCCCGGCCCCCAACGCCGCCAGCCGCCCTCCTCCACACTGCCCGAAGGTCCAGAGCACTGGTGGGGTGCAGGCTGGCAGCACCCCCCCAGCTCTGCCCCATCCCCATCCAGCAGAGGCTCACTTTAAGCACATTCCAATCATATTCCAAAGAGAGGCTTCATGAAGGCTTTTGCACCTGGGCGCTTCCCAGCACCCTAAGGGATCCGGTGCACCAAGGACGAGGGGCTCCGTGTCGGTGTGCCCCCCTGCTTTGGGCTGTGAAGCCCCCATCACCCCCAGCGAGAGGACAGCTGCCTCCATGACTGCTGCAAAGCTGCGGACCGCACAGCTTTTATAGCCCTCGAGTTGGCCGCCATCCCCTGCAGAAACACCCCCGGGCGAACCCAGTGCCCAGCCCAGGCTCCCGCTCAGCGCCAGCTTGCTGGGGGGGCACCGCCAGTTTGCAAAGATTTTTGCCTCCTGATAGGAAAGGGGGCGGGGAGGGCAGGAGGGGAAGAAGAGGAGTTACTGTTTTCTTTTTCCAATTTGATCTTATTAAAACTTCGTTCAAAGAAACAGACTTTTCAACTCAAATCTCATGCAAGTTTCATGGCACTGCAGATGGCAGAGTGGGAAAACACCCGTCAGAGAGTTTAATAACAGCACCCAGCCCATAAACGGGTTCCTCAGCAGCCAGGGCAGTGCTGGCTGGCCAGCGGCCCCGCTGCCTGCCCATAGCACCCTCCCGACACTGCCCAGCACTTTAAGGGCTGTCCCCCCGCACGCACCCTCTAATCGCTTTGCTCACGTTCTTCCTAGTTAAATCTGCAGCGCTCTCACATTAATAAATCCCCCTCAATGCGCCAGATGCAGGCAGCAAGCACAGCCCGCTGCATCACCGGCTGTTAGGACATCAGCGCAGCCAGGCTGTGTCCTGCTGTCACCCCTCACCACATGGCGTGCCTCAGTTTCCCCCATCTTTTGAGCGGGGATCTCCCTGTTGCTCTGCTGGCAAGGGACGCAGCAAGTGGCACGCCAGGCAGCGTGGCAGCATCGGGAGCAAGCCGCGGTGGCATCGCCAAGGCCTCTTGAGGGACTCGGTTGTAAGTGTGCTGAGCGACGCAGGCGCCTGGGTGCCTCAGACGTCTCCCACCCCGCGGCAGGAGGGGGGGGGGCTGCTTCTCAGGCTCCGTGGGAGCGGTGACTAAACAGCATCCCCGATACAGTCAGTAACACACATCGATGCCGGCCGGGTGCTGCTCGCCTCCGTGCC
>VZSC01000758.1:133291-192182 GCA_013398225.1 Steatornis caripensis | reverse complement strand
ATATTCCAAAAATTGAGATGAAAAAGCTATGAATTTCAGTCCCAAAGACATTGTAGCAAGAGAAATAAATAAGAACCTTATAAGAGCACAGAGGCTTGAAATATATCGCTTTTGCTACTTCTTTTTGCTGAGAATGTATAGAGATGGTCTATTGTTATCTTTATAATCTCTAATTCTCAAGCATTTCTGGTGATCTGTAAACTAGGCTTTGTTTCATCTTTTGGGTTTTTTTCCTGTGAAAATTATTTTCTTAAAAGAAAAATATATCAGTATTTGGTTTACTTTACTAGTTTTAAACTGTCATTTATTAGATGAATGTGTTTTGTATTCACTACAGTAAGATCTGTTACATGTATAGAACACGTGAACTGTAAACTGTGGTAACCTGCAGCTATTTAGATTTTACTGGAATAAAATCTAGTGAGAGAGGAGCAAGCAGAGTTAATTACTTATTTTTATTCTTTCTGGTTCAGTCAGAGAAATGGACAAGGATTTAGCAGAACCTATCTGTACACTAACATTATTCATTACTCAGCAAAGCCTAATCAAAATGCTCTCCAACTGATACAGATGGAAACTGCAAGAAATTGGTAACTCTACAGGTTATTCCAACAGGTATCTTTGAAGCANTGTACACTAACATTATTCATTACTCAGCAAAGCCTAATCAAAATGCTCTCCAACTGATACAGATGGAAACTGCAAGAAATTGGTAACTCTACAGGTTATTCCAACAGGTATCTTTGAAGCAGTGTAACTAGGTGCCACATCTTGCTGTGAGATGAATCCTTAGATCAAACTTTTATCACAGGTGAATGAGTAAATCTCCAAAGAGACTAATATTGCACAACAGTGTGTAATTCTATACCTTTCCAAATAGTAAAAGGTCCTTATTTGTAACAACATAGTCTTCTATAAGGTTAATGAGGAGTGCTGGAACCTTGGTAGCACAGCCTGATTCAGAGGTGCTGAAGATTCCCCGTGCTTTCACTGTTCCTTATGCTCAGCAAAGTTTGGGATCTTCAGCTTTTGCAGCTGATTTACATAGGGAAACTACTGAGTTTTCAAAATGTTAGTTATATATGTGTTCCCTCCCTAGGAGACAAATCTCAATGATTTCAGACGGCTTTTATGCTCCAGTGCACAGATATCTGTGTTGGAAGGTATTTAAACTACTGACTTAAACTGGTTAAAGAACATGGACCAAAAGGACAGCAGACTTATATTCCATCTTGGAGGGACGGAGTCCAATAATATGTCTTCACAGAAAATATATATTAAAGAAATACATTAAGTTAGCCAGACAACAGTTATATAGATAAAAAAAAGACCAGCATCTGGTATAGATTCAGATTCAGTTGAAAGTTTCTCATAAAGAAAAGATGAATCAATATGAATGTTGCACGTTAGTATACATGTTAGCTAACTAAACATTTTCTTGCTTGAAATTAAGTGATTTTTCTAGTTCCGCTTCCAACAGTAACGATACACTGATTTTTTTCTGTGACATTGTTAGAGGTGTAGTGGCCAAAACCTGGCACTGAGAATATGAAGGGACACATGAAGTAGATGATGAAATATACTTTTACAAATTTCTAAATACATGAATTTGGAAAATAAACATTAGAGAGCAGCAAATTAAATGTTTGTCAGTAAGCTTAATACTTGGAGTAGGAACCTGTATGATAGACCTATGAGCTGAAGCTAAGTTTTCTTCCTGTGTTTATGTGCAGCACAACTTATCTATCTATCTACTTTAAAAATAGAGGTAGTGAAAGAATGCTTGTTTTGCATGGACAGCAAAGAGTAATTCTAAAACTGTAGACATGACCTACAGAGAACTGACAATTTTACTCATTGTTAGCTTTGATCCTTGGTCTTGTCTATGACAGGTCAGCTACGAAACCAATACATTCACTGTGAAGTAGTTTCTTGGGATATGAGCACACGTACTCTAGAAAATAGGGAACCTCATAGGATAACACCTTACTCGGTCAACAACTATCCATAAGATATCACTTTATTTAATGTGATCCAGTGAAACTTCCCCTTGCTCTATTCCTAAATCATGCTCTCATCCAATCCCTTCTACTTATGTACTGTATCTTTCTTTGTTGAAACATCTCTTTGTTTTCCTTGCTCTAACCAGGACATGGATTTCTGAATCAACTAATAAACTGATTAATTTTATATGATTACTCATTAATCGGCCATCATTTAGAGGGAAGGTCACTATAGAACTAAGAGACTTGCCACAAAACACTCAGTAAAAAGATCAGGCATGATTTATAATTTACTATACCACTTGCTTGTCATCAGGTATGAAAACATTTTTCCATTGCCAAATATAAGCAAACTTTATTGGCATCACATAGTCAGGCCACTGACAAAAAGTAAATTTTACAAATCAGCCCACACTGCAAACCAGGGACTTCCTGATCCCTTGAAATATTTTTTTAAAAAAGAAACAAAATGATCGTGTAATTCAGTCCGTATTTCTGTAGACAGCATACATGAAGTGCATTTCAAGTATATCAGGAAAGTTATGGTTTATTAGGTAAGATCAAGTCAGGCAAAAGGCTATGGTAGGTAACTAAGTGTTGTGTTGTTCTTCCCTGCTGTACCCATTAAAACTCTCTACAGTCCATTCAGATACATGTACTCAGAAATTGCTTTCAGGATAAGGCAGATTATTTACTTTCAGAGAAAGTAAAGACAAGGTAAATTCTGTCTTGGTCCTTCAAGACACCTGAGAAACAAAGTGTTCTATTTAGCACAGGAAATAAAACTTTTTAAAAAAATGAAGGCCATAACTTTCCTCATCCCTATGGCTGCTAATTTTCTTGCTGAGCTGGTGACTCCCATGACCAGATGATTCCTCTGATCTGTAGCTACAGACACAGCTACCTCACTTGACTTGTCCATGGAAAACCTCTGGAACATGAAGTGTCACCTGTGGCCAAGAAAACTTGGATCTTCCACTAACGCTGAAAGCTGAAGTCCTAGAATTTATAATGATGAGTCTTCCTTCTCCTAGCACAAGTGTTTAAGCAAGTTGAATGAATTGCTGCATTTCCTTGGTATATTGCTCCATCCTTTCTTCCTCCTTCACAAGAAATCCTCTATGTTTCATGGAACCTGTCCCAGGTTTTCTAAATGCTGAAGTTCTCACATGCCAACTTCTTTCTGGTCAGGCTCCTGAAATGTGGATAAGATGCTTTATCTCGAAGACCCATGTCAGTGGCTCTGTCACATGACTACGCCATGAGCCTATGCAAAAACCCTGAGTGAGAGTCAGGATGCCAGACTGAAATTTGAGAGTATATCTTCCCTTGTCTCCTTTTATGTTGTTAGTGTTCAAGAGCTGTGTCCATCTCTGCCTTGAAATCCCTTTTTCAATTGTCTCAAGATAAAATGATGTCAAAACAAACTTATGAAGGCTCCATATCTTCTCCTCAGATGACACTGATGACAATACTGTAAAAGACTCTTTGATCAGTCCTAGGAAGTGAACAACTCTGGTTTGGGGAAACAAAAGGAGGATTGTACAATCATTGGGATGGCTCTTCACTCCCAGAGCTGATCGCAACTGTTCGTATCTTGACGTAGTCATAAGCTGGTCCTCTGGTAAAAAGACTCACAGCCAAGTGGATATGCCAAATATTTCATCATCATTTTCTCCACATCTCGACATTCTAACATTTCCTCTTTCTGCTCTTGAGAGTATGAACATACCTGATGGGAACGTAACCAAAGGCCTTACGGACTGTGGATACTTGGAGGAGGGGTTCCCTCTTCCTTTCCTTCTTATTCCCCAAACTGACTTGATATGTCTTTCAAGTTCTTATATTCCTGGTATTCAGTCTATTATGGATCTATTGATCCAATTCATCTTCACAGCAACACGATTCTGGTGGGATACGCCTTTTCAGATCTGTAGGTTCCAGTGTATTCCTTCCACACACAGAAAAGCAGCCTTCCTTCCTCTATAATTTCTTCCTTACCTGGTGACAGCCCGCGTGTATGCCTTGCAATACAAGTGAGCAGACTCAGGTTGCTGCAGGCAAGGATGTTTGGAGCATGAATGACACTGTGTATGGGCTTCATGACACAAAGGCTCCTAAATTTTGCCCTTTAGCTTCCTTTCACCCATCAAGCAAGGCACTAAGGAGCACAGTACGAACTACACAACAGAGCTGGAGCTGGAGTTTGGTCTTGATGCTTCTAGCGATGCCAAAGCAATATAAACACAAGAAGTCTGCCCAGGAATATACTCAGTTGGAATATTCAACAGTTTTCTGTGGGTTTTTTTTAATAAGCAGTGCCATAACTTCGGACCATAAAAGAGCTGTCTCTTTAGATTAATGATCTGGCTTCAGCCATCCCTTTTTCCAGTAACAAACTGTTCCAGTGGTAAATAAAACACTTTTGTAAGACAGGAACAAATCTCATTTTAGGCAGGGATGTTTATCTAAAGTAACCTTGGTCTGCCAGAGCAATGATCTACAGTATACTTAGGGCACCACAGTGTTTGATCTCTTGCTTGAGAAATCATTTCTTAGAGCACCTTGTTTGCAGCAAGGGGTAAACTGCTTCCTGGCTCATTGTACTAAGAAAATGGCTTCATCTCCAAACAAATTGAGCATTACATTGTTTTAAATATATGGCTTTAAAATAGTCTGAAAAGATCATAATTATAGAGCACAGCTAGGACCTGCCAACTGCTCGTTCTCAAATCAGACTCTTAAATCCTTCTTCTCAGAGACTGTGACACATTGAAACTACTTTCATAGAACACCTCATCACACAGCCAAAAGAATTTCTAAGAAGTGTTTATGTAAAATCATAAAGACTTATGAAATCAACAGATACTATTCTGGCCACAGAAGAGTAAGCTTCTATTTCCCCCTACTATAGTTGATCTTGTGATCTTTACCTCAACTGTAAAACAATCAGACATGATTTGTGGTCCATTAAATAAAATTAAGTGTATTTCATTTGTACTGTAAGATGACAAAGGGACTTTTTTGCTGTTGTTTTTTTTTTTAGCTCAACCTTTATTCATTAAACACTTTTGCCAGCCAAAGGCACATGGGATCAAGAAAAAATGCTGATGTTACTAGAACTTGATCTTAAACCCACTAATGTCGTTGTCTGGGCTTCTAGTAATGCGATCAGTGCAAAATTAATCTCTTAAGAAGATCAGTCCAAAGCAAATAAGTCAAGTATGTTTTTATTTTGCTTTCTATCTTGTTAGCTAAATCTGGAAAAACAAGACAAAATAAACCAAAACAAAACTGCTTGTCTATCAATCTCACTACCTATCATTTTGTCCAAACATCTAACAAATCATGTTCCATTGCCTTACTATAGCAAGCCGTGTATATGACTTACAAATAATACCAAGAATGAGATTTTTTTTTGAGTTGTATGCTTGAGCCATCCCATGCTTTAGAAGAAAACACAAAAAAATTAAGAGAAAAAAAGAATTAGTTCGCCAGTGCCTATACATTTTGTCAAATGTTAGTTTTTGTGTGTAATATTAGTATTTTGAAAGGCAATTGGCTTTTTCTTTTCCTTTTTTTAAATTAACTTTGTCACAACTCCAGAACTCTAACACAGAGGAAGTATAGTTTAGTGAAGCAGAAAGAATACGCTTGTGGTTTTCTATTCTTCATCTTGCTGAGAATATTGCCACTCTTTTTTGTTTTTGTGAACTACTTTCAGACTGATTGCTTTCAGAGCTATTGCCTTTTGCACTAGCAGTTTTATACTACAGCATCCATTAGCAGAAGGTATAATATAGTAGGATACTACAGATGATCNAAAAAATTAAGAGAAAAAAAGAATTAGTTCGCCAGTGCCTATACATTTTGTCAAATGTTAGTTTTTGTGTGTAATATTAGTATTTTGAAAGGCAATTGGCTTTTTCTTTTCCTTTTTTTAAATTAACTTTGTCACAACTCCAGAACTCTAACACAGAGGAAGTATAGTTTAGTGAAGCAGAAAGAATACGCTATAATATAGTAGGATACTACAGATGATTTTATGGCAAGCAGGATATAGTTTGCTTTTTAAATACACTTTTTAAAATATTTAGAGAACAGTTCAACTGATGAGCTCGTTTAGCTGATTTTTGGAAACCTTAGTATTAAGCATTCTCCTCTAAATCTTGATATTTACATTTTGCTATGGAACTCCTGTCTTACATTACATTGAACCTGAAAGCCCCGAGCAAGTGCAATATTAAAGTGTATTCCTAAGTACTGTTCTACAGAAATCTCTAAAGGGAAGGGAGATAACTCTTTCATTTGCGTTTCATGTGTTAAACAGGAATTAAATTGAAAAGTTCAGTGGTCCATAAACATCCGTTTAGTATTTTTCTTCATATTTAGCCATTCCCACGTTTTTCTTTGCTCACCAGCAGCTTTCAAAAGATGTCTTTTCTCCACCCCATAAGAATTAATAAGATCTACTTGTCCCCAGAATAACTCTCATAGCTGAAAGTAAGGTGTTGCAGCAGTAGTAATTAGGATCAGTTGCTCTGAAAAGCAACCATAGTCTGGTTAGATTTCATTGTCAGTTCAAATACTCATCACTGTTAAGAAATAATTCCTTTAATTTCATCCAGCTCAGGTAATAAAACTTTTGGGAAGCTTCTAATATAGGAAAAGGTATCAGTATTCTTTTGTTCCATCTCTCATAACAAAAAAACGTAAGCTTCAATTACTCAATAAAGTATTTTAAAAGTTTATTAAAAACAGAGCAACGTGAAGAAACACTGGCAAGGGTTTTCGCACTGAGTAGCTTTCACTTTGATCAAGAAGTAACAATATTTACATGTCACTATATCCAGTGTACAATTTGTGTACAAGAACACAAATTTAGATCTATCTTCACTGGTTTGAGCTTGGTCCTCTGTTTGCCATTATTTTTAAAACTTCAAAGAGATACAGTGCATATGTTGTCTCTGCTACTCTGAGCAGAGATACTGCTTAAGTTCGTGTGTGCGTATGTGACAGAGGAAGAGAAAAAAGATGTGAACTGGTAAGATCCCACAACATACCCTCTCGTCAAGTCCAAAACTATATCTAAAAGCAGACCTGTGAGCGGAGTTTATCAATTTGCATAATGAAGTCACTCTAGATGGATAATAAAGGTAATTTATATCATGGACACAGAGTAAGATTGGAATAATTTCATTTATGGGCAGAAACGTAATATCTGCAATAATTGTCAATTAAAAAAAAATCTGCTTTCTCCTCTGTCTCCCATTCTAACTGCATTGTATAATATACACATAAGGATGTCTTGGAATAAATAAGTTACAGACAGAAACCTGTCAGCATGCCTTTTACTGTCATTATTCACCCAGGTTTTGTACATGAGTGACTTTCACAGTGACACTTGTTAGGTTACAATTTATATCTCAGACCAAAAATTGCTTTCCTAATTTTCACGCCCCCAGTCTATAACATTGTGATTGCTATATTCATCCTCTCTGTCTGTCTTATTTCATTTATATATCTTTAATGACCAGTTTTAATTGCTCTCAGTTACGTTTTAAACATAAGTGCCTACAGTCAGACACAATAATTTGGTAGGCAGGTTTCCAGATCTTTTTCAAATCCAGAGTAACTTCAGCATCCACTGACATCTGGGAAGACTGTTGGAGCTCAGCACTTACAAAACCCAGGCTTTCCATTGGAGTGCTGAACACTAATGACACAAATGTAAGCAAGCTTATTCAAAATCTTCAACTAGATGTTCAAGAAATAGAAAGAGGAGTTGTACATACCTCCACTAGATAGTAAAGTCAGCAAGTGCTGGCAAATTCAAAATGTTAAAAGGATTCAAGACACCAATTTCAAGTGTTAACAGATGACTCTTTTAATGTGGAAAACAAAGTATTTTTAATTTATCATTAGAGGAATTGCTTAGTGTTATGACCGGAAAACTAAACTTGCTATTATGACACGATGACAAGAGGCCTGTATGGGAATTAGAGCTCAAGGAGTTCAGATTTTGAAGAGTGAACTAAGGACACAGAGCTATTTAATAACACCCAACTCGGTGAAACAGCAGTTTTCTATTAAAACTGAAAATTAAATAAAGGCACCTTTTGCAGAGAGCAAAGGAATGAAAGTGATGCACCTTGGGTTTGTTTTTTTTTTCCTATCACATAATTTGGAGATCACCACATTAGAGAAGTAAACAACCAGAAAGTTTTCTTGCTGAAAAATATTTTCTTCCTCTTATGGAGTCCAGCATAATATCTCCATCTGCTTAGTGACTGATTGTTTTCCTGTTTGTTACATTATGAAATAGTTGGTTTCATTGTTATTGTTGTTTTGTTTGGATGCAGTGGATCTGGGTTTTTAAAGACCTCTTTCTGGCTGAATATAGTACTTATTATATTGATATAAACTACCCAATATACTACCCAGTGCCCTGTCATGACTGAAAACTTGTATATCTGTCTCGGGGCTTTATCCAGACATGTATTTCCATCCTATCCCTTGCCTATCAGAGGAAGTCAGGGTGTACCTTTTAACTTTTCCTTTAGTTCTTCTACCTCAGTTTAGACCTGGGTGGAGATAACCATCTCTTTCCAGAAGATATAGTGAAATCATGTAAAAGCTGTTCTCATGCCTAGACAACCATAACAGGTTTTAGTTTTTTCTACCTTAATTTCAGGAAAAGATATTCTTCTTATAGTGAACAGAGTTCAGTCTTCAGTGTACAGCTTCTTCACCTGCCAAAACCAACATTTAATATATTTTACATATTATCAATAGCAAGTGTTTATTAAAATTTTATAATAATTTATATAAAATGTAAAACCATAGATGTAGTTCATTGATAATTCTCAGCTGAGACAATAAAAGATTACCTTCATCCTTTCAAGTGACAGATGACACTGGATACAGCCTCCTTACAAGGCTTTGAAAAATACGATATTAAATGGGTTCAGCTGGTAAAAATTTAATTCTAAAAGCAGAAACTTACCCTTCAGCTGGATGGGTGTACAAGAGCTGTAAGACATTCCTTTTAAACACTAATTTAGATGTTATAATAAGTACTATCTTTGTGAAAACATTTAATCTCATCTTAAATTAAGTGAATTTCTGTGATTGTAGTCCTTCAAAATGAACATTATAGCCCTTTAAAATGAAAAATTATGGAGTTCAATGAAAAAGCTGTTCACTGAGACCAGAGGAAAGTGAAGACGACAATGGCAATGTAAGAGCTGCATGAAATCCTCTGAAGCGCTGATCCATAATGACAATGTGTTACACTGTTCAAGAAAGATTGTGCTTCAATCCTTCTTGTCATGTCCTTCAGTCATGTCATGCTCGTATGTCTACATGGATGCTATTTGCACCGTTTGCAACAAAACCAGGTTCAGCTTTGACTGTAAGTGGACTCCCTTGCATTGGCCAAACAGAAGTAGTGGTGTTGAGACATATATGCACAACGTATGAGCAGACAAACATGGATAGTGTTGGTTAGATAAATTTCACTACAGTCTTTGTCTTTTACTAAAAACAGGATGTGAAGAAAATGGCAAAACTGTGTACATTTCTCCTGTGGATTTTATAGATTTAACGAGAATTATATATATGTGTGTATATATATATGTATGAATACAAAATTTCTTCCAGAAGATCTTGAAAAAGGCTGCTTTTTTATTTTCTTTTCCTGGTATTAGTAAAAGATATAATCCCAACACCAGGTTAATGTTATAAGTAATTCACCTTATCACTTTATTAACTTTTGGGTATTTTTACGTTGGCACGCTTTGGATCAGAGTTGCTCTAAGAGTATCTCCGTGAGTTTAGAAACATGAGTGGGAAATAGAAGACTTTTGGAATGCATGCATCATCACACCTCTACCCTTCCATAGGTTTCTAGTCAGCAATGACTCAGTTTAAACCTTGACTTACAGTTCAGACTCAGCCTTAATTTCTCCAAAGTAACTGAAAGTCACTTTGGCACAATCACGTTGGTTTTTCAGTTTGTTCATCGATAAATGAGGTATCTTTTAAACTCTGAAACAGAGCAAATTATGGACATTTAACTAGTGTTATTTCATAGAGAAGTATGAGACAAAGAGGACAGATGTCCTAGATAGATGTCACGCTTGAGTGAATTGAACTGCAGCAAAATGGTAGGCTTCCGGTCCCTTTCTATACTAAACATTTCAAGTACTTTTCATTAAACAAACAGATACGTATCATCAGTTTTGTTTTTCCACAATTGTTGCAGCTCTAATGTCCCTTTGACAAAACAAGAATACTGAAACCATATATCTCCCTTTGTTTACCTGGCCTGATGTAAAATACTAAGTGGCGCCATCTGATCCATGGCTTTGCTTACAGCAGCTCAAATATTAAGATTTCCGTATAGATTCTGCTTGTTTATAGCATGTGTGACCCAAGTCAGCCTGGTAGAGTTGAATCTGTGTGGTCTAAGGTCTTTTACTATTAGGACAGACAGCAGTAATTTCTTATCTATCTGTTCAACAAAAGGCAGTGTAACCTTTCATGTAACCACTATGATCACACATAGGAAGGATAACTATGTCATATTACAGTAATGTTAATTTCTTAAAACATGTTTATGCCTTAAAATTTAGCTTTACAATGAAATGTATGAAATGATTTTCCTTCTTTTAAGTAGAACCTTGCTACTGAAATTTGCATTATCAGTACGATACAGGACATTTTCAAATACACTTCGATTCTGCCTTACTCTCTCCACAGGAGAATGTTTTCAGAGTAACTCCTGTTGACAAAAATATTACTATTTTATACAAGAAGCATAGCCTCAATTAATGTATACAAATATTGTAGTATACTTTCGAGGTATAACTTTCATGGATGAAGTGTTTCTATTGTTGCTTTAAACTGTCTGGGAATATAACATACTTATTGTATTGCTTTGACTTCATTTGCGAATAAATAAATCCGGGGTTATTCATCTCTTTCCAAGAGTCAGCATCAGTCTTATAGTCATCTGACAACACCACCTTGATATATGACTGCATTATCAGCCTAACATGTTGGTAAATCTTAGCTGTAAATTCACCTCATAAGACTGAAAATAACATAGTATCATAATAGTGTTGCATTTATTTTATCATCTAGGGAAAAAATAAAAATCTCCTGTTCTTTATTTCATTTCCGTTATAAGGAAATGTGACGTTTTAACTTTATTTACTGCTGTTATTTGAATAAATTCAAATTATAGGATCTTCGGTTTTCAGGGAGGAGGACTGTTCAATCATAGAAGAGTATAAACACATATCAAAACATCATAGAATCCTGATAAAGCAGGTTTTTTGCTTCTTGAACTTTATATCTCAGTAAGTATAAATATGAGACACTCTTAAATGTTCTTCTCAAATGATTACTCAAGTCCCTGAAGAATTGATTCTAGGGCTTTTTCTTTTCTCTTTTTTTCCTGTTTAGGTATTCTAAACTTGGATTAGATCTGTAACAGCAATGATGGCATCTGGAAGGCATTTTAGTAACAGAAACTCAGCCAAGATATTAGAGGAATGCAACATGTGGACGAAGTGTGCTAGCTTCATTTAAGCAACTAGGCACTTAGATACTCTATAGCAATAAAACCATTAAAACATCAAGCTATACTTTGATGTACAGCAGTAGGGTTCTGATACAGAGTGTGTTCACGCTGAAAGAATTTCTTTTAATAATATTAATATTGTCAGTAGTGTATATTATTACTTGATTCCATTTTAAGGAAGGTTAATCACATTGAAAGACAAAAATATTGTAAATTTACATTTTTACTCATAGATAAAACACAGGCTGGTTTTGGTACATCTTTTGGAAATCTAAGGAAGATTTTATTATTTGTGTCAAATTAGGGGTTTTACAGAAATGAAATCTTAACCTTTTTGTTTACTTATAAAAAGTTGTATTTTATCAGTTTGCTTATCTTTACTCAGAACAGACATTGGAAATAACAACACAATGACAGATGCATTCAACAAAGTTACATCCTCATAAATTTATATATTGACAGGAAAATCTCAGAAGTACTTGACTCAGAAGTCCAGTTTGGTCCTTTCATCCCATTTTCCTTGGCCTCTGAGCTTATTCAGAGTACCGAATATGTTACAGTTGCTGCAGACCAGTACATGAAGACCAGTTTGGTCCTTTCGTCCCGTTTTCCTCCTGCTCTAAGCTTATTCAGAGTACTGAATATGTTACAGTTGCTGCAGACCAGTACATAGCGGGCAACACATGCCTCTCCCCACATGTGTGCCTGTATAAATCCTGTTGTTAGCCACCCCAGAACCATTTGTAGCCATTCATCAATTAGGTTACAGAAAGTGAGTAGTAGCAGGTGTGCTGAACTGTATAATTAATTTGAACTTTCAGATACCCTGTCACTGATTCATATAGCAACCACAAGTCACAAAGCTCTGCCTTAACTAAAAAGGTATAAGAAAGTTGGTAAAAAAAGAGCACACACGAGGATCTATTCAGAAGGTTCTATTATTAGGTGTGGAAAATAATTTAAGTGCTGTCCTGTTGAGCACACCATGGGTTTTTTGGTTCTCTACAAATTTTAATCTTGATTAATTATTTAGCTTTCATGTCTGAGCATGTAGGGAGGAGGTGGGGGACTGAAACAGATGAGTACTGAGTCTTTAACAAGCAAGCTTCAAAGGACTCAGGAAATCACTTCATAAATAGGATAATGACAGGTGGCAAGGGAAATGTAATACTGACAAATGTAAAGTCATTTCCATTAAAAGGAAGAATAATAAGCATAGGTACCTAACACACTGAACTAGAAGAGGATTCTGAGTTTCTTTGCAGAATTAGATTAATTTAGTCCAAAAATGCCAAAATTATACAAAGGAACAATTAAAACAACATCTTGCTATACATCATCTGCTTTGTCTCATTTCGTACTGATGCAAAAAGTCAGTGATGTTGATCATATAAAAAAGCTGATAGATATATGCCATAATTTATAATTTTATCTTTTCTAAATGAACATTTTAATTAGAAAATTAGAAGAAAGGAATAGTACAATTCCTGAAGCTTAGGTTTCATTTCTGCAAAGGAGACTCAGGGCAAAATATTTTGACACTTTGCCTAAATTCAAGTAGAATCAGAATATAGGAACTGGAGTCTCAAGAGACCACTGAAAGCATCAGCTAGCTCCTCCCTCTCGGCCACCACTAACCTGAATAAGTCGGTATTGCATTTCTGTCCAGCTTCTGCATTATTCACAGGTGGGGCACAAGCTTGAGTACTGCAGAGGTTTGTTTCAGTAGGGTCTGATATGCCATGCAACATAGAGAACACTTGATTAATAATAGCTCAAAATGAAGCCCACTGGTGCTCTGAATCACAGAAACTTGATATATCTTTGTAATCAGCATACGTTGGAAGGTTATTGTGGATGCTTTTATGTTGAAGGCAAGATCAAATACAGGGCTCCCAGGACCAGGGCAATACAAAGAGGAGTCAGGACTTTCCAGTTTGCTGGAAAAAGATGGGGAAAAAAAGGCATCAGCTGTGACACTTTTTCTTGTGAATTTCTCCAATCCATGAGATAGGCTAAGTGTGTGGCCACAGAGCATGTGGAAAACTTCGGGGATACAATATCTGTTAATAATTTCTTTGTGAAATGGAAGAAATAAAAAAACCAGCTGTACATCAGAAAGACAGCAATTACAGTCCTGCAGTACTAATACTCTTTTTCCCAGTGATGGAAGGCATGGTTTTGAGCTCTTAATCTAATGGCTGGGTAAATATTTAATCCAAAGATTGTTCCCTATACGGGAATATAAATGCATACTCAGATGAAGATGGTAACTGAAGTTTTTCCTTCTAGTGGAGAGCTTTAACAACTAGGTTTACAAGTCTGAGTTGTTCTTTCTGTGTGTGCCTCAGCAAATCTTGGGCTGCGTTCATGTGAGAGAGAACAAGATCCAAAGGAGATGTGGAAATCCAAACCTAAACATCATTCTTTGGCCATGCCTTATGTAGAGAACTTCTGCAAGATCAAGACCAAGCGTTTGATTAGCAATGTGTCCAAGAAAGTTGTGGACCCTTGTGAGGTTACTGTGCAAAGACAGACAAGTAAGAGTAAGGCCCCAGAATAACCTTCTTGCCCTGGATCCCCTCAGGATCTGAAGAGGTCCCCTGTGGCTAACCAGGCACCCAGCCAACTGCAGAGGGGCACACATGGCTGCTGACCTTAAAGAAAGCTGTAATGAAGAAAGCTAAAACCAAGGGCCAACCCCCACTCAGCGGAAACTGTTTCCAGCTGAGGCTTTTGGGCCTCATCTGAGCTATAGGCCTGGCTGTGTCACCATGGTGCTCCTGCCTGGCCTGGTCTGACCTCACCCTGTTCCTGTCCCCACAGCCCTGCCCGACCATCCC
This sequence comes from Steatornis caripensis, assembly GCA_013398225.1. Classification (NCBI taxonomy): domain Eukaryota; kingdom Metazoa; phylum Chordata; class Aves; order Caprimulgiformes; family Steatornithidae; genus Steatornis; species Steatornis caripensis. The sequence continues at coordinate 177,747 of VZSC01000758.1, read as the reverse complement.
AGGATGGGTCTGACACTGGTTCCTTGCACTAGGCCTGATCCAGATCCCCTCTTATGGGCCAACATCCTGTCCTTTTCTCCCTTGGGAGGTGTCTGATGCCCAGGGCTGGGGCTGCGTCAGCTGCCCCCCGGCCTACCATGGCTGGGGGCAACAGGCCCTGGCTGCCAGGCCCTGCCCTGCCCTGCCACCTCAGGGAGCCCCCGCCACCCCCAGCCAAGGGATCTGATGGCCCTTGCAGTGCCCCACTGTTCACCGGAAAACCAGGACAGGTTGTGGCTCCTCTGAATGCTGATGGGTGTTCACAGAGGATCAGGAATTGGGATTCAGAGCTCTAGAGGAAAATTAGATAGAATGTTGTCATCTGACCCCAGTTTTACACCTCACATTTATAGAAGTTAAATATAGCTGAACAGAACCATGAAATGAGAAAAAAAACCCCAACCCAACCCAAACCAGAAAAAAACCAAAACAAAACCAAAACAAAACAGGAAAACAGCAAAGTAAAAAAAAAAAAAAATCACAGGCATACCTGAAGAGCTCAATAAAGTCAAAGGCCTTTGGCTCAACCAATTGTCTTGTCTGTGCTTCTCCCAGAGTCCATGTTCTGAAATTAAGAGAGTGGTGAATAATATTTAGTGATAATATTTGCAGATCTCTTTTGAGGGGTGTATTAGTCCTCAACTTGAAAGTAGAAATACAGTACTCATGGCTTAATGTAATTTCTTATTCTTTGTTACCATTCAAGTGCAAAAATAAGCCTATTTCATACATAATTCATTAAATACATAAAGGTAAATATTGCATCTATTCATTATGAATTGACTAAGCTTGATCTATTTGCATTCTTACATTTTTTTTCTCTTGAACACTCTTATTGTATCCACTCCTCTTAAACCTCTAATGGAATTATAATCCTGCATTTATAACAGGATACTTACTATTTCATGTTTTGCACTGCAGCATCAAACATTTTTTGCATGTTTCATGCATGAGTAAAATATCGATAATGCTACATAAGGAAAAAATCACTCCCTGTGTTTTGACTCAGTGTCTGTACAATTCTATTAGCAATTCAAAGTAGGCTGGAATGTACTTCTGTCATCAGTCCACCTCAGCTACAAAGATAAAGTAATGCTTTCCTCCATCATCACATTGTTATGTAAGAGCTGGCCTAAATCTCTGAGAAGGTTTAGGTGATAATTATTTATACTCTATGAAAAGTATTATTCTATATCAAAGTGAGCTTTAATACCTCCTTTATTCTCTTCCTTACAAGTTTTTTCTTTTGTTTTGATCAATTTGTTTTTCAAGTTCACATCAGTATATGTCCATCTGTGAAGAAAAAGATCAGCTTTACTATAAAAGAAATATTGAATGAAATGTCCCATTACATTGTATTTCTCTCATGGCTAGTCAATTCTGAACATTGTGCTATTTGTGCCTATGTCCAGATCTCACTCAGTGCATCATTATAGCAATTTCAAGTTGTTATTTTCTCTCCAGTGCCATCAGGAGCATATTTTCCAGTAAACCCTTGCCTTGTAAAGTTGCCATGTGGCAAGATGCTTAGCATTCACTGAACTGTAACTGAACAATCCCACTGCTGTGAATGGTTAATGATTTTACTGCCCTGAGAATTAAACACTAAATTTTCACACTTGTTTTCTCCAGGTAATTTTGCTTCTGTCTAGATTGTATTTTTTCCCTCAAATTTATAGCCTTTATAAATATATCTGTTTCCTCTCTATTGTCATTAAACACTCGATTTTAAACTAGCTTAGTATTTTCTGGTTATTTAATTAGCAAGCTACATAGCAGATTATCATGGAAGATAGTGACCTGAGGTTTGTAACCCGCAAGAGTCTTCTGGAAAGGTCTACTTGCTACTTCAGCAAGTTTTCAGGCCGCATGGCATTGCCCAGCTAGGAGGTAATTGAACAGATTAGTTTTGAGAAGGTCTTGCAAGGATAACATGATAACTAATGCAACAGATGAATTGCAATCCAAATTATCTTGCACCATCTGTGTACATACCAAATAAAAGTGATGAAATGATCTCTACAACGTTTAATAAAAGAGAGTATTCAAGGCAGAATACAAACAGGAAGGTGCAATCACTCAGAAAGGACTACCTGTACATTGTGGAGTATGTAGGTGAGCCAACAGCATATTTAACAATGACAATAACAAAGTTTACCAACAAATGGGAGAGCAGTGAGGACAAAAGAAGATCGTAGAGAAGGAAACTGATGCTACAATCCCAGTGATAAAATCTCAGAAATATAGAACCAAGACAAAAGAATCTTAATATTGTCAGGGACAGAAGCAGTCTCAATTTCAGTAGGAGTAAGGTATATGCAGCATTTGGAAACTGTAATAATGGAATATACATATGCTGAGTTATGTGATGAGGTGATGTCTCCCCCATGAAATGAGGATGCACTTTTCCTATGCTCGGTAAGTCCAAAGCTCCATTTTAGCTGCTGTGGACAAGTTTGAAGGGCATTTCTTAGTTCAGGTAATTTCCTGTCTGGCACTGTAATACAGCATCAGTGGGGAAATGCTGAGGCCTTCTACTCAGCAAGCCATTCCTTTCTGGTTATTTTAATCTGGCTGTAGTGCAAGATTTAATTTTTCTGTAGGAGATGATAATTAAACAAAATTATTCTTTTGGATAATACACCTATCAGCCAATAAACTTAGCAAACTTCTATCCTGCTTCTCAACCTTATTTCACTACTTGTGTTCAGGCTGGTGATACAAACTTAGCCAATGCACAGCCTGCTCTTAATTCTTAGTCATTTCATTGCTACATCTTTTGGGTGGGGTCATCCAGTGATAAGAAAGGCATACATAACACATCTTCATATTTGCAAATAGGCCATCTTTAATAAAAATTGCTGGCTGAACTGTCCAGAATTTATCTGGTTTTAAGTACTCAGTGTCAGCATTCTTGTAAGAGCTCATTTCCAAACAATGGATGCTCAGGCTAATCCCACTATCAAGTTTCTTTTGAAATGATTCCTTACTGGAAACCAGAATGTACTCAAAATTAGTCATATAATAAAAAAAAACATATTAAGATAACAAGTTTATTTTTATTTATTGTAAAAACGTAGTTTTCCCCACAAAAAATTGTAAGGTGAATTCCCAAGATAAGCTCTTATATGACAAAGTTTTGTATGAAACCCCACAAATTTCTTTATTTTTTTATACCTCCTTTAAAACAGGTTTATAATGGATGTAGTGATACCTCTAAGTACAGTCCTGGGAACTGAATTACAGTTCTAAAAATTCACTGAAGCTTAACTGAAATCTCTCCTTTACTCCACAGATGATTTTTCATGAAGTTGGAGACTGTGGTAGTGTCACTGTCACTAAGATTATTACTGTCTACTCCTTCTCTTTTCTCCACTACATTTCAAAAGAGCTTTATTTCTCATAACTTCTTTTCTGTTGAACTACTTAAGGATATCAATTTACTGTAGCTGTGTTTTATAATGTGTTACATAATAGGAATAGTAAAGCTCCTTGAAAAATTGGTGGAAGTTAGACATATTCAATCTCTGTTAGGCTTTTAGTAAATCCATACGACATAGAGATAAGAAGCTTTTCATTAGCTCTATAACAATCTATTCCCCTGAATTATTAATATTGATTAATAAGTCTCTGCAAGCCTAATTTACTTTATCTGAAGCATTTAAGGTAATTTCCTTTAGGTATTCAATTTACATCATGAACTCACATATACTCATGAGGCCTTCATTTTTAAAAGAGACTAAAATGAATAATATTTAACCGCTACAGCCTGCCTCTATGACTGTATTAGAATGAATCAATATTGCTAAGTACATGGTAATTACCATACAGTTATAATACTTCCTAGAATTAAAGAAGGAAATTGGTATTTCTTGTCATACTCGTAAGAGGAAAAGATTTCTACAGGTATATAGCAATCAGGGAACCCCCAGTATTAATGCAAAAGTAGGCACTGAATAATTTTTGCTATAATATGGGAAGTTCAGAGTACTAGGACGAGTTTCTACATAATGTTGAATGTTCCACTGGACTTCTGATTTGAAAGTAATCAGAATAGATTTTTACATTCCTTTCTTTAATAAGTTGATCTAGTGTTAAATTAAAATTATATAAAAAAGCATGATCTATTCAGTTGCATTATATTTTCTTTGCTTTTGTGGCACATACTGAATTTATGTATCATCTTGTTCACATTATTTCATGCTCTTAAGAAAAATCTTGATCTCTGACCTCTATGCTTTTTTCCATTCCTTTAAGTCTTTTTCTATAGATCAAAATTTATAAAGAAAAAAGTAATTTTAATGCCTTCAGAAAAAAAGATCTTTGTATTTTGTCAATATATTCCTAATATTATCAATGTATGCTAATAATTTAACATCATTAAAGAAATATAAGAAATTGTCACAGTCATCTTCTCTAGGTAGCATTTTTTGTACAAAAATAACACGAGCTAGCAAAAACTTGTGGAAAAGGTATTTCCGATTGTAGTTTATAGATGGCTTTACACCTAAAGAAAAAGAAAAGACTTTGTCATGTTGCCATTTTAACCATCTATTATTAGGGCATTTTACGATTTATCAACTTTTGTTAGGTAATGCTCTGTTCAATAATTTATAACAATACAAAAGTATAATATTCTTATTTCCAGGATATGAAATGATTGTGTTTGTGCATATGGCCTAGTTAGCCCTTCTGATTTGTATTTCTCTATGTTGAACAGTCCCACTGAGAATGCCAAAGAACAACTTTTTTGCCATGCAATGTCTTTCTCTTTTGTGTAATCTAGTCCTTGGTACTGTTACTTGGAGCTTTGCTCCACCCTTCAACTAGATCAACTAGACAGCAAAGATTCTCAGCACGACACCTACTTTCTCCTAGGCAGCTGAAGAAGTTGCATTCATCCATTGCAGTGCTATGACTCTTACCTGTGATCCAGGAAAATAAAATAATTGATGGAGATGTAATCTTGCATATTTAACACAGAATTAACAAGTTTACAAGCCCCGTGCACAGTTATAACTTACCTTGATCTTGAATGTATTTAACCATAAATAGAAAACAGAGCTAGGAGTTATCTTGATAGGTCATCTAGTCTGATTTTAGCAAAGCTATTTCAAAGGATATTGTTCTAGTCTACTCTTAAATACTTCAGTAATAGAAGTTCAACAACTAGGTAAATTATTCCAATATTTAACTATTTTGCTATTAGCAAATAGTTTATTAATGTTGAATCTCTGTCTCCTTGCTATTGTCCTTATACCTGACTGCTTTTTCTCCTGTCCTCAGTGACTCTGGAGAACAGCTGTTTTCTATTCTTTTGCTGAATAGTCTTCATTTATTTGAAGCTATTTGTGATGTGAGACACTGGAACAGATTGCCCAGAGAAGTTGTGAATGCCCCCTCCCTGGAAGTGTTCAAGGCCAGGCTGGATGGGGCATTGAGTAACCTGGTCTAGTGGAAGGTGTCCCTGCCCATGACAGGGGGGTTGGAACAAGATGTTCTTTAAGGTCACTTCCAACTCAAACTGTTCTATGATTCCATGTCTCCTTCAATATACCTTTTTATTCCACTAAACAGTTCTTTCAAAAGTTACTCATAGGTGTTACGCTTTGGGTTGGTGTGTATCTTTGTTCAGTAAAACTGTGGCTGTGGCTTAGTTTATGAATTGTGCAACTAAAAAGCTACTTGAACATGCAAAACTATTACACAGAGCAAAGATGGACCAAGTCTACTGCTTTGGAAACCTACCAAATGATCTCTCAAGACATTTTCCCTGCTATCTTGTAATATCTTGATTTTAAATGTACCAGCTGCTTATCATGCTTTGAACTGGTATTTTGAGCCCAGATGTTGTTTCCTAGCTGTTTTAATGATGGCAGAGACAGTTCCTCTATTGCTGCATTTGCAATGTGAATATTTCCACCCCAGGAATCTCCCTGAGACACAGAAATAGTGCTAGGCTGCTGCTTGGTAACAACTTTTGTTTTCCAAGTCCTCATTTCTCCTCTTAAAATAGAAGCTGTTGAGGCTTCTTTATTTAGTTGTGTTTAATGTAGATGTTAATGGCAGTGAATCATGTTGGGGTAGACACCTCAGCAACACTCCATTGGCAGTGCAGTTACACAGATATCCCAAATTGTTACTGGTTTTAAACGTTGATTGAGCGTTCAACAGCTGCTAAGTTTTGTAGATGAATTCTGCATTGCCTTTTGCAGTGGATGCCACTCCATGAAAAAAATTGCATCCAGAAAGGTTAGTTGCTTTTAAGAGGAAGCCAGCATAGTTTCTCATACCAGGTGTGGTTTTCTCCTGACTGGAGTGTCCGAAGCCCTGAATTCCTCCTTACATTCTTACTTTTGGACTGTCGTGTCCTCTAAGTGAAATTAGTTAAGATGATGCATTTTATAGGAATTGTCCCAAACATGGGCTTATGCCACTAGGATACTATTAAGAGGTTTTCTTTTTTCAAGCCATCTTCTTTTAAACAAATGAAAATTGGACCTAATTCATGTATTATAAATCCCCACTGGGTTATGCTGTTTTCATGACTAATTTCTCTCACTAACCACAGCTTTACAGCCTGTGACCTTACAACAGCAAGCAAGCAGTAAGAAAACATGAGCTTGTTGTGATGGTTATGCCTTTGCTCGTGTTCCAGGTCCCCCATGGCTTGTTAAGTCTCCGCACAAATACTACTTCAATTGCCTCCAGGCCAACTGCAGTTGTTGAATTGCCAGGGATCATGAAAGTAACATGCCTCCACTGGACACTTCAGATTAAAAATAAAAGAAGTCATTGTAATTTATTTTATAATCAATATAGATTCTTCTCAATTTCACTGTATGAAACAGAATTCTCTAAAATAAAACATTTTTTTCGACCTTTTGTAATCTCATATGCAGGCTTTACTGCAAATTATATTCCTTTGATATTAAGTTATACTAATGACAGGCAATAGATAACACAATGAAAGACCTGATGAAAAGAACTGGCATTTCACAAGCCATTAACATTTTACTAAATAAAAATTGCTAAATATATATTCACATTCAATTGTAAGAGAAGTGCCATTGCTGACCCCTCACACTGGATTATTATATTGTTAAAACTTGTAGATTTTTCCAATCATGTGAGTTACCTGGCTTCCTTTAAAAGAAAAATGTCAGGTTATCATTCGTACACAAACAATAACAGGTTTGATTAATAGAGTTCCTTCTAAATGTAAGTTTGGCTTCCTTGTCATGCATAATTACAGAAATGCAAATGATAACTTTCTATTAAGCCAGAAGCACCTGATATTAAAGAGGTAAGTATGGCATCATAGTTGAAGGGTGGAGGGGAGCTCCTGTAGAATACCTTCTGCTAATATGTACGCATACATATTTGTGTCATATGTAGTCTGTTTCTGACTGCACCACTGTAAAGAATGGAGTAGGTATTGTGAATTCTCAGATGATGAGACATGAGGTTTCTAACGAGATCATTTATCATAATTATACAATGTCAAGCTAAATATTTCTTAGACTGATGTATTTCTGGAAAGAAGATCTAAATGATGAGGAAGTAGCATGAGCGATTTAGTAGCTGAAGCCTTCTTTGTGAACTGATACTGCATCCATGACCTACAATGGTGTTGGGGCATGTTATACGATGAATAAGTCATTAAAACGAAATCAGGCAACTTTGATCATTAAAAATTCTCATTGCACTGCTTGCAAGAGTACATGAGATGTTAAACTTGGCTTCTGGACAAGTTTTAAATTGGGCAATTTGGATCTGTTTGTGTAATTCAGATGGGGTAATATTCCTTGCTATTTTCATATCTACAGGCTCATTAAAGGAGATATTTCTTCACTTCTTTCCTGAACTGTAATACATAGTATTGCTGGCAAGGACTAGAGATTTTCTCCCATATTCCCACAGTACATTAAAAGCACACATATTTGGATTCAATTTATGAGGAAGGACTTTGATATGAGATTAAAATGCTATTTTTATGTATTCCACAAACATATACATTAATTTTATAAAGATATTAATATGATGCATTGAAGACAACTGTTTAATTAAGAATAAAACTCATACTCAGGTAGACTGTTTTAGATGTCCAGATAATTATCTCTTCTAGCTGGATTAATCTGGGCATAAAATTTATTCAGTATGGATCTCTGTTCTGTCTGGTGGCTTTGTAGAGTGATTTAAGATGCTTATATCTTTCTGAGTTTAAGGTTCTCAGTAAGGATATTTCAGCAGCACAGTGACTCAGTTATAATCAGGCAATTAAAAAAATAAATACATGGTAACAGGTCTGGGTTGTCCTCTTTATAACTTTGAATAACTGAATCAGACCTTTATAGCTCAATCCTTCCTTCATAATTCAGAATCATTCTGAGGTCTTTCTGGATCAGCTGAAGACGGAAATACCAACATTTGCATTCTGGAAATGGGAAGATTTCTCCTATGCTGTTGCCATTTTGAGAAGCTGGAAAAGTACAGCTCCCACTCACATCCCTAGGCAATTCTTCTGTTGCAAGTGTGAAAATGCCAATATCTCCTTTTCAAAGCTGCTGTGGTTGGGCCATTGCTGGTAAGTCAATATTGTTGTGGGCAGAAAAGGAGCAAGCAGAGAAAAGACTAGTTCTATGGCTCAGTGAAACGGGTTACCCCACTGGGAGGAGGCAGGTCTGGATCTTGTTTCCTGTTCCAGGAACCCATTCTGTCAAAGAATTAATAACTGGAACCACACCTAAGACTTGTCCCATGCAGTGGTTGGGCCTCTGTCAGGAGCAAACAGAATCGTGTGTCGAAATGAGAATATTAGCCCTTAGATACCACTAGAAGTGCAAAGTGTACCTTATATGTTTTCGACACTTCCATTCTGTTTAAGTCCCAACACAGATGGAACATGGGGGGGGTCTGAATCTTTCTGTTACTGATTTCCTGAGAAGTGATAGACTTAAGCGTTTTGTCAGTCATTGCAGCATATGCTACAAAAGTAGTGCATGTGACACTTCATCAGTTAATGCATATTTTAAAAAATGAACATTCTTAATGGAAATCCTATAGCTAAACTTCACACATTTATGTAGAAAATGAAAGGCATATTTGTGATACACTTGGCTATGCAATACAAATGACTAATGACTGAAAGGAAAGGTCAAGTTTAAATCAGGAACTATTTCTGTATTCATCAGCCCATGATGAATAAGTGAAGCAATTATTAAGAATTTTAGCTAACCAGCAAAATGTTAATTGTGTCGCTCAGACACTGAGTGACTTGTTACAAGCATCTGTATTGAATTAGAGAACCATATTGAGTTTGAAAACTATGAATGTTATATGTTGTCATCCAGGCCAATGAAATATTACACTTTTCCATTTCAAACTAAAGCAATTCTTTGTTAAATTTCACTGCAGGATGCTATTCTTTAGTCACTCATCAAGACAGGACTTTCTAATGTTTGAATACTAATTTTAGGTTTAACTGTAGTTCTTGCTTTCATAATCCATAGTTGGCTTTGTTTCTTAAATGCAGTAACTGCTAGACATGAGGAACACTATGTTAGTACTATACAGCAAAAATGAATTTTTGTTGATGAGGGTATGTAAATAGTATATGTCTAATTGATGGAACTAGCGAGATTATAAAATAGCCATGCAGCATTGCAGAAATTTAACTCCCTAATTTCAGTGTTCTGAACACCAGAGTAGACTTGCTAGAAGGAATTCTAATAGTGTCCCACGTGCAGGTAGTAGTGCCAGAGATGTTTTGGTCATTCATCGCTAACTAGGGGAAAATATACAAGGAAAATTGTCATTAGAACCAATACTTCCTGGTAGACATGTGCCTTGCATAATTGTCCGCTCTTATTTCTGTCTTAAATGTCCCCATGTTATAGCTAATGTTCATATTTTAACATTTTTGTGAAGATATTGTGACTTACTCCAGTACTCAGATCTTTCAAAAATAACATCTCTGAATACAATTGCTAGAGTTGAGATGATACTTTTTCTCAGAAATAATCTTCTGGTCAAGTACACAGTAAACTGCTCTGAGGAGTGTCATTTAACAGTCTTAATTTTTTAAAAAGCTGAGTAAGAAAAAAAATAAGAAAATGAAAGGAAATTACTAATTGAGCGAAAAGGTTATGCCAATTTATAACCACACACATATGTAAAACATAATGTCAAGTTAAACCGGATAAGCCCTTTGCTCTTACAGCAATTAGTCCAAAACTAAACTTTTGGAGTGAATTTATTCTGGTTTTTATCCAGACTGGTAATTCCTACATTTCATTGATTTGAGAAAGAAATAAAAAAAATCACTCCTCAATCATAACTTATTGTCCTGAGAGATATAATAACACATTTTGGAAATGTAGTAGATTATGTATATTCCATATCATCTATTTCCTGTTTACTTAACTAGAAAAAAGGTTTCCCAACTAGTAGCAATGTGGACAGGATTCAAATATAAAGCTCATACTAAAAAAGCATTGTCTGGAATACCCAGAAACTTAGAAAAAATTGTCATATACATTCTGTTCCTAGTGAGATAGTTTTCTCCATTTAAAAAGTTGGCTTAATAAACAATTTTCGATAGCATAAAAGGAAGAAAAAAAAAGGTCTAACAAAGCCACAAACAGAACAGCATATAATACCTAATTTTCATGCATAACTAATGCCATTTCGCAGTCTTCTTTGATGAGGCAACTGCTAAGACAGCTGGTTCCTTCCCCCTTCCTATGATAATACCTCACTCACACTTAGGGGCTGTCAAATCTTCGCAGATAGGAAACCCAATTTAAGCTGCTCTGCTTCTGTTAACCACTCCTTATCACTCCTCTCACTGTTGTTAGTGCCAGAGCCTGCCCTGACCAGCTATTTTAGCTTTGTTAACAGGCTGTGTTCCTACAGTTCTTAGTAAAAATGTGTCCAGTGCTCTAGGACTAAGGCAGTAACCTTCAACGCGTGAGAGACTAACAAACAGCCTTGTCTGTTCCCCATCTGTAGAAATCTGTAAAACAAAGTAATTTGCCTTCTGTACTGTTCTTTGCTCTTAATTTTTTTCATATCAATACTAGAAAATATTGCTCAATTCATGTTGGCCGCCACCCCCCAGGCACACTGCACAGTTAGTTAGTTTGAACTCCTGTATGTTATTACAGCATAAAAATGTTCTTGATTTTATATTACTAGTTTGATAACAAAAATACTCTCCAACAATACAATGTATGTAAAATACATGTTTCAAGCCTGCCCATTTGTCCCTTCATTTGTCTCCCCGATTTTGAATTTGAGGTTTACTTCAGAATTATAGTTATCCCTGTGTCATTATCCATTTTCTGTCATCTTGAGAAATTCGAAGTGGAAATGAAATTGAGTAAGAGAAAAAACTAACTACTCTCTAGGTTCAGCTAAAATAAGCAATGTGTGTATGTGTTACTTAAATGGCACAGTATCTGTGAGTTGACAGGAAATATTTTGGAATCATAATTTACCATGTTAAAACCCAATACATGTTACCAGTTTCGCTGCTAGCAGCAACATGGCCTGAATGAAAAACTATATTCCGGGGTGTTTCTGCTTACAGTCTCATAGTGAGAAGTCATAATCGAATTATGCTTACAAAAATACAAAATTAAATATGTATTTACATTCACTAGACGGTGAATATAATGCTCAGATTTCTTTTAGAGACATATGTTCATTGGATCAGCACAGCTATTCTATTTCTCTGCTCTGATCCGGTTTAGTTTCCATGTTCTGTTAACGAAATTCAGAAATATAACCTCACAAAGGCTTAGAAACAAGCTTCAAAGAAAAAGGAAGAATACTGAAAGTGAGTTTTAAAATGTTATGAGCATCTGGATTTTGGTACTATGGAAACAGGTGGGAAATTTATCAGCATTTTTTTCAGAATGAGCAGCACCTGCAGACTACAGGGAGTAACATACTTCAGCTCTTATGGGAAATACACTGTAGACTGTTACTGTCCTCAAGATATAATTATAGCCCATTGTATCAAATAAAAGGTTGATTTTATACATTTAGTACTTTTCTAAAATCCATCTTGAAAATTAATCCAGCCACAGATGGGCTTGATCCGGTATCAGTAGAACTCATTTGGAAGACTCTCACTGATTTCAGTAAGCTTTGTATTTGACTGTAATTAGAATATGCAGATGTGCATCTTCTCATGAAGCAAGTCAGTAGTACAATGAAAGGGTGAAAAGTTAATAATACACTTGAAATCACAGCATGTGGCTGAATATTAAGTACTGTTTAGATAGGCTGAGCTACTTCGATTGTCCCACCCTCAGCAAAATCCTGAAATGCTTCACCTTAATGAATTATTTTTCCTCTGTGTTCCTTCAATTTTTTTGCAGAGAGCATTTCATATTTTGTGTTCAAATACTTTCTGATTTGAAAGAGCACTATAGTAAATTAAGCCATATATAAATATAAACAAAGGAGTAGTCAGTGGTATTTTGAGTCTGCTACAGGCAGTCCTTGCTTGATGTAAGATTATTATGCTATTTATGCGTATAATTACTTATTTTACCCAACTCTAATTTTGTGAGATGTGTATATGAAACATATCAATTCAGTAAGCAAGTTGTGTTTAAAAGTCTAACAGTATCTTCCTGCCTATCTGAAGTAAAACACAGGACTGTAACGCTGAACACTGTATGTTAGCACCCTTGAAATTTGAATCTCTGGCACTGTGTTTTACATGCTTTCTAGAGCATTTGTGGAGGAATGTAAATACAGTCCTTAGAGAATGGTTTATGGATTACTTTAAACAGACTATTTCACATTGCAAAAATGCCAAGATATAAAGTGAATCCAGCAAAAATGTATTCAATATTGCCATCAATGAATAGAATAATTTTTTTAAAATTCTATGTTTAAACAAATGGAAAAGGATAAGTGGAATAGTCATGTGTGTGAGAGGCATTGACGCTGAAGCCACTTGGTGCTGTAGAGAAGGGGAAGTACTCAAGGCTCAGTTGATCTTGTTCAACCCTGATTAAAAGCAATTGCTTTCAGAGACTGACCTACTTGCTTGCAAACTGATCATGAATTCAGGAAAACTGCTAATCATTTTGTTCTGAAAAAGGGGTGAATGATGCCTTCTCCTTGTCTGCAACAAAGACATGATATACACATTAACAGAATTAATATTCAGGAATCATCCCTACCTAGCTGAAGTGCAGAAAAAGAGTTCTTACAGCGTTCCACAGAGGTGAGTAACATCAGTTTTCACAGTTTATTTGATGTTTCAAATGAAGGTCGTTTGAATTAACATGACTGGGCCCATTGACAAGCTTAAATGAATGGTAGAGGTGAAAGCAGAATTTAAGGGTTCTACTTTCTAAGTTTTAGACCAAATCTCTAAATTGTCTCACCACATCAAATCTTAGTTACTCAAATTTTTACTGACATTCACAGTTGGAACAGAATTCATCCCTTTCTGAACAGCAAATGTTTTCCCGTCTGTTCTGCCATGCAGCTCACAGTACTTTAACACAAGAAGTCCCTCCATTTTCCCTCTGCATGGGAGCAAAATCCTATCCATCCTGGAGTTCACTTAGTGACAAGCTGAGTGCCAAGGTGTGTTTTTCAGAGTAGCACAATGTATATAAGGGGTCAGAAGAGAGCAGCTATGTTCTTTGGTTTGCTCCTTAGAAAGCTGGCCAGCTGTCTCCCAGCATAATGTGTGCATTGAGACAGCTGGACAAAGTATTTCGGAAACATGTGGGAGCAACGTATGTGTTGTTACAGGTCACTTGGTTACTCATGCTGTGGAACGCCTCATAATTCCTCCACGTGGACTTGTGCCCTGGAGACGAGTCCATAGTAGATTGCACCATGGGGAATTAACTGATAGGCAAGGATTCAGCTATGCCTTAATTCAATATTTAGCAATATGCTGAGGAAGTGTATAAGTCTGGCAGAGAAAGTTATCAAACAAAAGAACTGGGTGCCAGGTGTAACATGAGATGGTTTAATAGCTTTGGTCTCTGGAAAAGAAACTGGATGTAAAGTTTCTTGCTTTCTTTTTTTAACATTGAAGTTTTACTTAGTTTGGAAATTCATATACGTGTTTGTTCAACTGATTAACTGGTATTTCGAAAAGTACTACAACCAGCTAAATTGCTGCAATTCTATTTTTTAAAAATATTATTTTTCTGTTCTGACCAAATGGCATGAACACAGCTTTCATATTTTCTTTTCTTAAAGTGTGTAAACTTCACTCTAGCAATCCGTTAGTCACGTTACAAATGTGATACCTTCTAATGGTGAGGTGTCCATTTTATAACAAATATTTGCAACAGAAAGAGTTGTTCACAGAGGAAAATGATTACCAGACATTTTAATTGTCTGATTCATGCTCTTCATTCTGTCTTGTTTCAGGAAATCTCTGAAGCAGATTGAGAAACATTATGAAATCAGTATCTCACTTACACAGAAAAAAATGTGTGGAAGTTCATGACTGCACACTTTATGAACAATCAGATGCACATGAGTTATTTTATTTCATGTAATTTAAAAAATACTGAACACATAATTCTGAAAAGGAATGATGATACTGGTGTAAGAAAAATAAAAAATAAGGCAACACAAATCATAATTACTTTTAAATACAGGCTTTCTCTAATTAAAGTGCAGGAAGCAAAGTACTTATTATATTGTTTTCTAATACACATTTTTATTGTATTTCCATTTATTGACACCTCTTCAGATTTTTCCCAGACATTTTTTCCCAGAGTTTGTCTGGCCTATGCCTGTACTGAGTAGGTTGTAAAATCCTTTTCTTCCTAGAGAGTACTTAATTTACAGTAATTGCTTTTGTTTTGCTGTGTCTTTCATCCTTTTTTTGTTTGTTTTTTGCCTCTGTCAGTTCTTTATCTTACACTCAGCTATGATATGATATTGTGCATACCTAATCTTACAAATGCTTTTCAATTTGTTAAGTTTTTTTTTACTAAAATTGTCAGCAACCTCTCTTAATACACAGTACAGACTCAAATAAAACTGTTCACAACTCCGTAAGTAAGTGCTCATCCATGCATTTTTCTTTCTATGTGCAAATAGTCACAATAAGCTCAGTAATACTCTTCATAAACCTGATTATATACATGAGTACTTGAAAGATTAGAACTGTACCCAGAATTCCTCATGTCAAACAAAGTTGGGTGCAACGCTTTACTTTAGGAAGAAGGGGGTTTCCTTCATGTTTCATTTGGCTGAAAAAGACATAGAAATGAATTAAAAGAATAATCAGAGGAATGAATGCAATAAGGTAATACCTCTGCAGAGGAAGAGTGTATTTCAGTCATTATAACCATATGTATAAGCTCATAAAATAGATGTCTATAAAAAGCCTAACAGGAGATGAGAACTTTTTGTGTTGGTGCTTGTAAATTGAGGCTATCTCTTCTCAGCTGCTCTCCCACAAAGGAACTGTGCATCCTGCCCTACCTGTGGTCTCTTTTTTTAGACTATCAATAATGGAAGCCCTATGGCTTGCTAATATAATACCCTAGCACACTGAGAGCTATGTGTTATCTAGTGACAACCAATATGAGTGTAATAACTTTTTAATGGCTAAGCACACATGCAAACAGCAGGTTCCCTGGTCCTGGGTAATTATTTTTCACAGCTAGATCTAGATCCTGTCTCTTTTTTTCCAGGCTACCACCTCACTGAATGAGTGGCTTTCAGTAGTCCATTCAGTCTGAGGAACTTCAGGAAAGAAGAGAGACTTGCAAAAATGTTTACAGAACTTTTTCTATGGCTGGCATCAGGCAATCAGTTGTCAGTGACATATGTTTGTTTGCTTTACTCTTTCAGAAAAAACCCTTAAAAATAAAAAATGCAACTCTGACTCACAAATTCGATGGAAGAATTGAGAAGAGAATTAAGAGAACAGTTAAACTAGTGTTCAAATAATGAACTATTTAAACTCTTTAGTTAAAACTGGGGCATATAATCTGGAGCATTTTCATTAGTTACAGATCAAGACTGGATCCTCCCTTTAAAGTCAGAAATTCTGAACCATACTAATGTTTTTCATCTTTAGTTTTAATCCATTACAGAGAACAATGAGGCCATAAACATTCTTGAAATAAGGAGTCAAACAATTGGATTTTTCTTCTCTCTTTTCAATGAATTCTGGAACATTGCCTTCACCACCTATTTGAAAGGCCTACTAACATAACACATAAAGATCCCTGCTTCTTTTAAATGCCTTAATTTGCTTTTTTGTTCTTCTTCTTCTTAACATTGTTTCTAAGTATATACATTCAGAATCTATATCCCCAACATACACATATGTGACCTTGTTTTCCCAGGGTAAATTAAGAAATCTGCAATTAATTGAAAGAACCAGCACTGTTTTCTGAGTCTACACTATGTTTTCCAGTCAAACAAATTCCATATCCAATTAAAGTTACATCTTCTTTTAATATAAGTTCAAAGATAATAAAACTTTGCCAAGAGGGAAAAAAACTGACCCAAAACAAACAAAACCAACAAAACAGCAAGAACAAAAAGGAGAAAAAAGCTACCATGAAGAAAAGAATTAAAAGGCCTTCCTCCTTAAATGGGCTATGAAAATTATCTCCATTGCAGACTGATCTTAAAAAGAAAAAGCTAAGGAACAGCGAGCTCCGTTTTCATCTGACTGTTATCAGTTTAACAGTAGAGCATCTGCACTTATTTAAACATTTCTCATTACATCTAGGCAAATCAGAAATCCATGTAAGCAAGTAGAAATCTTCCTCTATGTTCACTTTGCCTTGAACCAGCTCCGATGCCAATGTAATTAAAGAGAGAAAAGGTCTGATACCTCACAGACAATAATTTCTTTGTTAAACTTCATTAAAGGTATCTCCACTATGCATTTATCTCCTCCTGCCAAAGTATATGTGCCTAGTTTGAAGGAAGGTTGTGAAATTCCTTCTAAGATAAATGTTAATTATTAGTTAGCAGAAACCTTGTCTGTCTGTGTCTGTACAATAGTTAAAATATTTGCAGTACCTTTCAATTACCAAGATAAGACGGACTTCACATTGCTCACATTCTCTTTTAGTTAACTTTCCTGAATTCAGTTTTACTGAATTCTTCAAGCATTTATGTTGTTACTATTAATTTTCCCCTCCAAAATTTATGAAAAAATATACAAGATATCTGGTGTTATCCACAAAATCTGTATTTATCTAACACATAAAATGAGTGTGAAAAGAGCAGTACAAAGAAAGCAGGATTATCCCTGATTCAGGGAAACATTTATTCCAACAAATGGAATTTTGTGTCTCATTTCTTCTAAGCAGTGAGTGTTCCCATAAAACCCAAAAGTTATTTGGGTTTCCTGAAACCATTACAGCATTTGAATTTAAATTTCCATTGGTGTGTGCGTGATGGATTAGTCATGCGACTCTTAGAAACAATAAGTGTTGTGAATTTATTCCATTGCACGTGGCATAGGAACACACACCCTTTGAGGATGAAGTACCATATGTTTGGTTTGTTTCTTCTTTAAAAAAACCCCAACATGTGGAGAGAAACAAAATAATAAAAAACTTAAATGGATTTTGAAATACAGACAGTGGACTGCAGTGTTCCCTCAACCACCATGCTAGCTGCTAGAAGGCAGCAAATTTACCCGCATAATTCTGTCAGTATTCCCCTCACAAATAGTAGCATTACTACTGTAACTGTTCCAAATACTTGTTCTCTAGATGTATCCTTAACAAAGGAAGTGCCTCTTTTGGATGAATAGAAGGAGATATTTTATGGTTCTTCTGGGGAAAAACACATAGAACTGAATGGAAGTCTTGACAATCCTTGTATGTTAACTCTCTTTGCTCACATTTTGCTAAGGTGCTGATGACAGTCACAAATTCTTCCTAATGTTTAATAAAGGCTTTTCATTAGTCTATTAATTCATAACTATAATTTAGGCTATTATTTTTTATCTGAGTGTTAAAGCAGTGGTACACAGTGGTATAAGAGCACATGTGGCCATGTCACTTTTTGTCTACAAAATCTCTAGTAAGCAGGCTGTTGCAAAAAATGTGGAGTATAAAGGTGGCAGAGGGGCCAGAAAGTATCTTGTCTGTTTATTTTTCTTTTAAATGTCACTCTACAACTGCTGACACAATGTTTTCTTGCTGTCATGTTAGAGCAGCAAAACCACAGGCCCCCAAAGAAATCCAATTTCTTTGTTGTATCTGTGATGCCAGTTGCAAATGGTATTGTACTGCAGATAGATATAATGAGTTTTATGTCAGAAAGACTGTTCAGATAATAATCCACAATCAACTGCAAATTATTCAGTTTTTGTACCAGCTCATTTAGTAAACAGGGAGCCAAGCCTGAAAATCACCAAGTTATGGTTTTAACCATAGTTACAACTCGATTTCTGATTTTCTGGATTTCTAAATTCTGAGGTTTTTATTTTACTTTCAATTTCACAAAGAATTAGGAGAACACGACATGACATGTAATAGGATCTTTTTCAGTCAATACACTAGTATACTTGAAGAAAACTCTAAATGATATTTAAGTTCTCAAAGGGTATTGCAATTTAAAAGAAAATAGTTCAAATATAATTTTACTTCAAAGAATAATCTGTAGGTTTGTTTTTTTCCTATGTGGCAGCTTTCTACCACAACTGAGAGCTTTTCTGAGTCATTTCACTGGGATATGTTAGGAACAAAGAACTAACATGCTGATGTGAAAAAAGTTGGTTGTTAAGGTTCACTAAAATTTACAGGGAGATTATCATATGTACAGATCCAGAGTGAAGTTCAACTCCCATAAAAAATATCTCTATTACAAAATCCTTCTTTCTTTGCTAACTAAAGCACCACATGCACTAGCATACAGTTAAATCATTATTTGTTCTTTGTATTTTCATACTTTCAAAAATGATGAAAGCCTATTGACATTACCCACAGTAGCCTTTTGTGAATAGATTAGTATGAAGAACATAGACATGCTGGATCTGTCCTACTCTTCACAGGCTATTAGATACAGAAAAGCAACTCTCAAATATTCCCTGTACTTGTAGAAGCTTTGTAGTTGTCTGAATAAAAATGTTTCATGAACTTCTGTTACAGACTTCCCTAGTGCATTGCTTAGTGTCCAAGTCACAAAGGTTCTGTTTGACACTAGAACCTTGGATTTGGTACAAGACTAAGATCCTTAGCTGTCTACGTATTACCCCATTATCTAAATGACTATTACAATGAAGAACCTATGGTTTGGTTCTGTTACCTAAACATAAACCTATAGAACCATCTGAAGTGCCCAAGATAGCAATAATATATAAGAAGGAGCTGGCAGATATGACATCAGAGCTGTGGCAGAACCGTGTCCTTCTGGATAAATGGCTGGAGGTCCAACAGGATATCCCTGGGCATCTCAAATGTTACTGGAGGTCTTTATTTAAGAAATTGACTTGAAAACATGATCAATATAATGGAGCTTAGAGATCTACACCAAAGTAGATTATATTATCCTCCAGGAAATTAATTTGAGGTAATTAAACCCAAAATTTAGGAATACATATATTGTTGTTTTCAGATTAATTGCACAGTGAATTTCCTTTTCTACACATAAACATCTGCTGCCACTCAAGTTGCACTAGGTAATTCTGCATTGCTACCACTCTAGAAGGTAATTGATTGTCCTAGAAGTTCTGCATTGCACAGCAGTGCTTGAATCCTCCCATTCCTCAGTTTCTCATTATAGACAACCAACATATGCAGTGGGATGTGATTGCATACTTGTCTAGTGCCATCTGGATGCCCTAGCGGACCATATTACCCTCTAGCAAGAAGGCAAAGTGTCTTCTGTAGGCTAGGCGGTATACCTGCCAAAGCTATAGAGGTATCTTGGCTATCCTAAAGCATGTTGCACAACACTAAAAGCCTGTGTTTTGGAGACTGAATCATACCACTGGGTTATTTGAGTTGTTTCCTGACTGCATTTTATTAGACATTAGCTTCTTCTAATGGGAGTTTAGACAATTTAAATAACTGTTCCTAATTTTAGGTGTCAATCTAGAGCTGAATCCCCCTCTACCATGACTAACCCTTCCTCTTCTGTCAAGGCCTCACTCTCATTTCTCTTTCTTTTAAATGTGCATAGGGTTAGTATACTTTCGATTAACCATTCCATCAGAAACACATTCTTTGTAACCATTAAATGGTTGGGATCTGAAAGAAAGAAGTATATATGACAGATCTTTAGGCACTTACTGTAATTAAGTGGTATTTCTGCTGTACAACAGTGTTGTAATTGCACTCCTACAACCACGAAAGGATAACTCCCCATGTGGACACTCTTTCCAAACAGATTTTTTTTTTAAAAAAATAATTACACTGCATCCAAAGAAATAATTACACTGGAGGAGAAAAATTACTGTATTAATGCAATGTTCATGATGAAACAGAGAGTTCATGGTGGATTTATACCAGCACAGCAGCAACAATGTAGCTGTACTGCTATAATTCTCCTGGATGATGTCCCTAAGCAGACGAGTTTGGGAATCTGTCTTTTCTCCCTTCTTTTCAAGAGGATAGTGTTGTTGGTAACTCACTGAGTTATTGGGCTGGTGATTTCCCTTTTCTCCATACCATGATCAGATACATCGGACACTTGGAAAGAACATTTAATGACTAGAAAATTAGAGTTGTTCAAGGAAATAGTAGTTTCATTGGCTTAAGATAAATTATTCCTTTCAAGGAATGATTCCTTTCTAGTTCATGATTACTACTCTTCAAGTGCTTTTCCTTTACCTCTGTATCCCACAAAGAAGTTGAGTGGACATCAGTATAATTTGCAGGTCGTCTGTAGATGTTAGAAAGGTCATCTTTTTTTTTTTTCTGTCAGCCAGTCCAAGAAAAAAACAAGCTGTACTTACAAACCTTGCTATATGCTTAGGTTAAAAAATAACAACGAAATAGATAACACAAAGTAGCTAAAGTAGCAGAGGTACATAAGGGCATTACATATGAATATGAATGTGTATATGAACTAAACATAAACACACATCACATTTACCTTCACAATGTTAATTTTGAAATAATGATAAAGTATTGGTCTTATGAAGGTCAAACACAATCAGAAAATCACAGAATGGTTGAGGTTGGAAGGGACCTCTGAGGCTTATGTGGTTCAGGCCCCCTGCTCAAGCACAGCCACCTAGACCAGGTTGCCCAGGAATATGTCCAAACAGCTTCTGAATATCTCCAAGCATGGAGGCTGTACAACATCCCTAGGCAACCTGTGCCAGTGCTCAGTCACCCTCACAGTAAAGAAATGTTCCCTGGTGTTCAGATGGCTCCTCCTGTGTTTCAGTTTGCCGCAATTGACTCTGGTCCTGTCCCTGGGCACCACTGAAAGAACCTAGCTCTGCCTCTTTGCATCCTCCTTCCCCCTGAGCCTTCCTTTCTCCAGGCTAAACATTCCCAGCTCTATCAGTCTTTTCTCATAGGAGAGATGCTCCAGTCCATCACCTTTGCGGTCTCTATTGGACTCTTTCCAGTATGGCCATGTCTCTCGTGTTGGGGAGTCCAGAACTGGACATAGTACTCCAGATGTGTCTCAGCAGTGCTGAGCAGAAGGGAAGGATCACCTCCTTGTTGCTTGTCATTCTATAAGAGACCAAAGATTCATTTTAAAATATATCTAAATTATTATATTTAGGACCAGACATGCATAACAGTCTCAAATCTGCACACCATTATGTCTTATGTGGACAGTTTTATATACTACAAAGAATTGGTAAGGCCAATAACACCTTATTTAGGATTTTTATTGTAAACGGTTATGGCTAATTGTAATTCACACACACTATTCTTTTTGGTTTTATTATTGAATAACTGTTAACCAGTTAGCTAGTGTCTGTTCTGATTTGTTCCATTTGCAGTATTGCAGATTGCACGATAAATATAAAGATTATGTTACAGTAAAAGAAGCAAAAAAGATGCGAACCCCATTCCAGATTTACAAGTTAGCATATTTTTCAAACATACCACCTTTAGAAATAAATGTTGTTTGATATCCATGGTGAGTTTAAATACAATTCAGTGCATTTGAGATTGTATATTTTTGCATGTGTGAATCATTAACTTAAAAGGCAGTAGAATAATCACCGTCAATTGAACTAAAAATCACCTGCAGGATCAGAAAAAAAATCAAGTGTTAGCTGAGTTGCAAATTGAGAAAAGATGTCTTTTGATTTATCTTATTTCTGTTATTAGTGCAGTAAGGAAATATTCAATGCTACTGAATTCAATTGCCAGTAACAATTACTGAAAGAAAAGACATCAGAAGCAAGTATTTACACAAAAATATTTGCATCCTTCATTCTGACACAGCACTGGCACATATGCCAATGTCATTTTACCTGATAGGTTTTACCTAGGAGCAAGAACTTAGTGACTTTTAAAACTCTGATTGTCATAACTATGCTAAATACAAATTGGCTCCTGCTACTAGGCCCTCAACCTTACCCACTTAATCAAACTTGCTGTCCATCACCTTTCTACTCTAGCATTACTGAATAAGAGGCATAAAGATATCAAATGCTTAAGATAAAAAGCAAAAACCAAATCAAAACAAAACTTTCAAAATCTCCATATGTATTTAAGCATGTGTCGAGATGTACCTAAAGATACGCCAGTTCTTCATCCACAAATTATTGTTCCTTAAACCCATGTAAAACACAGCAGTTTTCCATTCTCCATCAGCTGCATTTAACAGAAACAATTACTAACTCTTATTTGACACAGATAGATGAAAAAATATCCTTTTCCCTCAGTCTTGATTTTTAAAAAAAATCAATAACCCAGAGAACCATTTCACATTTGCACTGAGTGTCATGACATCCAGTTTAATGAGTATTAAAATACTTGTGGAGAATGTAGCTCATGATTCCATAAATAAACCTCCTGAAATTCTATCAGCTTGGAAACAGATTGTGGAAGTGTAGGTGAGTAGTTGAAATTCCATTATCTGCGCTTAAATTAGAAAGATACACTGATATTAAAGAAAGTGGGATTATATCAGGAATTAAAGCTGGTATAACAACATAGTTTTTTTAAATTTGTTTAATCAGATTAAAAAATATGAGACAAATCATCTGACAACAGATAGTATTTTAAGTCAGCATGATATTGGTAGTGTACGCAAAGTTGAGACATTTGTGGAGGAGTGAGCTGGCACTGGAGAAAATTATGTTCACCTTCTTAGCTACCACACTGTGCTACTCAGGAGCAGATTGTAGTTCTCCTTTGTAGGTACAAAGCTTAACTGCAATTCTATGAAACATACACTTGAAAAATGAATCAATGTGTGTAGCTTCAAGTTTGAGTACTTGGAAGATTAAAATGTTAAAAAGGTGTTTTTCCTGATAATTTACCTAACTATAAACTGTCTTTTAGTAGCCCATTCTTAAAAACACATTCTTCAGTTTCGATAGAAAGAATACAAATTAACCTGTGGCTTGTAAGATTCACATATCGACACATAATAATATTACCTATTTGAAGGTACTCTTCCTTGAAATCCTTCAAAATAGTTTTTTGCATGCGATCTCTCTTAAACCAGCAAGATAATGAAATTCTCTTACAGAACCCATGATTTGTTCTGTTATCATTACCACACATGTCAGTATTTTAAACATAATTCTGGATAAATCCAGTTCTTATTTAAAAACCCCAACTATAGACATTGGTGGTGAAATGACATGAATAGGGTTATCTCTGTCAACTGAGTAATCCCAGATCTCCTTTCACCATGCTCTTCCACACTGATTTATGAGCTCTGTGTAGAGCTCATGTCAAACAAAGTTACAGTAACACAGTGAACTCCCAAGAGGTAGCACTGTTGAACCCTGCAGACCTTCACAAGAAGTGTTTTCTAAGGTTTGATACAATTGGTGTCAGATTGAATACATCTGGGATAGATTTAGACCAAGTTTATTTCCAGCAGAGCTGTCCAACTGTTCAACACTTATTGAAAATCATTTTATCCTTGAGATAACTGTGATCTATTTATAATTTTATAATATATAGAGATCTGTGAAAGGGATTATGATTCTGTGACAATTAGGAAAAAAAATGGAAATCCTCAAAGCGAATGTTGAACTGAGAATGTAAACTAAAAAACTGTTTATAATATCCTCTAAGAGCTGTTCACTATTTTCCATATGTGTGTAATTTGTTGGAGATGTCATTAGCTTCAATAAAATACAAAATTCAGGAAGACACTGATGCACTATATTCCTTACAAGCTAAGAAGGATGAAATCTGTCTGCTGTCCTCCCTAAAAGCAGATGGCAACACAGAAAAACATAGGTGTTCAAAGGAAAGAATAAGCTGTCCTTGATATAAGGCTGTAGTTCTGTTCTTTGAACACCGAAGAGCACCACAAATGCTTGCATTATCAAGACTTTTATTCCTTCTGAATTGCTCCTTACCACAACCAGTGAGCAGTATAACTTCTTTCTTCTGCTGTATTTCCTTGCTTTATTCCCTAACTTATTAATGGGCAGAGGAGAAAATGAACATGGCAAATACAGTCATTATTGACGTGTAAAGTTAAGGCAAAACCAGATAAATCCAGCATGTGGGAAAGAAGTAGAAGGGGCTAATAGATTTTGTTGTATCTCAGTACTGTACATTCACCTACCCAGTAATTCAGTCCTAAGTACTTTAGAGTTCCTGTGCTTGAGTTAATGTAGAGTTCGTATTTTGGTCTGGGTTTTTTGCTTTGCTCTTTTTTAAAAAAATCTTTTCAAAAAATGTTAAATCTTGGAAAGATACGAAAAGGTGGTATATGAATTAAGTAAGTCCCATCTAAAGGGAGATGTGTAAGCACTAGCAGATGTTTGAGTTTTGTTTAAATTCAGTCCTTGAGGTAGAGCTACTCCCCAAGAAATTAGTATTGTCTGGAAAAGAAAGTAACCTAAAGAAGAGTGTACCTGGCATGCTGTCCTTCATCTCTTTTTCCATAGCAGGCATGAATGCAAATAAAAATGGCTTATACTTGAAATAAATCCAGTCTTCATATCTATGATTTTTCCTTCACTGTAAAAAGCAGCCTATGATATCTCCAAGTGCTTACTGCTACTCAGCAGAAAGGAAATACTACATTGAAATACAACATTGATATCTGAAGAGTAATAAAATAAAGCAAACTCATATAATGTAATAACAATAGCTTTAAAAGGTTGTCCTTACAGTTTTGGTACCCGTTCTTGCCTGTCTCATCCTGATTGCTTCTCCGTCTTCTGAAGACTGTTCGTTCTCCTCACACAGGACTCCTTCAGGCTTCACCAGTCCTCTCACAGTCTGTTTTCTGCCTTCCTTTTTAGCTGCACCAGGGCTGTTTTTCTCACCTTTCTCTCAGTTTATGGGCTAGCTGTTTTTCACACCAACCCACCCCAACACACACAGTTCTCACCTCCCAGTGTCCTTTTCAGCCTTCATTATGCTGCAAGTCCACAATAAATGGAAAAGTTGAATTCTGTTATCAGCAGGATTTTGGTGTATGAAATACTGACAGGAAATGTATAATGGCTTGTAAGTACTTCACTACAGTGATTTGAATCCCTTTTTGTTTTAAATTGTTTTGTGGTGAAATGATATGGACAGGTATAGCATAGTTTTAAACAAGTAGGAAGGTTTGAGCATTAAAATCAGTACAAAGAAGCAACTCAAACCAAACTAAATTGGGAGTGCAAAAAAACCACAATGCTGGCAGACTTTGTTTTACTTTTTTCCCCATAAAACTTTTTTCCTTTGTGTTAACTAAGAGACAGTGCTTTGGTTCCATAAAATACAAATAGCCAGCAAAGGTGTTTTCTGAACATCTCTCTCATACTTGAAAGTTGTCTTACATTATAGAGCTGGAAGGCCTTTAGCAGTGAACTTGAGCAGCACTGAAATACTGGAGAGTCTGAGATGAATGATGTTCAGAGAGTTAAATGATTTTATTGGGAAGTTCCTGGAAAGCTGTCAGTTTTTAATTAAAACTAAGTTATATGTACCAGGGGCATTTTATATATAGCAATGTTCATTCAGAGTTTCATCTATTCTTTCTGGTATTAATATATGCTTTCAAAGGTAATTAATTATGACTATATCCCTTTAAACTATTTTGCTCATAAAGCTTTCAGAGAGTTTTACATTATTCTAGGACACTATACATCATTTTAATGCCTACTGAACATGATATTTTAATGTGTTAACATAACTATCTTGACATCCAGAATTTGACACAAACCCTAAATTCTTTTGTAGTCTGTAAAGCTCATGCTAATGAGTTATTAAAAGCCTTAATTTGGCATGCAGAAAAGAGATGTCATATAAGATGCTTTCTAAGGGTGCTGTGGTCAACAGTTGCTCTTGCATCATGTACTGCTCCTTCCTGCTATATTTTATTTCACCAAATCAAAAAGTGGGTTTTCTTTTTCTTATTCTTTTTTTTGGTGGGATAAAGTAGCTGCTTGTTTCAATCTGAAATATTTCATTTTCTGTTACTTCCAGCATTATTTAAGACTTCATATTTTTACTTGTCAATTTAACTGAACGATTTTTTAAATGAAAAGAAGTATCTTGAATAGATAGGCTGTTAAATGCCCTTTAAAAGTATTTCTTATTCAAAAAAGCATTTCCAAAATGAAATTTTTCCTTTTAGAACTGTGAATTAAATGTGCATTTCCTATGTATCTCAATTTCATATTAAAGAAAAACCCATTCCTTTCCTTCAGTGAGATATTGTAAAGTAAATCTACGCCTCTTGTTGATGGAAAAATTAGAGAAATAGATCACTTTCTTGAAAAACAGGATAGTAAATAAAATTTTATTCAAATCCTCCACATAATTTCTTTTCAGATTCATTTCCATTATGTGCAATTACAACAGTAATAAAGTAATGAAAATTAAGAATTTTACATGGCTTCTAGTCAGAAAAATCAAGTCCTGTTATCTGTTGTTTACAACAGCCAGCTATCTACATGTAAGACACAGATTTAAATCAGCTGCTTATACGTGGGGAGAGAAGAGAGCAGAATTGGAGAGTTTCGTTCATGCAGAATTTATTATGTCAGAAAAACGATACTTCTAGTCAAGGCACAAACATCTCCAAACATAGAAAAGACTTCATACTGGGCCTCCTAATCCTCTGATACGAGCATGACCTGCTAGACTATTGGGTTATATGAAGCTACTACAAACTCTTTAGTTGAAAGAAAAAAATATAAAGGAAAAAAACCCACCACAATTTCATTAAATCGTAGAATCATTTAGGTTGGAAAAGACCCTTAAGATCATTGAGTTCAAGTGTAAACATAACACTACCAAGTCCACCACTAAACCATGTCCCTAAGCACCACATCTACACGCCTTTTAAATACCTCAGGGGATGGTGACTCCACCACTTGCCTGGAGCGCCTGTTCCAATGATTGAGAAACATTTCAGTGAAGAAATTTTTCTTAATATCCAATCTAAACCTCCCCTGGCACAACCTGAGGCCATTTCCTCTTGTCCTATCACTTGTGACTTGGGAGAAGAGACCAACACCCACCTCGCTACAACCTCCTTTCAAGTAGTTGTAGAGAGCGATTAAGGTCTCCCCTCAGCCTCCTTTTTTTCAGGCTAAACAGCCCCAGTTCCCTCAGCCACTCCTCATAAGTCTTGTGCTCTAGACCCTTCACCAGCTTTGTTGCTCTTCTTTGGACACGCTCCAGCAACTCATGACTTTCTTGTAGACTTATTTCAGACTTATTATGTTGTTATAATTATTAAAAAATCAGAGGAATGTGTATTAGAGGTTATGTTAATACAAATTGGTGGGAAGTTTCAATCATAACAACTCCCTGTCCATATTTAAGTGGCAGTCATTATGATTTAAGAGCGATCAGATTTTAATTTTTATTTTGCTATTTTTAAACTCACATTCCCATATATCCTTGAGAATCAGTTTGAATTTCATTAACTACACTACTACAAAGACGTGTCCTTTAAAACACTTGTAGTGATTTAAAACATATCAACAAAAAGAACAAGTCATTAGAAACAGATTGAGAGTAGAGAGTAAAGATGGGAGAGAGCCAGAAATAAAAGCCCCTGGCCTGATATACAGCTGATCACAGTCAGCAGTTCTGGAGCTAGTCATATAAATACTAATCCAAAAGATTTTTCCTGTGTATTAAATTACATCAGAAATCAGAAGACTTCATTTAGTATAGCATGGTTATTTTTAATTCTAATACAGCTCAGCTATGAAAACATTACCTGTTTCTTTTTAGAGCTAGAGCTAGAGATGACCTGAACCTCAGGGTGGGACACTGAGTACAGAAAGTCATGGGATGGCAGGCAGAAGGGGAGATAGAAGAAATGTTGAATCCAGCATTTTGATTGAGATTATTAATAGCCATAAGCATGGAGCTATATTCAAGAGTAAGAACAGGAGAATATTTGGATACAGGGGGAATATGAGTGCAGAGAGTGGGAGAGGGAGGTTGCTTCCCATCATTTTTAATAAAAGCTTTGAAATTCGAAGGTTATTCTCCTTTGAGTGTAAAACATACATAAATATGTCCTTGCTTTGACCTTATGGGAGTCCACTTTGCATCATGTACCAGGATCCTCAGTAGTATACTTTCTGTGGTTTTGGAAACCTGTTTCACAGATATCACAAGAAAACATCTGACTACAGATAGGCATCTGAATGTGGTGTCCCATAGCACTTCTAGGGTGACATTCAATTGCTGCTATTGTCAATAGTGAAGTAAGTTACCTGTCCTCTGAAAGTGCTGATTTCTGTATAACAGCTATAGAAAGCGAGAACAAATTCAAATGTTCATGTGATGTAGACATCACAGGTTAAGTCAGACAATGACTAAAATCCCAAGGATATTTCAAATTATTTTTTTCATGAAAATTAACTGCTACTGGTTTGGTAATTTGAAAAATACCATACAAGGAATTCTTCATGACAGTAATGCTCTAAATTCAAGTTCAGCTTACATTTAATAGTTGTATCCCTAAGAAAACTCATTTTAACAATGGAAGTTACTCATCTTTTTCAGTTTGCTAGCATTTCTGAGACACTAAAAGTATGGTTATTAGAACAGTAAAATATATTTTACTTTGACATTATATTTTGATTTCCAATCAGTCTAAAACTGTAACAGCAGAAAATTTTAAAATGAAAATACATTTCAAATGATGGAAACATTTAATTTTGAAAATGTATTAAGATTTTTTTTTTATCCTCGCTTCAAAGGAGAAATACTGGTTTTATTAGAAATGTTTCGATTCAATAATAGTTTCAGCTGAATAATTTTGCTACATGGAATCTATACACACAAAAATAATTCAATACTTTCAAAAAAAGAAGGAAAAAACAGAATATAATCATATAGGTTATTTGAATGAAGGTAGTATCAATGTTGCTGCTGAATGAAACTGTTGCTTTTTAGCGTTATAATTAACTTATCAATTAATTTATTAATTTAGCAGATAAGGAGGAGCTTTGCATTTTCTAAATTATAAGTATAGGAATTTTTTCTTTGTTAGTTTGCTTTTACCACAGACAACATGTAGTAACACTTTTATACAGATTAGTATTTATTTCTGCACTGTAGTGAATATGCAGAACTATTTGTACTGACAAAAGTTAGCTATATATACAAACATGCATTCTTACAGTGCAATTATTCTATATAAGATCTGCATCAGTTATAGGAGGCATGACTGTGGTCTGGGCAGAAAGGACAGGCCACATCTTTAAATCATTATGGAGTTTTACTTTGTAAATGTTCGTTGAACTATCAAAAGATCATCTGGAGGACCACACAAGGTCTGGTGTTTAAAAGATTTGGGAGATCACAATAGAATGAGATTTCTAAGTGCTCCAAGCTTTAAAGATTTCTAGTGGTCTCTGGTGATTAGTCCCACCATGGTTATTGTCACAAAGCACAGTATATTACATGACTACATTTAAATTTAATTGTTCTTTTTGAGGAAAAAAATTACATGCAGGTAGCCAAATGTGTTATGTTCCTGTATTAAAGACTTAATTTTTCTAGTGAACATTCTAAAGCGTCAAAAAATTTACCTGACTTTTAAATGTGTTTAAATGCACTTACACTTTATAGACTCAGATGTTTGGCTTTGCAGGGAGGGTTTTTTCAATGCTCAGGACTGTAGAGTTTCTTAACGTACGCTGGAATGTAGTGTGAATATTTTAGTATGAATTAAGAACAACTGTTCGTCTCAGTCCACAGGAGAAAGTTCTTTGCTTAATTTCTAGGGCCAAGAGTTGCTCTTGGTCACACCCAGACAACCTCAGGAGACGGTCGTACGAGTGCATTCGAGCTGAGGAGCTGGTGCTTCAGTCCCAGATGGATGAGCTCAGCCAATGGCAATGTCTGGCCTTCCAGCAGCAGTGCATAAAGTTGGGAACACAGAAAAATTGTTTGGTGTGGATCTTGCAAGACCGAAACACACCTCTGTTCTTAAGGCTTAATGAAAGGGAAAAATTTAATGATACCTGTCAGCAGATTATCCCATCCTAAACGTTTGGAGCAACAATCCATTTTACTTGTAAGGTTGCACCATTTACTAAATTTTGGGTACAGCTCACGTGAAAAAAAAAGAAAAAACGCAACAAGCAGAACTTGATTTACTTTTGTTTTTTCAGTTATTTTCTCATTAATTACTCTTAGAGGTACACCCTGTCCTGCCTGCCAGTCCTGCACTAGAAGGGAAGGTGAGATGTCACGAATGTGGCTCTTGGCTGGGAGTGAGTGAACCGGACAGGGAAAGGGCAGGGAGGTCACTGCTGGCCCGGAGAAGCTGGGCAGGACATTGTGTCAACTCCTGCTCTGCAGCGTTCTTTCCACCTCCCTCCATCAGGGAGCAGCAGGAGCCAGGCTTGTCCCTAAGGCAGGGTGAGCAGGGACCTGAGGGGGATCAGAGAGCTGGCAGGGTAGGGCTCTAAGCCAGCCTGGCATGCTGGGCCATGGGTGAGTGTCAGGATCAGGCCCGGTCAGGGGAGTGGGGGTCAGATCCAGCATGGGATGGCCTACGGCAGGGCTGTGGGGATGGGGGTGGGCCAAGGCCAGGCCAGGATGCTAGCTTGCAGGTAGGCCAAACTCGGCATGGTCTATGGCTGGGCATGGCAGGGCTGTGGCAGGGCTGGAGACGGTGTCCTACAGCCTTGATGGGTCAGAGACTGATGGCCCTGGGGGCTGGAGTGGTGTCCTGGGCCACAGGAGTCCTGTGGGCAAGCAGGGACATCAGGGCCCTCAGGGCCCTGGCATCCTGCTTTCCAAGGCCACTTATTTTCAGGAACTCTTTTCTTTGGCACAGCTGTTTCTTCCCAGGCCCAGCAGCCCCTATTTTTCCCAGTCTTGATGGTCTATGTGCAAAAGCACAGCATGTCTTACAATCATGGTTCTGTCCCATGTCTCATTAGCAACAGGAGAACTCACACTTGCCACTTCTTCTTAGTCCAGATGCTACTTTAAATTTACACACAGTCTGTACCAGTCACCGCTAGCAAGTAGCAGGCAACTACTACTTGAGAGCTCCAAAAACTGGGAGATCAAAGATTCAGTTTTGGACATTGATTCTCTGTGCCACACGCAACATATACCAAATCATCTGTCACCTGTTAGGGTTAAACTTAAGAAATTTTCTTGCCTACAACATGCTGCCCTCCACCCCACACCATAACTCCCCCCACCCCAAACAATGATCTCTGCTTTTTATTTCTTTTCCACAATAATCGCAAGACTCAAGACATCTACTGTCTCCATCTCACCAAGATCTCCAAAGGCAGGAAACAGCCTCAAAACATATTTTGTATGAAGCTGAGTAAATCCAGGCTAATGAAAAGAAGGATGAAGCATTTCACTAATCTTTTAATTGTCTTTACCATCCTTAACATTAGTAACATAATATATAATGGATAACACTGTTAAATTTAGAGACTCCTTCAATTTAGGAAGTAGATTCTTTCCTGTTGACTCTTCCTTAAATGTATCCAATATTATACTATAATAATTACAGCCAAATTTTTCCTTGAAAATTATCTGGCATCATACTTCCCATTATAAGTATCAGAAGAAATCATTATGTAGATCTTTATGTATTTATCGAGTCCATGCCTGTTCTTTACTTCACAGTGTATC
Source organism: Steatornis caripensis (assembly GCA_013398225.1). Lineage (NCBI taxonomy): Eukaryota > Metazoa > Chordata > Aves > Caprimulgiformes > Steatornithidae > Steatornis > Steatornis caripensis. Next base: position 145,477 of record VZSC01000758.1, on the reverse strand, counting down.
ATAACTCCTCTGTGCTTAAGAATAACTTTTGTACTCTACTAAGTGCAGAAAACAACAAAAAGAAAAACTGTTATACTTCAGGAATTTTAATCTGCACAAAATTCTTAATATCCTTAAATTAAAACTATGGTTTTATAAGACGAGTTCTTATTGATGTATCTAAATTAGTATGCCTCATAGGATAATACTTTCTTTATATAATTTAGGATATTTTACGCTAGAAATTGATGGGTTTTTCCCTATTAATTTACTTGTTTTCCTTTCTTAATTGTGGCTATATTAAATTCACAGAACTCTACACTGTTAAAAATATGTATTGTTTTTATGTTGGGTTTTTTCTCTTTTGTTTGTAGATGTAACAATGAAACCTACTACTCCAATTTGTCAACCGTTTTGAACATTTTCATTGCCATTTCAAACATTTGTAAAGCAAATATGAAAAACAAGCTGTTTCACTAATGATTCTTGTTACTGTGGATTAATAGGATTTTTTCCAAGCATTACTGATATAAAGACAATGCCTTGGCACAAAAACTTACCAAGAAATATTACAATTTTTTTTAATTTAATCTACTTACAATGTACAATCTGATATTGCAAAAAATATTTTTAGTGGATGTAGAGTCAATAATAAGTTATTACGTAACATTGTTAACTTCACTCTTATCCTATCAATATGAAAGAAAGAAAAGAAAGAAACAACCAACAAACCAAAGAGAAAGGAAGGAAGGAAGGAAGAAAGAAACAAAGAATGAAAGAAAGAAAGAAAAGGAGGGAGGAAAGTAGGGAGGGAGGGAGGACAGAAAAAGAAAAGAAGGAGGAAGGTAGGAAGCTCAGGAATAGAACTATATTCTTCCATAAATACACTATTAATGTTTGGTTTTGTTTTTTTTTAATTTCCCAAAACATCTTTTTGAAGCAAGTCATAATGATATTTCTCTAGAATTTCCTGAAAAAGAACACTGTGAAAAGTGCTTAACACAGCAACCCTTCTTTTTGATTCATGAAGAATATCCAAACTGTCAAAGGAAAACCTAAAGTTCCCTCTTTCTGATACTCACCAGGCAGCTATGTTTGGATTTACATACTGATTCTGCATGTTGGGAAAACATACTGAGTTTAAGGAACCTCTAAGCACTGGATGTCTCTCTGTCCACTGACCTGTTTCCTGAACACAAACCCCTCCAGTCCTGCTGACTTAGGATCCCAGGGTGTCCAGGCCTTTCAAACCTCTGCAATAGCTTAAGCACAACCTCTCCAAACTGCCCTGCCCCCCATTTTCTGTCGTATTGTAACAGTTTAGTACATGTGATTGTTAAAGTCAATGTGGAAAGGGGACCAGAAAGCCAGAATGCCTGCAGGACGAAGAGCACTCTTGTCATGATGGTTATGCTGCAGTCAGATAATTGTACAAAAACACTGACTAGTAACTATATAGAAAAGAGATACTAATTTCATAGGTGTTATAAATTATCTGTTCTTTAGACTTACCAAGTAGAACTACACAGAAGAAACATGTAGAGCTCTCCAACTTTGCGTTAGAGGATATTAAATTGTGGCATTTAAGCACAGAGCTCTCTCTCATCAGATTCTGAGTTGCCTCTTCGTAGACAGCAAAGGTGTCTCCACAGTCTTCTGCCCTGCAGGATGGCACAGCCATCTGTAAATAGCAATTGGCACAATCTCCTCCGTATGTGTCAACATTTTTAAAGGAAAATGAGCAGACTTTCCTTCTGAGAAGCCTTGCTAACTTGTGATACGCAAGGTCTGTGATCCTCCTTCCAGCCACCCATATCCTACAGTCTGAAGCCCCACAAGACAGAGGGGGATAGCAATTCGTTGTTGCTCAGAGCACAACAGTTCAATAATGCTAAAAGCAGAACCAGGGAACATTCCTATTCAAGCAGAGAAAGTTTAGCTGATGTGAGTGGTGAAAAGTAGAATTATGAAGGCCCCTTTTAATGTTTGTAGTACATAGTATTGTTTATAGTACCTAGTAATGTTTATAGTACATAGTATATATACTGTATACATTTTAGTTATCACCATGTCACTACACGAACTGGTCAGTCTGGTCTTAGTGTCAGACATGTTCTTATTTCAGTGATTGAGGTTTTGACCATGATCTATCTTCAATACGATCTGAAGGCTGTTTAGTGATTGTTGCAAAAATGACTGTTTAGTATGGGGTTGGATCATGAGCATGCAAGCAAAAAATTCAGAGTAATTCATTAGCTTCAAGATGGGCATTAGACAATGGAGTTGCAGATAAATCCTTGTGCAGCAGAGGAGAAAGCAGTGTGGAAGATGCTGCGGGACTTCTGGGAAGGCGAAACTGCTAGAGGTTTGCCAGAAGTTTTGATAAGCCTTTAAAGTACTTTTCTCCCCTTAGATGATAAGAAATTTCTTATTTGTCTTTTCTTTTGGTTAGACAGAGATCATTAGGAGAGTGCCAAAGTACAATTTCTTTCAGCATCCATGAGGAATTAGGAAGGAGGAATCTACCCCAAAATGACAGCGTTCAATAAAATATATGTAACTGCACACAGACAGTGAAGTCTTACATAATTCCATAAAACTTTCCTGGTCAATAAGAGCAAATATTTAGAAATGTGAGATATATTTATATAAGCACATTCTTTAGATTTCTATAGTGGCTTTGTTTATATCTAAGTAACAACATAAACCAATCAATACTGTATGAAAGAATTTTTTAAAAAATCATACCAAAATAAACTATTTTGAAAGTCTAAAAATGACCATTTTACTGGAATAGTAGCCAGTTGAGAAAAGTCTTCAATTTCCATTGCTCTTATATGATATATAATTCAGATACAAGATTTTTAAAGAACAACAAATTGCTGCTTACCCATGCAGACAGTGCACTATTCTTTAGCACTATTACAGTGATCAGGATTGTTTGGAAAACCAGAATGGAAAGCAAAAGCAACCAGACCCTTCATATTTGTTTTAAAATCTTGTTTTGAAATATACTAAGAAATGAGAGGGAGAGTATAGTTGATCATAACAAAACATTCCACATTTTATTCTTTATGATTTAACATTCTAATACTTGTCTTTTTCCAAATAGAAATTAATTTATGAATATTTCTACAACATACATCTATGTTCAGATATCCTAAATTGGTTCTATGTTCTAGCTTTTGGAATTATGTAGCATTTTTTCAAGACCAGGGCTAATACAATGGCTCTGTTCTTTCCAGTAAGTTTAAATAAACTTTACTTTTTAAGTGAGAAAGAAATGTAATTATCCATAATTTAAAGTGAATATGAGTTTTATTTAAAAGCAAATCAGTAATATATATAAATTCAAAATGAAGCATCTTTTACTTAATCTTCAATTTCATTTCCGTTTTATGAAAAATAAACACCCACTGAAAATGAATACTGTAACTGAAGCTTATTTATGATACATCTGGCAAAAGAAATTTGGAAGATATTGAATGAAATTGTAACATGCACATTAAAACTTTGAATACCTGCGCTTTTTAAGTTTCTTAACCAGTATATTGAGGAAACGTATTTAAATGTCCATTCTTTTGATAATTTAAATGGGATACATCATTTAAGGCATGAAATAGGAAAAAAAAGTATTTCTCAATTGTAATATGTGTATATTTTTCTAACATATTTCTGGAAAGCTGTGGGTTTTTTCTGAAACTGTTCCTCCTTACCACACACGAACTTCTGGATTCTTCTTAGGTTAATTCCTTGTCTTGAACACATTTTAAATGATAAGAAATTTTAATGCTTACTCATTTATAATTTATAGCAAGTAGAAAAACACTATAGACACCCCCCCTAAGAAAAAAAACCCTCAAGTAAAACAAAATATGCACAATTTCACTCTTTCTCATTAAATGCAGAAAGCAATCACTCTGAATTAAGTGAAGGTCTTGCTGCAAAAATATGGAAATTAAGGACTAGACATGTATAGAGACACATTTTGTTAATCTGAAATAGCCCTCTAAAGGTGGAAGGTTCCAAAATAGCCTTCTGAAGGTAATAGGTTCTGAGTTGCTTATCTAAGGTTGTAGTATATTTGGCATGACTACTACCTTGGCATGTCATGGTCACTTTATTGAGATCATTTTAGGTGTTCACAGCATTTAAGATGCTAAAACTTTGATTCCTAGGGCCTCTCAAGCACCAAGACATTAAGACAAAGATCTTGTGTTTCTCTGAGTATTTAAATTCCATGTAAAGGCAGGACTTCAGCTTAACGGGGAAGCTGTTGCTCACCAGCAGGCTACCTAAATATTCTGAATGAGAACGCTAATTAGTCCAGTCTAAAGGACTTAAGAGAAATTTCAGATCTGAATTCTAGACCTCCTTATAGTTACACTCCCCCAGACAGTGTCTAGGGGAGCCTACAAGAAATCTTTCCTCCTGTTGAAGCAATATTTCTGATTCAGAAAGATGACTGGCAAGAAGGACATAAATTCTTGCTAATGGCATTCTCCAGATACTTGGTTCCTAGACGTTAATTAAATTCTTATTGAATAAATACATAAATAACATTTTGAACTGGAAGGGAACCCATCCTTCCTTCTCTCAAAACACAAAAAAATTATAAATATAGAGCCTATTTGACAAGAGAGCTGCTGAGTATCCTCGTGGCAGCCATATTTGTACCCTGATAATGAGAGCTTCTTCCCCTTGAGAAACAGCAACTTTAACTTTGGATCTCTGCAAACTGAGAATATAATCGGGTCTCCCATTTCCTGGTCATATGCTTCAATATGAAGAATATTATATAAAAATATATTACCTCCTCCTGTCTTTGTCTAAGAAAAATCTAATAACACAAGATTTAGCAATCACACTCCAAGTGTTATTTACCTCAACTTTAGTAGACTTTGACACTGTCTCTTGTAACATCATCATAGACAAGCTGATAAGGTATCATCAGATTAGCAGACAGTGAGGTGGATTAAAAATGAGCTGAATGACTGGTCCCAGAGAGTTGTGATGACCTTGGGTCCAGAACGGCACAATGTCCAGTCTGAGGCCAGTCACTAGTGGTGTGTCTCAGAGATCAGTACTGGAGCCAGTAATGTTCAACATTTTCATTAATGAAAGACGCTCTTCTCAGGAGTTTCCAGTGAGAAGACAAAAGTCAATGGACACAAATTAAAATGCATGAAATTCTGTCTGAAGACAAGAGAACATTTTTATTTTTAGTGTAAAAGTGATCAACCACTGAAACAAGCTCCCCGGAAAGGTTGTGGAGTCTCCATCCTTGGAGATATTCAGAATGCAACTGCACATGGACCTGGACAACCTGCTTATGGTGACTTTCCTTGAACAGGGGGATTAGACTAGATTACCTCAAGAGGTCCATTTCAATCTAGAATATTGTATCATTCTGTGAATATGTGTGTGTATGTGTGTGTTAATATGAGTATAAACATATATATACATCTGTGAATGTATGAATATCAAACTTATGTATTTCCCAAAAATGAACACTTCCTTATGTGCTATAAACACAGTACCGGACTAGGTTTTAAACTGATATCTACTATTTTGAATACATTAATTTACAGGAACAGAAAAACATCATGGAACATTGTATGCAACACCTGGATTTTCTAGCCAAGTGTTGTCCCAGAGGTAGAAGGTGATGTACAGATGTAATTGCACACAATATTTTCATAATATGGAACACATTTTGTTTACATCTGTCATAGCTACTGTATGTTAACTTTTTTCACAGGAAGTAATAAGAACCATTGCACTGAGTTGATTATTGACTGTGGTCAGACTTCCTGCTACTATTTGCAAAGTACAATTAAACAGGAAAATCTGAGTTCTCTATCATATATATACAAACGTATATCTATGTACACACTTTCAGGAAGACTAAATTGCAAAGACCACCTGTAATTCAACATAAATCCATCTACTTTGAAATATCTTCTCCAGACTATGAGTACTTGAGTGTTAACTCTTCCCTTCCTAAGACAGATTTTCACACATTCATTTTAAAACCTTCAACAAGGTAGCAACCATTTTCTAGGATTTTGCTTCTTATTACTTTTATTTGCTTTCTGGCTGGTATAAACAGTGCTTTTCTTCAGCCCTCTGCAACCCAGTTACATTTATAATCAGATAGGACTAATATTCAAAAGATGTGTGGATATGGTCCCGGACAACCTGGTCTAGGTGGCCCTGCTTGAGCAGGAGGCCTGAACTATATGACCCCCAGAGTTCACTTCCAGCCTCAACTGCTCTGTGATTCTGTGTTTACCATAGTTAAATCCTCTTCTAGACTTTCCTGCCTTGTTACAAACTTTTCCCAGATTCTTCCTGGAGTGAAGGGAGAGTCTATATTATGCTATGTGAAAACAAAATCTCTAGTTCATATGGGTTTTCCTAGTTACAATGAGGCAAGAAGATTACACCATTGAAAAGCAGATTTTAGATGGTGAGCTTGACCATTCACAGGTGCTGAGATAAAGGAATTAACCTATGGCTCTTAGAGATAAAAAATTAAATGGTTTCACCATTCTGTCAAGAAGAGAGAATAGAAAAACAAAGAAAAAGACATCTAGAGAAGTCAAAAAAGAATAACGGTTCACCTGAAGAAGTGGTGAAAATAGACATACCTGTCACTAAAGAGAGAAAAGCAAATCAAAAGGAAAACCCCACTTTGTGTATCATGCCCAGCAGTGACTTGGGGCTAACATCTAGTACTTGGCTGTGTGAATGCTCACAAATAAATAAATCCTTCTGTTGCAGCTCCCTGGAAGTACACAAACGCAATATGCTTTGAGACCTGAAATACAGTAATTGTAAGGTTTTCTTAATTTATCCTTCATTATGATGGATTAAAGAAGTGTTAGTTTGAGCATTGCTTTAGTTTTACTCCGTACTTTGTCACTCCTGCGTAAAGAAAAGAACTCCGTAATTAATAATAACTCTAAAATTAATAATAACTCTATATATCTTAAGAATTCCACTTCAGTCAAGGACTCTCTTAATGTATAGAAATACTTGGCAAAGAAGTCAGCTTTGGTTGACTGGAAAGGGTGACCGGAGCCCAGCTAATAGCACACCATTTACTGGGAGTGCAAGAATGTTGTCAGTTTGAGAGGAAATTGAGAAACGAAGGAAATATTTTTCACAGTTCTGAGCAAATACTTTCGGAGTAATCATGACCATGTGTCTTGCATGTCCCACTTTGTCATCACCAAAGAAGTTTGCAGCACACCATGCATCTGCAGTTAATGGGAAGCGTTGCCACTGGCCCATTCTAAAAGCTGCAAACCTAGGGTAGTAAAGATTTAAGATAGGAGATTGCAAAAAGAGGGAAAAAAAATTCACAGAAAGTACAATTACAAGTATACTGGCAATGTCAGTGTGCAACTCCTTGTTGCAGGTGATTGCAGCCGAAGTTCCAAAGTGACTTTGCCACGAGTCGTGCTTCCTGAAAGGGTTGTGATAGCAGTGACCCACATTCCGTAAGTAAATACTTAAGTACAGTTTTCTCTAGCCAAGACAACAAGCAGTAAGTAGAATTAGGAACACACAAGTAAAAGAGAAGACCCCTCGAGTTCAGTCTCCTGATGGAGGCAATGATGCAATGAGATCCTTAACATTTTTCCCCTAACTATGCATGGTAGAGGGCTGTTCCAGAACCTCTCATCTATACCAGTTAGGAGCTTTCGTTATCAAATACAGCATCAACATTTTTCCTGTGTTGTTACCTTTCAGGCAGATGATCTTTCCCCCACTGAGCTGTATAATTCTTTCATATATTCGTACAGCCAATCATATTCTTTCTCAGGCTCCACACTCCTAAACTGAACAAGCCATATAGTTTTAAATAGTTTTTGTAAGATCAATTCTTTGTTATCCTGATTCCTTTACTGTCATTTCTCATGTCATATTACAGTCTCGTGTTTCTTCACAGTGTGTAATATTTCCACTGCTTAAGTCCAACAGAACACATAAAAGATGTCCTAAAATAAAAAAAATCAAGTCCTATCTGCGATCTCCATCCTGAGTATCAACAATATTTCTTAATATTCTGTAACTAAAATTAACAAGTAGTCTTGGCCATTGTGCTGAACTAATCACTAACATTCTTTGCCAGCCTCAAGAAGAAGTCGTTAAGACACCCTTCCAGTCCAATTCAGCACAACTCACAGTTGCCTGTCCTTTTCAACAGTTTATTACCTATTTTGGACTTAGATTAAGCACTTCCCCATTTCCTTTGTCTATAAAAACTGTCATTTCACTAAGCATATTAGACTAATGCCTTTTAGAAACAAACACTGCAGCGTATCTCAGTTCCCATTTATTTCCAAATTGTTAATTATCACTTATTTAGTAAATGACTTTTTTTTTTTTCACTTCAAAGCATTTCTGTTATGGACTATCTGATCTACAATATGCTAGTACATTCATAAAACTTTTTCTGCAAATTTTGTTTTACAAATTACTGATAGAAGATCAAGCATCTTTGTATGTTTAGATGCTGTTTTTTCCTAATTTTTCACTGACTTAAGGTCATCTTCTATGAGCCTACTATTCTACATGCCATTATTTTTCTAATTCTGTAGTGCAAAGTGTCTATTCTCACACCTTTGGCACAATCAGATTTTCTTGGTTTTCTTTCCATCATAGATATGGCCACTTTCATAAAGTCTTTCCCACACTCTTTTTTCCAGTGTCCATCTTTGCATTCACATTTGGTGTAAACAAATGAAACAAAGGCTTATTTGCTCTTTCAGTTATAGAAATAGTTAAATACTTATTTTGTGTTTCCATTTACAAAATTTATCTTAGATGTATTCCTATGGCATTTCCCATCCCCTCCTTTTTTTACTCCCCCACCCACTTATTTTGGAAGCTTTTATTTTCCATATTATAGCCTTTCTCAATTCAAATCTCTTAATCCTCTCTCAAGCACTGACTGCTGAGCACCAAAATACTGCTTTGGAAAATTAGGCCACAACTTTTCAATCCTCTCCCTTCTTTGACATCCTGGTTTGGCATAGCATTTTGCTACAAGAATCTGTCATACCACAATATGAATGCCTGCACTCAAAACAGTTGTTGTCAGATAGGACAGTCAGAGTCTGGTCACTAACGTGTTTAAAATCCTTATGTCTGTGCAGTTCTGAAATCACTCTCATGTCCATGCACATCATTTGATCCTTGACATGGGGCAACTTAATACATATGCAGACATGCCCAAACGTGGAAAGGAAGTATTCCGACTAGAATATAAGGTGCTCATGATAGCTGACACTCATAGCATGGGTATGACAGTATAAGAGATGAGATTCAGACTAGGTCCACCTTCAGAAAGTACAACCTCTTTCAGTGATGTCTGATTATAAAACACAAATAAACAAACTGCTCAGAATTTTTAGTGTTTATAAATTGAAGAACATTTAAAACAAGCTAAAGTAAGCAGTATTGCATTTTCTGTGGAGAATTCAAATAATAAAATTCTTATTTCATAAGAATCCAAGAGTTCACCCCAAAACAGTGCTGCCTGGAAGAAGAGGTGGCTTGTCAAGTATCATACTGCTAATCAAAATTGTCTAGATATCAAACACAATTCTTTACTATAATTCTTATTTTATTATTTATTATAAATATCTTAATTTTTGTTCTATTAAAAAAAAATCTTGCCCTCCGTATCTATTTCATGTACATTAACAGGCATATTTTCTTCCGACTCAGAATGCTTTTCCTTGGTTTTGTTTTTTGGGTTTTTGTTATGGTGTTCATGCTATTGATCCGGTCAGGAATTCTAGACGACAGGACTATTATGATCTTCTCATCTGACCTCACCAGACATAAACCTTCACCTAGTAATTCCTAAAGTCAAACTCTCTTCAGTCATGGCAATCAATTTGCAGCATTACCCTTTAACATTTATTGTCCACTGATATTTATAATCAGGTCTGTTAAAAGTATATGAGCAGTCAGTATATGGTGATTTTTGCAGAAGGAACACTTCTTACATTTTATCTATTTTTTAAAAGATCCTAGAAAAATCACATCATTTTCTGATAATTATAGAGAAATATAGAAGGAAAAGCAAAAAATAGTTCAGAGTAGCATCTTAACTAAGTAGAGTGTGACATTTACAGGAAACCATCCAAAAATATTTTTAAGCTTTTAATAATTGCAATAATGACTCCAATGTTGTTGCCAGTATTCGTATGAAGATAATACTTCATTTGGTGGTCATCCTTGAAAGAGAGTACTAATCTTTGGCAGAAGCTAGAGAATTTATTTGCCTTAACATTCTTAATTGAGCCCTGAATCACCCCTGCATAAAAAACCCCCTAAAACTGTATCTCACTTTTTCATAAAACACATTTTATAAAGTAATATGGAAACCAAAACACTGAGATAATTATATGATGAATGTTTTCTGGCTGTACTTTATGGTTTATAATACCTTAGAGAGACATTCTTATAATCACCACACCTCTGTTACTGCATTCTGTCCCACAAAAAAATGTATATGTGAAGGCAGGATGTGCTAAACTCTAACAGACTGAACTTAGAAGTTTGCTCTGAGCTGATTGCACTCCTTTCTCTCAGAAACTCCCCTAAGAGACTTGTCAGGTGAGGGTGCATTAGAACAGATCAAATCTTTACATGTTTCACTGAGTTCTGCAAGCCAGAATTCCTACAGCTTGTCTTGATTTGGCAGGACAAATCATAGGAATTACATCTGTAAAAATGGGACTCTATAAAACTTCTGTCAAAATAAAAGCTGCTCAAGAAGTATTTGACATCTAGATAATTTTGATTACCAACGTGATACTTTATAAGCTTTCGATTCTTCCAGTCAAGACTGTTTTGGGGTGAATTCTTGGAGCAGACCGATATCTATATTTATGGAATTGTGCAAGAACCACAAAATATGTCTTGAAAATAAACCACAGAATCACAGAAATGTTGGATTAGATCTAGTCCTACTTGAATTTCAAGGACTGTCACCAAAAATACTAAAGCAGGTCAACCACAGCTCTGCATAGCCGCATCTTGAAAATTTCCAAGAGTTCCCAGTTTCCCTGAGTGACTTGTTTCCAGTGAAAAATTGCTGATAACCAGTCTGAATCTCCCAAGTTGCAGTCTATGGGCCTTGTTATACCCTCTGATAGTACTGAAAAAATTTAGTTCGATGATTATCTTTCTAACAGCCTTCAAACAGTCATGCTTTTAAGATGGAGACATGGCTTCCTCTTCACCAGACTAAACAAGCACATTTATCTCAGGTTCACCTTGTAGGTCATGTGCTGTTGGCTCCCAACATTTTTCTAGCCCTGCACTATACCCTCTCCAGTTTCCTGACATCCATCTGGAATAAGGGGGCTCCAGATCAGGCACCATGTTCCATCAGTGATCTCACCATTACTAAAGGAAATACTCTCAATCAATCTGCTTGCCATGCTTCTTTTGATGTAGTCCAGTATCCAGTTCACATAATTTGTGATTTGTTTATTCATTTGTCATTTGTGTATTCACCTGGCCTCCTCCACAACACTTCAGTACTTTTCAGTAACGTTATTACATTTCCACATACTGATGCATGGTGTTATTCTGGCTCAAGTGTGGAGCTTTGCAATTTTTCATGTTGAACTTCAAGAGGTTTATGTTGGTTCAGTCACAGAATCACAGAATGTCAGGGGTTGGTAGGGCCTTCTGGAGATCATCCAGTCCGAACTCCCTGCTAAAGTATGTGCACCTAGAGCGAGTTGCACAGGAAAATGTCCAGGCGGGTTTTGAGTGTCTCCAGAGAAGGAGACTCCTCAACCTCTCTGGGCAGCCTGTGCCAGGGCTCTGTCATGCTCACAGTAAAGAAGTTATTCCTCATGTTCAGGTGGAACTGCCTGTGTTCTGGTTTGTGTCCATTGCCCCTTGTCCTGTTGCTGGGCACCACTGAAAAGAGTCTGGCCCCATCCTGTTGACGCCCATCCTTTAAATATTTATAAGCATTGGTCAGATCCCCTCTCAGTCTTCTCTTTAGGCTAAATAGACCCAGGTCTCTCAGTCTTTCCCCATAAGAGAGGTGCTCCAGTCTGCTCATCATCTTTGTAGCCCTCCACTGATTTCTCTCCAGTTGTTCCCTGTCTCTCTTGAACTGGGGAGCCCAGAACTGGACACAGTACTCCAGATGTGGTCTCA
>VZSC01000758.1:98700-128443 GCA_013398225.1 Steatornis caripensis | reverse complement strand
CCAGAGAAGGAGACTCCACAACCTCTCTGGGCAGCCTGTTCCAGTGCTCTGTCACCCTCACAGTAAAGAAGTTCCTCCTCATGTTCAGGTGGAACTTCCTGTGTTCCAGTTTGTGCCCATTGGCCCTTGTCCTGTCGCTGGGCACCACTGAGAAGAGCCTGACCCCATCCTCTTGACATCCACCTTTTAGATATTTGTGAGCATTGATCAGATCTCCTCTCAGCCTTCTCTTCTGCAGGCTGTAGTTTCTGAACTGTAGTTTCTAGACTCTTTCTGAAAAGAGTCTGGCCCCATCCTCTTGGTGCCCACCCTTTAGATATTCATAAGCATTTATCAGATGCCCTCTCAGTCTTCGCTTCTCCAGCCTGAACAGACTCAGCTCTCTCAGCTTTTCCTCGTAAGAGAGATGCTCCAGTCCCCTCACCTTCTTTGTAGCCCTCCGCTGGACTCTCTCCAGTCGTTCCCTGTCTCTCTTGTACTGGGGAGCCCAGAACTGGACACAGTACTCCAGATGTGGCCTCCCCAGGGCAGAATAGAGGGGGAAGATCACCTCCCTCGACCTGCTGGCCACACTCTTCTTGATGCACCCCAGGACACTATTGGCCTTCCTGGCCCCAAGGGCACATTGTTTGCTCATGGTGGACCTGTTGTCCACCAGCACTCCCAGGTCCTTCTCTGCAGATCTGAGTGGTGTAATCTTAAAATGGAAGAAGCACAGAGAATGGCACCCAGTAGTCTTCATACATTTCCCCTTATCTAGTTAAATTTTCCAAAATGTATCGTTAATACAGGACCAAATCCATATAAAAATAATTAACTTGTACTAATTCCCTGAGCTTGTAGTATCGATAATCTTCTTGCTTATGCAGAGTACACATCTTAGTGCTACTTACCATAGTCAAGAGGAAGCTATCTCAAAATGGAATTTGAGGGGCTCCACTTCAAAACACTTTAAACCACATACCATTCTATTTTGTTTACCATAAAGGGACAGTTTATAGGCTAGAAACCCTTGCTGATTTTTGTTTTTCCCTCATGCAAACAGGGTGTGGACCAAAGCAGCTGTAATCTGTTCTTTCTTAACTCAAACTAACTTCCTATTGTCAGCGCTTCCCCTAAGAAACTATAAAAAGCAAATAAAAACTTGACTTAGTGCCACATAGTGCAAACCTCAAGTCTGCTGTCAAGGAATTTGATTTTTGATATTCACCCCGGAGTCTTACTTTCTTTATTTTTACCTCATTACTTTTTATTATGTCAACTAAAGCCAAATTCCTCCAAGGGCAGCTTTTTCTAGAGGCAGGGGGCTACTGAGCCCATTTAAGATCCTGATGGTAAAGGGAGAATTTCTCCACTTAATTTCTTTTTTCTTCCATTTTCACAATTAACTTGCCACTTCTGGTGATTGTTTTTGCTCTGCAATTATATTGTTTTCCTTTCTTGTTCCTTGAATTTGCAGGGAAAATTCAGATATATCGATTTTAGACTCAGTTGAATAAACCCATACACATCCACCAAGAACGTATTCTTCCTTGTGAACTTTGTGACTGATGTGAACTCATTCAAGTCAATAGACAAATTTCAGCACTGCAAGTTTAGGGTCATAACTATTGCATTTATCAGGCAGCATATATAACTCTTAAGAGCATTTATTGTAAAGTTGAAGTATATAAAACGCTAAAGTCAATAATCTCTTAAAATTGCCCACAAAATCAGTATTTAAGTAAGAGAACACTTTTAGAGCAAATCAAACCACTTTAAGATGTTTATCAAATACCATGGGCAATAACAATTTTTAAAGTCCAATGAAGTCATTACTGCTGCCTTTAAAAACAGTTTCCTAATGGAAAGTTCTAAGAAAAACTGTTCCCCCACAGAAGTCCAGAGGGTCTGGTTTAACTGTTGTTACTTAAAAGAAAATGACTAAGATGCTGACAAAGCATGACTGTATTCTTAACTAAGAGACTGATCATTCCCTTCCACTCTCTTGAAATGACTGTAAATGTATTTCAGTATCACAAGTATTCAGTACAATTTGTTATAAAGAAGGTATTTGTTATAAAGAAGGAATATTGTTCTGACCACAGCATCTTGTATTCATTTCAGATGTAAAATATGTATGTGTAATTATACATTTGTATTTTGCAAACAAAAATATTTTTGATACTACAGGAAGACTGAAAAAGAGCTGTTGGGTTTTTTTCCAGAACAATCTGGAAAACAAGCAATTTCACAGTATGGGTAATATTTCAAAATTAATAGTTTCCCATATTACAACAAATTGTTTCAGAGTACTATAAATTCTAGAACAACCATTTTACAGAGAGAACAGATCTCTTTGAGGTCAACATTGTCTGTTTTGTGTGGTCTTTTAAACAGGTGTATTTATTATTTAGTAATGACATTTCTGCTTATCTTCTGGTCTTTTACTTCAGTAAAAATTCCTCACGTAGGATATGGTAACTTTTAATGATACAGACTAGGTGGTGTGTGTGTGTGTGTGTGTGTGTGTGTGTGTGTGTGTGGTGTGTTCTTTATTCAAATGGCAGGTAAGCAAGTTTTTCTTCAATACATAGCAGAATTTGGATAGAGTGACAGGGAAGAATGTCTGGTCAGTGACTGAAATGATGAAATTTTATGGTGAGTGTGTGAAAATAAATCTTATGAACAATACTGGCATCCCAATCTTTGCCATGAAGCCATCTCACTAACTTCAGGTATTTAACTGAAGAACCCAGGATAAAATCTGGTTCTCTTAGGCTTCTTTTTTGTCTTTATATACATTGACTCTTTTCATGCCTCACAGAGTGAAGAATTTGTGGATTGTAAACCAGAAGTCAAGCCAGGATACACGGAAACTCTTCAGATGATGAAAATAATAGCAGACAAATGATTTTGAAAGTATCCTTACACTGTTACAAGTTTCTTGCTGTACATAAGTATATGGGTAATTTGACTGTAAAATGGGAGTAATTGTATTTCTCTCATAGGAACTGGTGAACAGTAATCATTAAAGACTTAAAGGCTTCCATAATTTACCGTGTTAAGTAAAAATTAGTTAGATAGCAAAGTTTTCTTTTCATTCCCTTTTCATTTTGAGGGCAGTTATAAATGTTTCTACTACCCTTTTCTCATTTAGAGCTTGCAATTTTAAAAGAAGAAGAAAGGAAGGAGGATGTTCATTATAAAAAAATTGCCTTAGACGTGCTATGTAGCGCCTTATATGTTTTAGGGCTGGATAGCCTGAGGCCTAGTCTGCAGCCTGAGGCAATGAAGTGGCTCCAAAAATAAGGCAGGACTCTGGTTTGGTGATTGCAGGATTTGCCAATGATCAATATTGGTCTGGTCTGATAAACAGTTCCCAGCAAATTAAAGCTATTCTGTCCTCCAACAGCTGCATGAGTTCCCAGCTGGCTTTCCAGAAGCCAGGGACTGGCACTATAAAATCAGCTGTCAATATCCTATGTCTCAGCAGGGTTACACTCAAGCTATTGTTATGGTTAAAAGGGGACCATGCCTTCTATGTGAAGCCAAGAATTTACTGGTAGACAAATTGAAAGCTTTAGCAGTATAACCAAAATGAAACAAAAATGTTATTATTGTTAGTCCAGACACATCGATGCAAACAATCTAAATAGAAAGCAAATCTTGCTAACAATATAATATTTCTAAAGTTGCTATTTAGATAAACCTGCTACCAAACTATTTTTTGTCTCTATTGCTAAGCTCACCTTTCCACTGCTCTCTGGATCCTAAGGTCAACAGTTCAATCTAGGGGGAACTACAGAGATTCATGAGCTCCTTGAAATCTTTGCTGGGAAAGCATGATGTTAATGATGGGGGTTAATTCCTTCTTTTTTACAGAAGCAGCACAATGTTATGTTGATGCTCTCTTCCTGTCCCCATGCTACCATTTTTATTTTCTTTCATGGTTTACAGCCTTTTCTTTCATCGCTTTGCATACTTTGTATACTTGTTCCTTGTCCTTTTTTCCCCCCTAAATCCAGTTTTGTCCAGCCCCTAAGTTTCCTTTTTTTTTCAGTAACTGATTACTGATGAGGTATTGATAGCCCTGGGACCACTGGTATCATACTGTGCCCAAATCTTCAAGGCCTCTGCTGTCACGCCAGATCTGTCCTCCTTTAAGCTGCATCACATTTACGCTACAAAAGTAGTTCATTCTTTTATCGCATAACTACTTGTTGTTCCTATGTATATCATTAACAATAGGCATTGCACCACACAAGTATACAATGCTAAACAAACTAAAATATAACAGCCACCTGGTCATTAATCAGTTGCTGTTAAAGCTAAACAAGCTAGACCAAAGCAAGTCAAGTCTAAACAAAGCACGTCTGACGGCCCCAGGCCTGACGTCTACCTTAGCTTAATGCAGAGCTGGTGGCCTGCTAAAATTGTAATTTTGTACTTGCTGGCCAACAAGATTACAGCAGACGGAAGAGTATAGACTGACTATATCACACAGGAATTATTTTCTGGCATAGGCACCACAAATGACAACTTAATCTGCCTTTAAATCTCAACAGATAAACTATGTCATTGGTGCAGAGGTCCTGGCCTGTAACATTGAGCAATTGTATAGCAAAATACAATTTCAAATAATGGCTAGACATTACTGGATTGAAGACCCTTACCGTATATCTATCTGCCTAAAAATTGCAGCACTGTCATCAAAGATCCTTATTATCTTAACATTATGACATCATAAAGTGATTTTAAAGGAGGGGAAAATAACATATGGATGGATGATTTCAGCTGTTTACAATTTTTTTTCTGTGTATGTGGTCAACACACTGCTCTGCTTCCAGATCTGTTCACCTCTTGACCATCCAGACATCTCAGAAGAGTCTGCAGAAAGCCCGAATAACAGTGCGGAGACCCCCAGACTGGCAGGCAGTGCAGTGACTTTATATTAATGACAAAACACTAGTGCTGGGTGTACTAGGCCCACAAAATTCCATCGAACATGAAATATGTCCTGTGCTGATGTGTGGTGTTACGCATTCAGGAAGGCCAGGCAACCCTGTAGAACTCCTTACAAGACAGTTTAATCATACAGTGTTCTATAGTCAATCAGCTTATGTATTAAATTTACATATATACTTCACTAAATCAAAAGGGGTAACATTACTGAAAGACTGTGTGATAGCAGAAGAACGAAAGGATTCAAGCAACATTAGTTGTAAACTGAGTTTTATACCAAGCTGACAGAAGAAATAGCTATTAAAATGAGTTTATCAATAACAATTATTTTTCCTCAGTTTATCTGTATGGAACTTTGCAAATTATTTTATTTCAGTTTTAGTATGGATTTTCAAATAGTAATTAATTCATCATGAAATGCACATGATGCATTTTACTTCTTATTGCAGAAATCACAATGCTTAGTTTCCATGTGATTGCAGCAGACATATGTTTTCACTTGATTTTTTCTTTTAAAAATAAAACCTAGAAAGTGAAATGAAAATTAAAATTATACTAAAAAATACAAGCAAAATATATATTATTTGTATGCAGTTTTTAAAAAGGAATTTCTGAGGAAAAGATTTGCAAGTTGTCATACTCATATCCATCAAAACTAAAATTCCCAGTAACTATAAGACCTTTATCTACTTATTATACAGAATTATTTGCTAGCATGAACCTTTGCAGTTCGTGCCTTTGCGGAGGCACAAACTCTGCTGAATTTCAGCCCTGAAGAAGTAATAGAAAATAAAATTGTTTCCTTAAGTAGAATTTCAACTTTGAACCGTACGGAAGATCTTGGGTGACTGAAAATCTTCATATATTTAAATGTTGCTACATGTTGAAGATATCTTGATGTAAAGTAATAATTCATTTCCAAAAAACTATGCAACAACCATCACATGGTACTAGTTCAGAGACATATTTAAGGTGGCTTCTTAAAGAGAGGAAATCACAGCTTCCTCTTGGGTAGGATCCTGCTGATGTGAATATACAGAATTAAAGTTCATGGTTGGACTAGATGATCTCTAGAGGTCCCTTCCAACCCCTACCATTCTATGATTCTATGATTCTATGATTCAGTTACTTCTAGCCTAGTTACTTCTTGCCTTCTCTAAAAGCATCTGGAGAATAGTATCTCATCTCCCTATTGGACTCTGAAATCAGAGGCAGGAAAACAGCCTCAGAGCCTCATTAAATTAAGCTTCTATTATAGCACTGGAAGTTGTTGCTCTAAATTGAAATGGTCAGTTTGTCAGCTGCTAGAAGTGAAAATAATCTCACTGCTGAGTATATCCACTAACTTACATGCACTAAGGATCTTATCTATGGTTTTCCTTGTCCCAAAGGTGTTTTAACTGTTTGGGTTTTTTACAAAGAACGAGATTCAAAGACGCTTTATTTTTGTTTCTTTTGGCACCTGCTGGGATAATCACAATGGACCACTGAATTTGTTTGCCAAAACATATGCTACAATATCCAATCCAAATCTTATTTCTTCCATAGATGACAAAATACAGCAGAGCTGCTCTTAGGAGTCATGCTGGTGGAGCTATTTCTAGCTTCTTTGCTTGTTCTAAGTTTTGTGAATGCTCTCCTATAATTTATGAGAATAAATGTCAAGTAGATGAAATGCCAGCAAAGGCACAAGTTTAGGAACTAACAGACACCTGAGAGGTCAAAAATAGTGTCAAAGGCTAAATACAGCTGGAAGTGAGGAGCTCACATAGAAACTATGCACTTGTACCAATATTTACATCTCTACATAGGATACCTTTTTTGGCTGATGGAATGGAGATGTGTTTTTTTTGTCTTGAAACTATCTCTTTCTTAAAGTGAACAGTGGTGGCAAGCTTCAACTACACAATATACTTAGAATAATAAACTGATTTTTTTTAAGTCAGAGTTAGTTGCCTAAAGACTTCTCAAAAAAGCTCACCCATTATTTATATATACAAACATTTATGTGCCTTTATGATCTCTATTTTATATATACATAAACACACACAGAAAAGCATATCAGGAACAAAAGAAATATAAAGTTTGCACTGCACCTCAGCCCAATATGCTATCACTCAGAGTAGGTCATAGGCATGAAAGAGTATAAAACCAGAGGAAGTATGTATGACACTTCCTTTCAGCACCCTCTAGTAAGTGTTAGGAACTTTCTGTGCCAGAAGTGACAACTCTGTACTCTGGTGTAGCTTTCAAGGGATTTCTCTTCCATGAACTTATGCATATTTACCTTGAAGCTGTATAAGCTTTTAACATTCACAGAGTTCTGCAGAAAATTCCAGTACTTAAATTCGTGTCATATGGGTAAATATCAATATAGATAAATATCTCTCTTCTGTATTTTGAACCTAAGACCCTCCTGCCCACCTCAGTCTAAATTGAGAACCTTTGGTCCTTGAAGTTGAAGAGACAGTGAATGGACGTTTCCAGCTCAGCATCTCTTCCATGCATAGTTTTACATAGTTTTATAATAATTCTGTCGACTTCCATCTGTCATCTCCTTGTAAGAATGGAGTGTTCCTTTCCATATTCTAGTTAGGTTTTGGTCTTGAGCAGGCTTTTGATAGATATCTGTACCATTCTCCCCACCCAGAAGCTATTCTCTACTTCCTGTACTTTTTCCAGTTTCACTACATCATCTTTTTTCACACACTACTAAAGTTGATGCACAAAGAATCTTTACAGAGGCATAACAAAGGTCTTTGTTTTTATTTCCACCTGTTAACCACAGCTTATCTCCTATCTGTTATAATTCAGTATCTCATTTCAGCATCATAACAGTTAGATGAGAGCTACTCTTGACACAAGTAAAATAGGGACTGCTTTTTTACATGTGTTTACTTCCATTCTCCCTGGGGAGGGGGAAGATACCTAGGGTTGCAAGTTTTTTCTGCAAAACTTTACAATCAGTTTTCACTTTAAGTGCCTCAAACATCTGCAAACTTTGTCAACTTCCCATTTGTCCTCCATTTCAGATAATTTATGTTGAACAGCACTGACTTTTTCACAGATTTCTGAAGGATTTCACTGGTTATCTATTATTTTCACAATATCTATCTATATTGTGAAAAGTGACCACTAGTTTTCCATCTTCTAGTCAGTTCATTATCAATATGAAGACCTTGTGTCTTGTCCCATTGACTACAATTAAGGCTCCAATATTAGGAAATACCAAATTAGGAAATTCCAGTATTTGTATTTCCTGTGCAATCTCAATATTACGCAGTCTTACATGTAATCACATATTTAAGTTTTCCAAAGTTGTCATGTCTTAGTCACTGCACTGAATCAACTTCATTACAAAATCAGTCAGTACTGATGTTTCATCCCAACTTTTCTCCCACAGATGAGAAAGATGAGTACTGAATAACAAAGGTTAAATGTGGGAAAACAAAGTATAGTTGAACTTTGCCTTGAGAACCTGTTGTCTGCATTGACCTTGGAGACATCAATGTTAGAATCCTACTTCTGTGAGATTTGCCTCAGATGTCACTAGCTAGGTGTTCTTTATACGTATTTCTGTGTGCTCATTCCTTATTTTCTGGTACAAAATTTGCAGATATGTGTAGTGTGTTTTGAACAGTGATAGTGCTTTTATAATTTTATACTTTAAAAGAAAAAGCTAACAGACACCTCAAATTAATAGATTAATTTGATTTACTGTGTGCATCAGCTTCAAGCTTTCCGACTTTCTCACATTTCCCTCAGACACCAGCCTCACCGGGGATGTTGTGAATATTAGTAGATAAATGCAAAGGACTTAGGTGCCATAGTGGGGAATGCCATGAGAAAGCATGGATTACATTTAATAATTTATTGCAGTTCCTACATTTTGTGCAGCAAACTTAACTTGGTCTACATGGTAAACATTGTACACTGTATATACAACATTGATTAGCTGCTCAGTAAGTGAGCACTGCCCATTCTCTGCACAAAGAAAGGCATGAAATAAAAACATAAGATTATGTAATTAATAACTACATGGTAATGAATACATATAGGACAACCAGAACAAAATAACAAGTGCAATTGTAATTGTGACTTTTCCTAATCTGAGTGCTTTATAATATAAACTTAACTTTTTTTTTCTGAAATTACTTATATCCACTTCACTAATTGACTTGATTCATTATGAATGAACATAAATATTTTTCAGATAAGTGCCTGAAGTCAGCAAACATCAAACAGCCCAAGTTTGCCATTTCTAAATCATGTAAGTAAATTTCGTTGACAATAGTCTCATTCAGTTATTCACATTATTTCTGGTTGAGTATTTTCTGCCTAAACATTTTTGACAGAAAATACCTGTTACTTAAATCTAACCCTTCCCAAGGAAACATAATTATGTCAATCATTTTTTTTTCAGCAAAGTCTTCCTTGAGTCAAGAGGTAATATCTGTTAAAACTAGTACCAGAGTAAGATAAGAAAGGAGGAATTGAAGGAGAGAGAAACTGAGGAGAAGGGTTTGCCAATGATCTATTTGTTAAGTGAGTAAGGTCTTACGTGGAAAATTGTCTGGCGTATTTCAGACCAAGCACTTGAATCACCATATGAGTATGATTTGGGACTTTTCTTGGATGAGCTTACTGTAGTTTATGTTGGTGGTGCTGTCCCATTTTTCATAAATAATTTCATATTCCCAGACTCAGAGGGAGGGTGAGAGAAGAAGAAAATATTTACTTGATGTCTATAGACATAGACATGTGATAAGGGCATTCATCTAGACCATGGAAAATTTGATTCAGGACTGAATGGGGAGTCCTGATTCAACATGATGCAAAAGTTTTTTTCTCTTCATTGTTCAATGAGGGAATAAAATCTAGTGCTCCCTAATCTATTACCTGGTGGCCAGTTTATTCACCTGGTCTATGTTTGCTTCATATTCAAAGCTTTCACATATTTCATGCAGAGTGGAAATACAAACCTTTGACTCCCAATGGTATTCCTAATTCCCATACTTGTTCTAGAGTTGACAATTAGCTTTTATTTTGGAAAGGTCTGTAGGTTCATTTGTTAATTATAAAGGGTAATTTTTAAAATTTAAAATTGTATATAGACAGAACTTCCCATACAGTTCTTGCAGAGTCATACTCTGATCACGTCATTTGACTTAATGTTGTAATTTGACAAGTGATATTTATGAGCACTTGAAGAATAAGGGGAAACATATTGGCAAGAGAAATTTTGTGATGTTTTCCTTTGTCTGTAACATGCAGAGAAAACAGAAACTTATATTTGGTCTGGTGTTAGTCTGGATAAGTGTATCCATAGAGGCTCTGATGTAGCTAGTTTAGGTAGTGGTTGAAATCAGGTAAGAAAGCATAGGCTCTAGTGCAGGCATCTTAAACCTGTCAATGATTTCAGACACGCTCTAAGGCAACTAGCTTATACTGAAGTTCATGTTATGGTTTCACTGTTAGTATTACCACCAAAAAAATAGTCAAGATCTTTCAGCTACAGTTAAGACAATGACCTGAAAGAGAAGTTCTGGATTTGTAGAGAAAAATGTGAAAAAAGAATAAAAAAATAAGGAAGGATTAAAAATAGCTAACCTGTAAAGAAAAATAGGACAACAAAAATGGAAAGGACAGGCCAAAGAAAAGGGGATGAGATGCAGAGAAGGTGCTTGATAGGTTACATAGAGTTGAAGACAAGAACAACGTGAAATCTATCTAGAAGGGATGAGAACATACCCTTCCTTTAGCTTGATTCATATCATAGGGAGACAGGTGAGGACAATCACAGAAGAGGAGCTGAAAACAACAGAGATAGAAAATTAAACTGTTTAAAAAACTTGTAATAGTAATGCATAAAATCTTCCAGACAAGAGTAAATCTGTCAGAACTTAAGAAGAATGAAGGAGAAAGGTTTGAAGTTGATGCTAAGACTGAATATGTGTGTGTGACAGAGAAGAACTGTAATTATTTGAATTAACAAAAAAGAAAAGAATGAGAGGTAATACAAAATGTCTCATTATTCATAGCCATCACTAATCAGAGATTAGCCCGTACTTAATTGAATTTCCATATTGCTACAGTAAATTTAAAAAACTTCTATTTTTCTACCATACAAAGACTGAATAAACAGAAGGGGGGAAGAGCTGTACAGGACACTGACTTTGAACATTAGCATAACCCAGCTACAGACCCAAAGATAAATGAGTGTTTAACATCAGGTTTCAGAGAGAGTAAGTATGTTTGTGTACAGAATCAAAGGCAAACAAAAATGGGAATGTGAAAATGAAAACAACACTTGAATAGCAACAACATGTAAAAAGGTAAAATGTTCTCAAACTGGGAAGCCAGAGTAAACTCATTCCAGAATCCTAAAACAACTTGCACACGAAATTACAGATCCAGTACCAAGGACTACTTAATGAAACAGTCGTATCAGAAATTATAATCTCTAATAGGGGTAGTGAAAGAGAAAAAAAAATCAATTTAGGTATATTTCTCAATCATATGCAGATATTAGAACGAGCTGTGGATTAAGGGAATAATTAAAGATATGAGACAATAATAAATGAGGTAAACCTCAACATGTGTTTCCCAAAGACAGATCTTCTTAAACATCTTTGAAAAGGTAACTTCTTTGATAAGGAAACCCATTTCCAAGCCAAAAGAAATTTTCCAGCTTTTGTCTCTCTCTACTTTGATAAGGGATTTGATGCAATGGCACAAAAGAAATTCGTTGTGAAACTGGAGAAAAGAGGGATTAGCAGGGGAAATGAATGTTGAACAAAGGGATGGCTTAAGGAAGACAGTGAGTGAGGAAGATAGTATCTGGTTGGAAAAAGACTTTTAAGAGAATTCGTCAGTTTATAGTCTTTAGAATAATTTGACCTGAAGTTCTTATGAGAAGCTTTAAACTGATGAAGAGCACACTAATATAAACCACTGGGTACCAGGAATCAACATCATTACAGAGGTAGACTGGAATTACCATCCAATATCTGAATGACTATGATGACCAAAAAAATCTCTGATGTCTCTTAAGAAAATTAATTCAAACCAGAGGAGGTGCAAAGAATGGCTAGTGGGATATCAGGGAAGAAAGAGAACCTGTCATATATGAGAAATCCTAAGGAGCTGAGATTCTTAACAGAAAAAGAGAATAAACAAGTAATTTCTACTCATAAATATGTAAAGAGAAGAAGAAATGAAGGTAGGAGAGTTATTTAAGATGAAGCCCACACTGTCACAAGCAAAAGACTACAATAAGAACAAACTGTTATGATTACTAAAAGGGCCTTTGATTTTTGGTCACAGTTGTGTGGTTAAAAATCTTAGTTTTAACATGGAGGTAGAAAAGCACAGAGAACCAGAGAGTCTACTTTTCCTGTCACAGCAGGGAACCAAATCTGACTAGTGGAAGACCAAGCAGTCTTCAAGGTTCCTGTCCTGTTTGAAGTATGGTCACAACTAGTCTTGCAGCTGTTTCAAAATAATCTGCTCATAAAGGCTGTTAATAAAGAAAAATCTACTACATTTAGTAGCATTTAAAGAGGTAAGCATTTACCTCGTTTGTGAGACACTACATCATTTTAACTTATAGCAGAACCCTAAATATAATTTACTGGTGGCAGCATTGGATTACTAGAAAGATTATTTTTATTTTGAAATGCCAAAATCTGACTGCCACACCAAAGGTGTATGTCACCTGCTCCAGCCTGAATGAGATCATTGGACAAACTAAAAACATTTATTGGCATACCTTCCTTCCCTGTGACCTGTGCACACAGAGCAACTTTATTCCAAACTACCTGAACTCCTGGTTTGCACTCCCAAATTTTCACTGATGTCATTTTTCAAACCAAGAATGTTGCCTTCAGCACATGCAGGCTACAAATGTGTTTTTTATTAGCAAGTCCACAAAAACCATAGAAAAGGATGTATATATCTACCTTAGTTCTTAGTCCCCTTTAAAGGACATTTTTTTTCAATTTGATCAATGAGTCATTTACTAATCACACAGTATTTTAGAGATCTGATCTTAAATGCATAAAATTTAATATTATAGTTTTTTCTGTCTCCCCTTTCTATGAGCTGGTCCTAGTAAGTATGACAGAATTCAACTCTATTGCAGTCATTAAAACTGCAAACTTTGGGTAAAGCCATGATTACAAAATGAGAATCACTCCCAGTATATTCTGAAATATTTCTGATATTATATAGATCGCATTGTTTATTGGGTCTTTTCAATCTAATTATGTATTGCTGCTCTAACTTGTTAAAAAATATAATGAACAATAACTTTCATTTCACTGATCACATAATTTGATAAAACACCTATTTTTCTCTGTCCTTACAGTGGAGTTTCATGATTTAATGCAGCTTAAAGTGAGTTCATTATATTAATTCATAGAAGAAATACTGTTCCACTCTAACCTTTTTACTTAATATTAGGACAAAAATCGTGTGGTACTCCCTGACTAATATTTGAAATATACACTTTCGACAGGATTTGAGTAGTTTGCCAAACCATTTTGTGATATTTTTGGCTACAAAATTAGTTTCCCTTGTATTTAGCTGGACAGATGAACAGAAAAAGGAAATATACCACCTCCAAATTTGATGACTTGAAAGTGAATGGTGTTGGTTGTTCTTCCCTGACTCATTCTTTGTTGTCTTCAAATTGTAGCTTTCAGCCACCAATGAATGGATACCCAGGAAAATAAAAATCACACCTACATTCTGAGGTCAGCAAGAATTGATTTCAATCATTTCAGGATAGAAGTGTCTCCCATTGAATATGTCCCCAATTAAAATCCATTTTTTATTAATTTTTTTTTTACTTTCCTAATAACGTTTAGAATCTAAAACCCAGAAAATGCTCACTCATCACTATAACATCTTTCAACAAATTTTGAAAATTATCACTTTCTTTTATATTCCAATAACATAAGCAAAGAAAAAGAAGAAATATTTATATCTATCTACATTGATTTTGTGTCAATATCTCTATAAAATGCAATTCTAACAATACATTGACATTTAAATATTTTAAACATTTACTAAGAAGACATCTATACCTGATACATTCTTAGATGGAGAACTAGGATATTGTTGTTCCATTCCAAATTTTTCCTCTGACTCACTGTGATCATCATCAATATATGTGTTTGCATGCATCAAATGTGGCTACTAACCAAATTCCTGTCCACTTGCTCAGCTCTCTGCCTTGAAGGTCTTCCTGGTTGTGAGAATGCTTTGAATTTGAGCAGTCTTACCTGGTAGGTAAGATGCACACTGAGATTCAGGTGCTCAAACTCGTAGTACAACATGAATTCAGCAACCTTAATTTAATATTAAAATCAAGTTTGCGTGTAACCTAATTCCTGAATGCTATTTTCCTGTTTGTCACTCTCACTAAACATAATTAAGTAAAAAGCAGGATATCCAAACTATTTGCTCCCAAGGAGAAAAAGACCATTATGTGTCAGAGGCAAAAAATACATCAAATAATCTTTGTATCTCTGTTTCTCGACTTCTACAAAATACTTAAATATTTTTCCATTCAGTCTGGAGTTCAAAATGTGTTTTGATTCTTACAGTAACCAAACCATTTCTTCTATGCCTGGCTTTGAATGTTGTTTTTTTTTTTTTTTAGATATACTGATTTGTTTTACCCTTTCAATGCTAAAAGAATCAAGAGAAGTAAAGATACAGACAGAGCATGAATACCGATGTGTTTGAACCAGTCTTTGGAATGATTAAAATCAGCATGAGTTTCTTCATACTGTTTTAACCTGACCAAATGTAAAAATAATAATGATTATAGTCATGATTTCAAAGTGCTTGAAGATGACATTCCATCCTTAGTGATTGGCATGGGACTTACAATAATGAATATTGCATGATTTATCCTTTAAGCTAGGAGAGGCATTTTGCACTTTCCAGGATGACAATGATATATTTCAATTGTTCTTAATCCTAATGAAGCTGCAACCATAAATAATAGGTAGATGTCAGGATGAGACACTAGATTTAATAATTGGAATTAATTTTACAATGTCTGTAGAATGAATGTAGTCTTAGGAACAAAGACAAATCAAACTTATTTATAGAGGAATGTTTATTCCTCCTCAACTATATCATCAGTAGGTGTTAATATATATGCCAATGTAGAAGTATCTGCTTGCAGTAAAATTTAATGCTTGCAGGAAGAATGATACTTTTAGTATGTTGTCTCTCCCACACTTTCAGAAAAGCTTTGCTAGATTTAATTTAAAAAAAGACAAACGTGACAAGTGTTGCACATAAAATTGTTAATAAAAATTGTAAAATTGAGTAAAAACCCAGTAAGTCAGAAAATGAAGACTTAATGATTCATTTATGATGCAAATACCAATTAAGACATTGTATGCATACAATACCCAGCAAAATAATTTGCCTTTGTGTACATTTGAAAAAATTAAGAAATACAGAAGTACTTTCTCTAACTCACAGAAGTGCCTCTTCAGATTCATGAGTAATTCTAGAAATCTATAGAGTAATACAGAAAATGGGACTTACTGAAAAAGTGTCTAGTAGCATTATGGAACAGCTCTATTTTCATTATCGATGAAGACTTGATATTTTGCAAACATTCTCCTTCAAGCTGCTAATCTTGCATCTTTTAAAGACTAAGTAATTCTGGGTTTATTGCAGGAAGGATATTTAATTTCACTGGTTATATTTATTTCATTTTTCAATAGAGAATATATGTTTAAATAAATTAGTATAGACCTAGACTTAGCTAAAACTTCCCTCTTACTCTAATTTACTGTGCAAGATAGCCCCTAAATAAGAAAATTCCATTTAGATTACCTCTAATTTTTACCCAAATTCTGAAGTAAAAATATAGGGAAATTAGGTTCATGTAACTTACACTTGCTTACAAAACATTTTCAAATTATACCACATCTTAATTTTTACCTACAATTTTCCAAATAGTTACCTGCATCAGTGTTTGTCAAATATAGTAGCTGCTTAATTTAAGGAAATGATACATTCACTACAGTAACAGAAACAGACAGATTTTTTTGAGTATGAGGCATCACCAAAAAGACTTTTACTACCATCTGGAAGAAAGTTTAATAAAGCATAAAGTGTTTCCAAATCATAATATTGAAAAAGGAACTTCTGGACAACCTTAAGATAATTCAAATATTCCCAGTAATATGTTTTGGAGCTAGTACTCCTCATGAAGGAAGCAATGGGACTGATTCAAATGAAATTAATTTTCTGATGGGTTGAGAAATATAAGAGAATTTGACATTATGGAATTCTACCAGAACACTTACGTTGTTTGTCAAAACAAAAGTTCATCGTATAAAATTAGGGTACAAAAATACCAGTGGTAAACATGACACTGCCAGTGTTTCATTTAATTTAAATAGAAATGGAAAAAATATATCCAAAGAGTTTAAAATTGCTTACATGCTCACAGCCAATAAGAATTCTGTATCCGGTTCTTTTGCCAATTTTTTGTATTGAATTTTTATATCCGCTCCTCCTTTACAAACTTATGAAAGTAAATCCAGTTTATGCCATGCTTTTCAATTATGAATCACATCTTACAGAAAGACAGTCTTATTTCAAGTTACCAACACAAAGCCCTAATTTTGATGGATTAGCAAAATGATACTCAGCTGGTAGAGGTAAGATTCAGGATGATCACTTATTTATTTATTATTAGTTTTTCCTTTTAAGCAAACAGAACTTCATTCTAACTCTCCAGTTTGGTAGAGAGGTGGTAGAAGGTTTTAAAGTTCATTTACAGGATGATCCTATTATAAATAGGGCCTACATATGCTAAATATTTCCTCAGATTAGGTAACTTCCTTGTGAGTCATAAGGAGGATTATCTATATAGTATCTTCAGAGACTCTTCTTTCTTCACAGCTTGCTATAAACATGACATAATTTCACCTCCCTTTTTGTCTGTGGTTATCATCCACTTCATCTAGATTAGTTTAATGCATAGAAATTAATGACAAGTGGGCAAATACAGCCAAACTTGTGCATCTACTACTAAAGAACTCAGGTCAGCTGCTCTCCTGTGTACTTCTCTTGAAACAGAAGAGGAAAACAGTCAGTTTTAAGTACATTTCAGAGAGGTAGTTTTTAGAAACTGAGGTCAAAACTGTGCATTTTTCCTACTTGGAATGTCTGAGGTATCTGTGAATGAGTCTAGTCACCCTAGACTGCCTCTTTAATCAAGACACAGGAAACACGGACTTCAAAAGGTGAATCATCTGACTTGTAAATATATTGCTACAGATGTGATGAGTAGCTCTCTGGAAGAGCATATTTTTCTCCATTATCTCAAAAAATCACTACAGGAACCAGCTAAAAAACCGAAGTGAAACATTGAAAGGCTTCATTTGGGGCATACTGCTGATAGTTGCAAGATGCCCTGCAGTGGAGCTGACTCTTCCTTGAGTACCCTTCTGCCTTGGACATTGTCCTCCTCCTATGAACAATTCTCTTAATACCAGTAAATAATTTGTACAATTTAAGCAACGAAAAAGAAATGGGAGAGCTCCTGCGCCTCTGAGAAGGTTGTCAGAAGCAGAAGTTACTCTTTAACAATCAGAAACAGATGGAGTGATCCTGTGATTACAGAGCAGCACCTTACTGAGAAAGCGAAAGATTTTCTGCAGTTTGACCTACAAATTCATTTTAGCTTTGAGAAGCAGCCTCGTACCATCCCACTTCTACCAGTTTTATGCCTGTGCCAGTAATAAATGCCCAGAGCCCGGGGAAGGATCACAGGCCAGCAAGAGAGTCCCTGAAGTGCAGCACAAACAAATTCCAGCCACTCCAGCCAGTAAGTCAGCTTCATCGGGGGCTCAACTCAAATGCCTCTAGGCAAATGCATGTAGGATGGGGAATAAACAAGAGGAGTTAGAGACTTGCACATGCCTGCAAGGTTATGAAATTGGCATCACGGAGTTTTGCTGGCATGGCTTCTATCACTGGAGTGTTGAAATGGAAGGGTATAGGCTCTTTAGGAAGAACAGGCAGGGGAGACAAGGAGGAGCTGACTGAGGTCTTATAGGCCAGGATTAAAGTGACGGCAGGGAGAGGTGATATTATAGTAGGAGTCTGCTATAGGCCACCTGACTGGGAAGACCAAGTGGATGAGGCCCCCTATAGACAGAGGGACTAGCTTCACATTCACAAGCCCTCATCCTCATGGAGGACTTCAACCACCCTGATATCTGTTGGAGGGACAATACAGCAGGGCA
Organism: Steatornis caripensis; assembly: GCA_013398225.1. NCBI lineage: Eukaryota > Metazoa > Chordata > Aves > Caprimulgiformes > Steatornithidae > Steatornis > Steatornis caripensis. The sequence continues at coordinate 110,207 of VZSC01000758.1, read as the reverse complement.
TAAGCAATCCAGGAGGTTCCTGGAATACGTTGATGATAACGTCCTTCTCCACGTGACAGAGGTAACAATGAGGCNATAATAGAAAATAATAATAATGAAATATATACAAATATATACAAACCCAATATCAAGCTCCCCACAATGATGATCATGTCACCCAGACACTGTAGGGAGNGAATTCAAGCTGCTTAGGGCAACAAGGAGGGTCTGGTGGGGAATGTAAAGTTCAAGGGCAGCCTTAGCTACAGTGATCATGAAATGGTGGAATTCAAGCTGCTTAGGGCAACAAGGAGGGTCTGGTGGGGAATGTAAAGTTCAAGGGCAGCCTTAGCTACAGTGATCATGAAATGGTGGAATTCAAGCTGCTTAGGGCAACAAGGAGGGTGCACAGCAAGCTCACTACCTTGGACTTCAGGAGAGCAGAGTTTGTCTTCTTCAGGTATCTGCTTGGTAGAGTACAATGGGATAAAGCTCTGGCAGGAAGAGGGGCCCGAGAGAGCTGGTTGATATTCAAGGATCACCTCCTCCAAGCTCAGGAGTAATTCATCCCAACAAAGAGGAAGTCTGCCAAAACCTCCAGGAGGCCTTCATGGATGAACAAGGAGCTCCTGGATAAACTCAAGTGTAAAAAGGAAGCCTGCAGAGGGTGGAAGCAAGGACAGGCAGGATGGGAGGATGTCATGGTTTAAAGCTGGGCTATTAAATGGACAACAGATGCTCTTTGTTAACCCTTTCCTTCCCCAAAAGAGGAAGGGAAGGGAAGAGAAAAGCAAACAAGACTTATGTGCTGGAAAAGTTAAACCAGATTTAATCTAACTATAATAATAAGGTATTATAATAATAGAAAATAATAATAATGAAATATATACAAATATATACAAACCCAATATCAAGCTCCCCACAATGATGATCATGTCACCCAGACACTGTAGGGAGGGCTCTGGGAAAGTCCCAGACTGTACTCAGCAGCAGGCAGGAACTGGATTCAAGAACGCACAGATAAGGATTGAAGGCAGAAGAATGGGACAGAGTCCTCCTCGGATGCTTCACATAGAAGAAGATTGCTTAACCCTCGTGATCCCTTAGCTTTATACCGAGTATGACACATACGGGATGGAATACTGTGTTTGGTCAGTTTTGTGTCACCAGTCCGACCTGCTCCTCCCCACTGTAGGGTTGCAGGTGTGACCCTTTTCATTTCAGGTGCATAAGAAAGTTAGCAGAAGCAAGCATCATCCCTGGTTTCCATAGGAATAAGTATAAGGAAGAGCCTTTGTGCATACCATTCCTACTGATGTTCCAGCACTAGCTACAAACGTCGAGCTTTATCACTGCTAGAGGCAGCTACTGCCTGTAAAACATGCAGTTAATTTCAGAGAGTGAAGTTTCTCAGAAGAGACTTAACTAAAAAAAAAAAACAGTTACTAAAAGAAAATTGGTTCTGTCCTAGCTCAAACCAGGACAGAGGAATACAGAGAAATTGAGCAGCCAGTGATCAGGTTAGGAAAGCTAAACCCCTGATAGAATTAAAACTGGCCAGGGATGTCAAGGGCAACACGAGAAGCTTCTATAGATACATCACTGATGAAAGGAAGACTAGGGAAAATGTGGTCTCTCTCCCTGTGGAAGGAAATGGGAGACCTGATTACTCAGGATATGGAGAAGGTTGAGGTACTTAATGACTTTTTTGCCTCAATCTTCACCAGCAAGTTCTCACGCCACACCACCCAAGTCACATAAGGCAAAGGCAGAGACTGGGACAATGAAGAATGACTCACGGTAGGGGAAGATCAGGTTCTAGACCATCTAAGGAACCTGAAGGTACACACATCCATGGGACCTCCCTCATGAGATGCATCCATGGGTCCTGACGGAACTGGTGGATGAAGTTGCTAAGCCACTATCCATCATTTTTAAGAAGTTGTGGCAGTCTGGTGAAGAACCCACTGACTGGAAAAGAAGAAATGTAACCTCCATTTTTAAAAAGGGGAAAAAGGAAGACACAGGGAACTACAGGCCAGTCAGCTTCATCTTTGTGTCCAGCAAGATCATGGAGCAGATCCTCCTAGAAACTATGCTAAGGCACATGGAAAATAAGGAGATGATTGGTGACAGTCAACAAGGCTTCACTAAGGGCAAATCATACCTGATAAATTTGGTGGTCTTCTATGATGGGGTTACAGCATTGATGGACAAGAGAAGAGCAATGGGTGTCATCTACCTGGACATCAACCTGGCAAAGCACTTGACACTGTCCTGCATGACATCCTTGTCTCTGACTTGGAGAGACCTGGGCTTGACAGATGGACCACTCACTGGATAAGGAATTGGCTGGATGATAGCACTCAAAGAGTTGTGGTCAATGGATCAATGTCCAAGTGGAGACAAGTGATGAGTGGCGTTCCTCAGTGGTCAGTATTGGGACTGGCACTGTTTAACATCTTTGTCAGTGACATAGACAGTGGGATTGAGTGCACTCTCAGCAAGTTTGCTGACAACACCAAGCTATGTGGTACAGTCAACACATTGGAGGGAAGGGAAGGGAAGCCATCCAGAGGGTCCTTGACAGGCTTTAAGAAGTGGGCTTGTATGAACAATAGGAATTTCAAAAAGGCCAAGTGCAAGTTCCTGCACATGGGTCGCAGCAATCCCAAGCACAGATATAGGCTGGGTGGAGAATGGATTGAGAGCAGCCCTGAGGAGAAGGACCTAGGGTATTTGTTGATGAGAAGCTCAACAGGAGCCAGCAATGCGAGCTTGCAGCCCAGAAGGCCAAGCATATCCTGGGCTGCATCACATGAAATGTGGCCAGCAGGTTGAGGGAGGTGATACTCCCCCTCTACTCTGCTCTTGTGAGACCCCACCTACAGTACTGCATGCAGCTCTGGGGCCCCCAACATAAGAAGGACATGGACCTGTTGGAGTGGGTCCAGAGGAAGGCTGCAAAGATGGTCAGGGGGCTGGATCACCTCTCCTATGAAGAAAGGCTGAGAGAGTTGAGGTTGTTCAGCCTGGGGAGATCTTATAGCAGTCTTCCAGTACCTGAAGGGGGTCTACAGGAGAGCTGGAGAGGGATTTTTTACAAGGGCATGTAGGGTTGAAGGGTAAGAATTTTAAATTTAAAGAAGGTAGGTTTCANTACCATTCTATGATTCTATGATTCTATGATCTTTGGGACCTCTTCCAACCCAAACCATTCTATGATTCAGTGATTCTGTGAAGCCTTAGAGAGCCATAGTTTTCACAGTCAAAAAGTAATATATGTGTAAGTGTGTACTATTTAAATTTCCCTGTCCTGCATAGGTGATACAGGTCTTAAGTGCTTAGTAGACATTGAAGTACTTTTAAAGTTTAAGGACAACTGAAAAAGCCAAGTTTTGTCTCTTGATATTTTTGTGCTTTGCTTTCTCAATTATTATTATTGTTATTGGTTTTTTTTAAAATAATAGATTCCTGTTAACTTTCAAAACTCATTGTTCTATCTAAATTAAACTCTTTCAGTAAAACATGTGATTATTTCATATGAAAATATAAGTCCTGATTTTGTATTATCTTTCCCTCAATATTAGGGTTGTCATAATAAATTCATCCTTGTGAACCTGCTTAGCTATCGAGATTTTCAGTGCCAGCCTCAGATGCACTCTTTTCATAAGCCACATTAAGCTCAGCAGTAGTGCCAAAGTAATGCTTTTATTTGAACGTTTTCACTTTCCCACCCTATCCTCACATAATCTATATATCTCACAGTCTGCATTTGATCTGAATAAATAAAACGGACTGCTGAGTGTTCTTACTGAGATGGGATGTCTCAGATTCATTCCACATGGTGTTTGCCTTTTCATTTCTTCCTTTTTTTCCCCCCTGTTTGCTATTGTGAGCTTTTTGAATTTTACAAGCTAAGTTCTTCTCTCATTTATGTAAGTGCAATCCCATTAACTCAAATAGGTGTAAGCTAGGACAGGACCTGGACCTTTTCCTACCATTTGCTGGAAAGTATAGTTTCCTTTCTAGACAGGTATCTCAGCTGCTTGCTTTATTGTCTTGTTTCTTTTAATTTCAGCTCTAAGAATGTGCAAGGATAACATGCCATGGATTCTGGAGTTTCTTTAATAAAAATAGCCCAGCATGTGTCTGCCACAAATTTCAGGGTCTGCATATCATCTGCTCAAAATAAAACATCTCCTCTCCACACTTCATTTTGAGTAGAGGTGGGCAAATATGGACTTAAAGACTAGCCACAGGGGTCCTACATGTTCCTGAAAAAATCAAGTAACAAATATCTAAACATTTTTTCTTCTTCCTTTTTTTTTTTTTTTAGGCAATTTTTGATATTCATCCTGTTCTGGTAGTTCAAGTGGCTGTCAGGAACACAGTTATTTCTACTTAGAACACTGGCTTAATGAAAATCGTGAGTATTTAGGCTAATGAATCTGAAAAACAGATCACGCAATTGAAATCACTCAAATCCTTCAGAAATCACACAATTCTTCCAGCATTGCAACATGCTTGTGGGACTTGCTGAGTCTATTTACAATACTTACAGGGATACATTCACTTAATTTCAAACGTGTTCCTCGTCACCCATCCCAATGGTTAGGAAATGTTGATTCAGATAGAAAGAGGGACAGGGAGAAAATATTCAGTCATACCAGAGTAGGGTGAAAAGAGAACAGAAAAAAAATCAGAAAAAATAAAGAGAGGTGGGAATATAAAAGTTGAGAGATTTGGAGAGATCAGTGAAGTATCAGGCCCTACAACCTCATCATTAGCTTTGCTGATCAAGAAGCCTGCTTGCAAAAATTAATAGGTAAGAGTCCCTGAGCCCTAAATGAAATTTTGAACCAAACCATAACAATTCATTTTCAGAGAGCAGGCTGCAGCTTAGACATTGCTTTCAGCTTGATTTTGATCAAGTGTGGAGTTTTTAAAACCCTCAAAATGTGTTTTATCACCTATCAAACCCTATACTCCCATGGCTCTCCACATAATCAGAAACATTATGCATCCCTTGAAGATAAGCTGTATTGCAAGTTCTGCTCAAAAAGTTGTCTGACTTAGACTCAGGCCTGAAGCCTAAGTTAACAAACAGCTAAAACTATTTTCATGTCTCTGATCATCTCTTTGAACAAGCCAAATTCCCACTGATTTTAGAGGGTTAGTTGTTCATTTTTTAATCTCATGGTTTAACCAGACATATGAATGTAGCCTGGTTTTAATCAGGCCATAGGGTAGTTGAATCAAAGTTATTAGTTTCACCTGGAGGCAAATGCTCTTCATTCAGTAAAATTTCTTTTGAAGTATCAGAGTTTGCCAGAGTAAAGGCTAAGGAAGAAATAAAAAGAGTACTCAACTAAACAAGCATCACTCAGGTGATCAATAAATTCTCCAGTCAGGAAAGCTCATAGAAAATCTAGTACTGCCAGTGCTGTGGCTGCAATGTACAGGGTACATTTGCTAACTTAATAATTATTTTTCTGAACAGATATGGCTGGAGACAGGAACATGACATTGTTGGAAAGGTGAGAAACACCTCCTTATCTAAGTACTATAGTAGAGAATTACTTCTTCATGTTATCATCTCATCAGAGCTATTAAAATTTGTGTTCTATCAATGCCCCTTTTACCTGTTAACCTAACACCTAACCTTGACACTAAAGTGATGATGCACTTCCTATTCCATATACTTCAGATCTGACATCATTGCTGGATCTCCCCTATGCCCCCAGCAGCTGAAGGGCTGGACTCAGTAACAAAATTGCTTGGGTTTTCAGCACAGACACGTCTGAAAAAAACTCATGGGGAGCTCTGTGGAGCCAGACTTTAATAAAATTTAGAGAGTAAATTTGAGCTTTGGAGACTTTACTTTTTTTTTTTAATATTTGCCAATTGCTTTACCCTCATGCTCCTTTTTCCTGCAGGGAAAAAATATTTTCTTTCACTAATTTGGATTCTTACTCTTCTGGAAATTATCTCCCAAGAAAAAAGAAAAGAGAAATAGTTTCTGATCTTCACCATTAACACCTTCTGGTTTTCCTACATTATAAGATTTTCCAGCTATTGTACTTTTATTTATTTATTGTACATTTATCCAACCACAGGCTACCTGTCTGATTAGAGATGTTTGGGTTTGGTGAAGTATTTCTTTCTTAATTATTGCCAGGATTTTCATGAGAACATATGAGAACAAATGAGTTACTGGATGAAACGCTCCCTCTGCTGTCAAAGGAGAATATCAGTAGTGGTCGGTTCATTCTTAATGCTGCAAATGTTGTCAGGGATACACAATATCATGATGCATTAAGTGTATTTCTAACTGTGCTGGTTAGGTATGCTGTCTCCCAGGGCAAGCTGCCAGCTCTTACCTTTACTCTGGATGAAACTTAATATCTGAATTTGAACAATTCCTCTGGAGCATTTATTAAAAGAGATAAAATAAAACTGACCTACTTCTTACACCATAAATCGTACTGCTAATCTGTTTCAGATACAGTGTAGGCTGTCAGCGGCTGGCTGAAAGCCCCCTGAATCAGGACAAGTTGTTCTCCTGGCTTTGGTGGCTTTGTACTGGGCTGATGTTCAGTAAAGTTTTTGTCAGTTTTAATTCGTGTTGTTTGTTTTCAACAAACACTCCAAGCAAACAAGAGAATGTATGTCCTGAGACTAAGGTGAAGGTAAAGAATGGAATAATACCTGCACATATGAAATTACTTTTGATGGCAGAAAGTAGGAGAGTTGCCCCTGAATTTAGCAGGGCTAGAATATCCTCCAGAGTACTATGCAAGAGCAATGATGTTCTGCTGTTTGCTGAAGTAATGCGTACATTTGATCCTGCAGAAATGCACTTTTGTACATTGTACTGAAACTTTGTTAGCATTGGCTCTGTCCTACAAAAATGTGATCATAAATGTCCGTGTACCAGGCGCCACATGTATTTGCTTTGATAATGTTCATAAGTTCTTTTATTCACCTTTTGAGAGCTGTTGTACAGGCAAATATTTGTTCACAAGAGTATTTCCAGAATGTGAAAATGTAGCAAACACTCATGTAAACAGGTATGTGTGTGAATATTTGAATAGTAGGTTTTATAAAAATCCTTCTGAGGTTAAGGATCTGCATGAGAGAGAACACAGAACCTTAACTAGAAAAGACAGTAATTAAAAAAACCTCAAAGGAGATCAAACCAAGCAAAATTTGGAGATTTCCCAAATCACAAAGTTTTCTTATAACATTGCTATACTGGGCAGATCTCTAATCTCTTTTTTATTCCAATTCCTTCATCAAAAGCCACAGTGAAGTCATTATTATGCTAACAGAAAAGGCCCTTTAAAATATGATTTAGATTTGGTTTTTTTTGGTGTGTGATTTTTTGCTTGTTTGTTTGTTTTTTTCTTTTGTAAAATGGAATCATGAAGGAGAGAAAGTAACCCAGAGGGAATCCAAGCTCAGTAGCACTGGGCTTCAGGTACTCATTTCTCAGCAATTAGTCCAGAAATTCTGCTTTATATGCAATTTACAATTTTTTTTTAGACTATTTTGGGATAAAACCAATAATCAATTTTGACAGCAGAACTGTCTGCTCTGTAGCAGGTCCATTTAACCATTCTCTCCTGAGTGTATGACTCAGGTGTAAGGACACAGTGACCTCTTATACACTTGTGCTCTTCAGTCTGATGATTATAACATTTTTCTATGTTAACAAATAGGATTGAAGCATCCACAGTTTTAAGAAAGTTTTGAATTCAGGTCTTTTACTTATGAGGAAGTGTTCTGGCCACAGAAATGCCATCACTGTAAACATGCAACCAAGCCAATCATTTATGCTCCCAGTATGCCCAGCAACACTGTGCTCCAAGAAAGGATTCTGTTAGGAATGTGCCAGGACAAAGACCTGTATGTACTTAGCTCATTGAAGATAGCTTTAGGTTGCTAAGAAAATATTTTTTTTTGTAAAATCTAAGGTGTTATTGATCAATTAAAGAGGTTAGACAAGTTTTTCCTGAACTAGTTTCTCATACATTAGCATCTGAACTCACCCAGTTTCTGTGCTTAACCTAACACTTCACTGGAAGGCTGAATACTTCCACAGAAGGCATCGCATTACCAGATCTTTTAAATGTAGACAAAGCCTCATTCATCAAGCAAATCTCTCATACAGCCATAGCACTGAAATGCCTAGTCTGTTTGGCAGATCTACCTGGAAAATGGGGACAGTCCCCAGCCAACATAATCAATCTATCTGCCCTGCAGCCAGGGGCCAGATGTTATGAGAGCTGTAGCTCCAGAGTCCACTAGAATATTCAGAATTTTTCCTTGAAACAGGGTAATCCTCACTCCAGCTGGGGTGTAGCTCCTGACCCTACAGATGGGCTCCCCTGTCACAAACAAGCCACTCCTGGCTGACCTCTTGATGTCAGAGCTTTCAAACTCTGGTGAAGTCAGAGTTCCAAGAGTACATGGTTGTGGAGTTGTCTCCTTGGTGGGGAGATGGATCTTAGGAGTTTCTCTTGCTGCTCTGTGACAAAGGTGTTACTATCCCTTCAGGCTCCACTGAGATGAATGCCGATTTAGCAGATGAGCCACCCAACTACCCATCTCATTATTTATCTCTTATTTTCATTGGTTCTCAAATGTGCCTTTTTCAACTGTCTGGTTCAATGCACATTTTTTAGAAGAGGCTATGTGTCAACTCACACTTCCAGGCAGTATGACAATAATTGGACAGTATATTCAAGTCCTGCAAGGAGTATATTATAGCTGTTTATCATTGATACATTAAAATAGTAAATCAAACAAGAGAGACTTCGATAAGTCAACACAAGATTTGTGTCTATTAGAGCAAAGCCACAGGCCAGAACCTTAGCAAAAAGGCAGTGAATTAAATTAGACAAAGAGTAAGCTGTACTTTTCATGGTTATGTGCAATTACATGCAGATTTGGTTTCCTTGACAGAATTTGACAGGAGAAAATATAAACTAAAAGTTTCTGGTAGACCAATAAATCTTGCTTTCCACGACTCATACATCTGTCTCCTGGCCAAAAAAGAAGCCAGATATTTTATCTTTGTTTGCATATATGGCTAGAATTATAAAGTCCCACTAAAAAGTAAAAAAGGGAAAATACGGAATTTCATAATATTTTAAAGTGTCAATTGTCTATTAATATTTAGTTTCCATTGCACAAGACATTCCAGTTCCATTCATGAGAAAATTCAGACACAAAAAAATTATATTGCATGTAGTCCAGCGTGAACTTCTTGATCTATCAAAGCTTTTAACCTTTAACCACACAAAGATGTCTCTGTTATTTAGGAGTATACACTGTAGATTATAAATCCCAATACTACAATCAAAGTCTTTGAGAAGGATTCTTTTTGTTTGTTTGTTTATCTAAAGTACTTACTGAACATCTATCTGGAAATATAATACTAATTTTTCAATGAATGTTTTTCATTGGCTCTTTTTCAGGTTCTTTTCCTCATCTAAAGCTGTACTGCTTTTTTGTGTGAAGAGACAATTACATAAAAACTATACAAAAGCTTCACTTCTTAAAAATCATTCTGTGCTTAGCCAAAAGGATGCAAAACCAAGATCTGAAGCAAAAGTTGAAACTTTATTTACCAGGTATATTTAACATGAGATCTGCAAATCACACAAGATTTTGAAAAAAAAGAGCCCTTCCTGGGCAGCCCAGGTGGGGAAGAATTCCTACTTTATAGAGTATTTTGCAAGCTCTGTAGAAAGTGATTGTTGTATCTCATTTTGGCAATTATTAGGCTTCTAATTCAGATTCTCCATGTTAGACACTAGAGGCATTTGTCTCTCTCCATTCATTACACAGACAGCCTTGGACCCTGACATAGTTATCTTCAAGCATAGATAACTTAGAATAGTGATGTTTAGTACACAGAAGATAAGTAAAAAATATTTTTAATAATAAATTTAATGGAATTTTTAAACGGTTGTACATGGTTAACTATATTTATTATAGGCAATATTTATCTATTAATTTTGTCTGAGTGAAACTTCACCCAAGTTACCAACTGAGTTGCTAGGAACTGGGTGCTTATGTGGTGCATCTCTACTTTTAAACTTCTTTGGGTCTTAGAGCCTAGCACTTTTTTATTTGTCTTTTTTTCCCCGGTCTTTTTTTTTCCCCTTGTGTTTTTTTTTTTTAAATTTTATTTTATTTAACCTTTTTAACATACTTCCTGGAATTACATCATAGACTTTAAATAATTGAGAAGGCTGACCAGTAATCAGGGGAGAAAGCTGAAGAAGATGTAACGTACTTGAGACTACATTAATGATCGTAAATAATTGGAGTCTATTGGGTTTATGTGGCAATGTTTTGGTAGTGAGGGGGAGCTACAGAGGTGGCTTCTGTGAGAAGTTGCTAAAATGCTAAAAGCTTTCCCTATGTCTGATAGAGCCAATTCCAGCTGTCTCTAAGATGACCCACTGCCGGCCAAGGCCAAGCCCATTAGCCACAGTGGTGGCACCTCTGGGATACTGTATTTAAGAAGGGGAAAATGTTGCTGCACAACAGCAATTGCCGCTGCAGAGAGGAGTGAGAATATGTGAGAGAAACAACCCTGCAGACACCAAGGTCAGTGAAAGAGGAGGGGGAGGAGGCGCTCCAGGCGCTAGAGCAGAGATTGCCCTGCAGCCCATGGTGAAGACCGTGGCGAGGCAGGCTGTCCCCCTGCAGACCATGGAGGTTAATTGTGGAGCAGATATCCACCGGCAGCCCTTGGAGGACGCTACGTTAGAGCAGGTGGATGCCAGAAGGCGGCTGTGTGTACATGGAGAGAGGAGTCCACGCTGGAGCAGGATTGCTGGCCAGAATTGTGACCCCATGGGGGATCCACCCTGGAACAGTCTGTTCCTGAGGGACTGCACCCCATGGAAGGTACCCACACTGTAGGGCAGTTCATGAAGAACTGCAGCCTGTGAGAAGGACTCACATCGGAGGAGTTCATGGAGGACTGTCTTCCATGAGAGGGACCCAGTGCCGGAGCAGGGGAAGAGTGTGAGGAGTTGTCCTGAGGAGAAAGGAGCGGCAGAGACAACATGCGATGAACTGACCACAAACCCCATTCCCTGTCCCCCTGTGCCTCTGCAGGGGGAGGAGGTAGAGAATTGTGAGTGAAGTCAAGTCCAGGAAGAAGGGAAGCGTTGAGGGGAAGGTGTTTTTAAGATTTGGTTTTGTTTCTCACTATCCCACTGATTTGATTGGCAATAAATTAAACTAATTTCCTGAAGTCCAGTCCATTTTGCCCATGATGATAACTGGTGAGTGATCTCTCCCTGTCCTTATCTCAACCCATGAGCCTTTCATTATATTTTTAATTCCCTGTCGTGCTGAGATATTCCTTCTCGTTATAGAAAATCTGTTCACCAGTCACAAGGGGAAATCCTACTCTCATAACAGCTAAAGCATACTCAAACTGCTTAACAAGCTGTGGCTGATTTTTTAGATGAGTAAAAACCTCAGTCTTCTTTTGAAAA
>VZSC01000758.1:54808-98268 GCA_013398225.1 Steatornis caripensis | reverse complement strand
TTTTTTTTTTTAAATTTTATTTTATTTAACCTTTTTAACATACTTCCTGGAATTACATCATAGACTTTAAATAATTGAGAAGGCTGACCAGTAATCAGGGGAGAAAGCTGAAGAAGATGTAACGTACTTGAGACTACATTAATGATCGTAAATAATTGGAGTCTATTGGGTTTATGTGGCAATGTTTTGGTAGTGAGGGGGAGCTACAGAGGTGGCTTCTGTGAGAAGTTGCTAAAATGCTAAAAGCTTTCCCTATGTCTGATAGAGCCAATTCCAGCTGTCTCTAAGATGACCCACTGCCGGCCAAGGCCAAGCCCATTAGCCACAGTGGTGGCACCTCTGGGATACTGTATTTAAGAAGGGGAAAATGTTGCTGCACAACAGCAATTGCCGCTGCAGAGAGGAGTGAGAATATGTGAGAGAAACAACCCTGCAGACACCAAGGTCAGTGAAAGAGGAGGGGGAGGAGGCGCTCCAGGCGCTAGAGCAGAGATTGCCCTGCAGCCCATGGTGAAGACCGTGGCGAGGCAGGCTGTCCCCCTGCAGACCATGGAGGTTAATTGTGGAGCAGATATCCACCGGCAGCCCTTGGAGGACGCTACGTTAGAGCAGGTGGATGCCAGAAGGCGGCTGTGTGTACATGGAGAGAGGAGTCCACGCTGGAGCAGGATTGCTGGCCAGAATTGTGACCCCATGGGGGATCCACCCTGGAACAGTCTGTTCCTGAGGGACTGCACCCCATGGAAGGTACCCACACTGTAGGGCAGTTCATGAAGAACTGCAGCCTGTGAGAAGGACTCACATCGGAGGAGTTCATGGAGGACTGTCTTCCATGAGAGGGACCCAGTGCCGGAGCAGGGGAAGAGTGTGAGGAGTTGTCCTGAGGAGAAAGGAGCGGCAGAGACAACATGCGATGAACTGACCACAAACCCCATTCCCTGTCCCCCTGTGCCTCTGCAGGGGGAGGAGGTAGAGAATTGTGAGTGAAGTCAAGTCCAGGAAGAAGGGAAGCGTTGAGGGGAAGGTGTTTTTAAGATTTGGTTTTGTTTCTCACTATCCCACTGATTTGATTGGCAATAAATTAAACTAATTTCCTGAAGTCCAGTCCATTTTGCCCATGATGATAACTGGTGAGTGATCTCTCCCTGTCCTTATCTCAACCCATGAGCCTTTCATTATATTTTTAATTCCCTGTCGTGCTGAGATATTCCTTCTCGTTATAGAAAATCTGTTCACCAGTCACAAGGGGAAATCCTACTCTCATAACAGCTAAAGCATACTCAAACTGCTTAACAAGCTGTGGCTGATTTTTTAGATGAGTAAAAACCTCAGTCTTCTTTTGAAAAGGCATCATGTTCAGATTATAATGGACAGTGCTATTACCACGTATTACAACAAACTCTGTGATGTAACATACCCCCTCTTCTCTTGGGAATGGTACTGGGTCAAGTCCTGTTCAACATATTCGTCACTGACCTGGATGAAAGGACAGAGTGTACCCTCAGCAAGCTTGCTGATAATACAAAGCTGGGAGGAGCAGTTGACTCACCAGAAGCCTGTGCTGCCATTCAGCATGACCTGGACAGGCTGGAGAGTTGGGCGAAGAGGAATCTCATGAAGTTCAACAAGGGCAAATGTAGGGTCTTGCACCTGGGGAGGAACAACCCCATGCACCAGTACAGGCTGGGGGCTGACTTGCTGGAGAGCAGCTCTGCAGAGAAGGAGCTGGGAGTGCTGGTGGACAACAGGCTCACCATGAGCCAGCAGTGTGCCCTTGGGGCCAGGAAGGCCAATGGCATCCTGGGGTGCATTAAGAAGAGTGTGGCCAGCAGGTCGAGGGAGGTGATCCTCCCCCTCTACTCTGCCCTGGTGAGGCCACATCTGGAGTGCTGTGTCCAGTTCTGGGCTCCCCAGTTCAAGAGAGACAGGGAACGACTGGAGAGGGTTCAGCGGAGGGCTACAAAGAAGATGAGGGGAGTGGAGCATCTCTCTTACGAGGAAAGACTGAGAGAGATGAGTCTGTTCAGGCTGGATAAGCGAAGACTGAGAGGGCATCTTATAAATACTTATGAATATCTAAAGGGTGGGCATCAAGAGGATGGGGCCAGACTCTTTTCAGTGGTGCCCAGCAACAGGACAAGGGGCAACAGGCACAAACTGGAGCACAGGCAGTTCCACCTGAACATGAGTCAAAAATTCTTTACTGTGGAAAGAGTGACAATGCCCTGGCACAGGCTGCCCAGAGAGGTTGTGGAGTCTCCTTCTCTGGAGATGTTCAAAACCCGCCTGGACACATTCCTGTGCCCCCTGCTCTAGGCTAACCTACTTTAGCAGGGGAGTTGGATTAGATGATCTCCAGAGGTCCCTTCCAACCCCTACCATTCTATGGTTCTGTGATTCTGTGATTGGGAAGGTAGGCTGTGAAGGTGAAGACTGTGCTTGGGACCTTTCTAACAGTTTATAGGTTGGATTTTCCCAGGCCAGGTCACTTGCGTATGCCTTGGCTCTTTTTTAGTTAGTAAGTCCAACACATCTTTTTACCAACAATATTTTACCAATCTTCCTGTCAAAGACAATGTGCAAATCCAAAAAACTCATGAGGTTCAAGCACTGAGAAGGTGTGTGCTCTCTCTGGGTTAGGCAAATCAGCACTGGTTTCAAGGGTCCAGGGTGCTAAGATGTACAACTTCTGACAGAAACAAGTGTTTAGAAAGGCCTGGAGAGGCTAAAGAAAGATGTGATTGCTGCTTACTCAGGCCCAGGAAGCCAACACCTCATCTGCTCTGTTGGACCCACATTTGTATGCTGTGGAAAGGTCCAGATGGAGAGCTTAATTAATCCTTTATGAACAACATATCATCAAACACTTGTACATTTTAAAGCCAACAAAGCAAGGGAAAGAAAGAAAGTAAAATGCTGAGTTAATAAAGACTGAAATTCTGCTCCCCCAGGGCATGTGAGTCCATCTCCCCCCAGGCCGTGAGTTTGCTTGGGTCTCAGCAAATGTATCAGGCTCAGTAACATCCACCATCAGTTTTACCCTGGGAATCCTCCATCTGCATGTGCTGAGTTCTCCCACCTGTGCCTCCACAGAGGGCTGTTAGCGCATGTCATCGGGAGCCAGCGCGCTTGCAAACTGTCAACAGGCCCCAGCCCTGAGCACAGCATTACCTTTCCCAGACAACCTGGCAATTGCGCTGCACAGGGGAATACCTCAGGTGTGCTGCTGCAGCCAGAAGTGAGTGTTTCCAGAAAGATTTAATTTCCTTTTCTCACCATTTGCAGAGTTGTTTTGTGTGTATACTCACTGAGGTAACTTTGAAGGCAAAGCACATTTTGCCCCCAGGCAAAGAGTTCATGAGGCCAGTTACTGGCTCCTACATCTGTAGCAATGGGCACATTACACAAAGCAATTTGGCTTTCTGGTCAGTGTCCAGGATTAGAGAACCACCTGCGTGGGAGAGAGGGAAGGAGGGAAGCCAGTATCACTGCCACCAGGAGAGCTCAACAGTTAACTTTTCCGTGCTACCATAGGCTTCTTCAGTTACAAGTAAGTAGTTATTAGAGCTAGAGAGAAATTACCCATTCAAATATCTTGATGAAAAAGAAAGGAGTTTAAATCAGAATTTTCCATTTAGGTACTGCATGAAAACCTTATAAAATAGGAGTCAGGAATAGCTACTGGCATCAGAAACCCAGTACGGCACTTTGTGATGCTGATTAAATTGCACTAATATGACAAATGGTACATAAAGCCCTGATTTACTTTTGTGTTAAATAGAAAAGCTTTTAAACAGAAATAAAGAACACAGTAAATAATGTGCTGCCTGAATTTTTCTCATGCATTTGAGTGAAATACATTTTTTTCACTTTCTTGTATTGGAATTTCTCTAGTGATATAATTAATTATTGGGTTTTTGCATGCATTACCGTCTTTTTCTTAACAATTAACATAATTTTTTATATCTTTTAAATGACAGGCTGAAAAATTACAATGGTACATCACCATAGCTGGTTTAGTATCTCTGTATATCTTCAATCTAATATTAAAGACAAATTTCCATGTCTGTTGTGTTATAACTGTACTTAAGGAGTGACGGCAGGGCACATCCATAAGCCTGTTCCCAAGACTTGAGCTGAATCTGTTCTAGCTGTCCTTGCGTAGTTTAAGCTGTTTCTCACACGCTTACCCCAGATCTCACTGAAGGCAGAAAGAATTCTTCAGTAAGCTCTGGTGCAGACCCCTAAAAAAGAAGATAAGCTGTTGCCCCTTCTGGGAGAGCTAACTAAAAGACTGTTCTGAGCCCTACACGTTCTCGACAATGTCATTTAGTGATACAGAAAGCTTTGGAAGTGTCTGATGTTTTCTGGCATCTCTCTGTCATTTTATGTGAAACCTAGAAAGACCTGTCAGCTTAGGACTTTGCCAATACACACATTCCTGCACATACAAGTCTATGTGGTGAAACAAAAGGGAATCTCGGATTATCCTGTTCTTCAATAAATGTTTTCCTATGAGCTTTTTAATTTTATTTTGTTTCTTTTCTTCCGAACTGTGCTTTGATGCCAGAAAATAATATCATCTAACTGAGGGCTAAAGACCAAGCAATACAAGCACACTGTGCATGAAGGTAATTGTCTTTGCTTCCCAGTGATAAACCATATGAAAGAAATTACAGCTTTTCCCTGTTATTCATGGGACTGATCCAAAGCCCATTAAAATCAATGGGGAACTTTCATATTAGTAAGTGTTTCAAAACAGGTTTTAGGAGATTCGTGATGCAAGGCCAGGATTTTCAAAGGTGTCAGGGAAGAGATTTAGGACATGGGCAGGCAATAAGAACCCAACTAAATAACCACTCAATTAATGAGTTACCACTCATCAGCAGCACCACAGTAACCGACAGAGTGCAGTCTTAATTTGTTATGAATTCACAAGAAAATGTTAATTTAATTCTTTTTTAGCCATCCTGATTCAATGGCTTGTGGAAGATCATTTATACACAACACTTTATCCAGGGGTTCACCTCACCTACTGTTAACTTTCTAGAAGATTCAGATTCAAGCTGAAGGGTATTCTGTGCTGCCAGGGTAGGCTTTTTCACAGTCTCTCCCATTACAGCTGCTCTGCTTTCTTTGAGATGCTGTAACAGTCACTGGGAAGAGAAACAGAACAGGACCTGTGGTGAATTGCCTGAAGGTTTTCTCTAGCCCATTAAACCTATCGTTATTGTACATAATACAGAATTGAGCAGACTTCAACAGAAAACACCAAGAAACTTAATCACTGACACAAGTGCCTAGCTATAGTCTAGATATCGTTGACCAGAAGTTTCAGTATCTATCATCTGGCATGTTTTGCTAGCAGACATCTCTCTCTGTAGCTGCCTGAATTTATATAAATGCTTAGCAGAGTGGCATTGTGAGCATTAGTATTGCCTAACTAAACCCCTTCTTGTGAAGCTGACCCAGAAAGCTGCAGGTTTAAACCAGTGGGATCTGCAGGAGCATAGCACAATAATGACCCAGCAGTGTTTATTTGTGTACTTCAGCACAGAATCAGGTTTAAGCAAATCGCATTCCAACTGTTGCTTTAAATGCTTTTCTTCTAGAACAGCAAGCTTCAACGAAAGAGTGAGGCAGTGATTTTGATGGACCCCCTGTTGTTAATAGGATTTGGCAACTCAGGAGAGGATGCTCAGCTCAAACTTACAGCACCAAGCCGTTCACTGGTTTTCCTATTTGAATTAGCCTTATCTATATATGAAAGCAACACAGTAACAAAATTATTGGATGTTTCTATTCAGAAAATAGCAAGGACTGGAACAACAGGGGTACCACTACTGAGAAACTGAATGCATTGGCCAGACTGAGTGTTTTGAAAATTATGCAGCACTTCATCTTGACAATATGCCTTGGCATAGCCAGAAGCTAAATTTTGTGATTAGTATATTCAGACACTTTCTTTTCTTTATGTTCGGAATCCAACTGCTCTGCAGACCTGAAAAACAGAACAAAAAGAAAAATAAGCTTTTAAAACCAGTCTGACAACTGCAATTAAATCAATCACCCACTCTATTTCAGATATTTGTAACATCAAGTAATCTAACAAATACCTTTCATCCATAACAGCTCAAGGCATATTTGCTTTAAAAGCACTTGAGTAGAAAATTCCAGCATTCCTCCTCCAATAAGATCCTTTTATAAAGAATACGCTTCTAACTATAGAGACTAAAAACGGTTGAATATTCACTAGTTTACAATTTTCAACATGGGTTGTAAGCTTCTGAGGGTACTATGCCTAGCTGAGGGCAAATCTACTGTTTCTTGAGGGAAAGTATTTAGGAATGGCAAAGAAATTATTATGGTATGTTAAACTACAAATAATTTTTGTGTAAGTACTGGCTTCCATTTCTATTGTGCTCTTGTGCATTCCTTTTAGGGTGTGAAATAGAAACAGGTGCTTGTGTTCCATCCTTGGCAAAGTATACAACCAGCAAAATTGCTGGAAACTTCAGTTTCTTGCAGTTTGCAGCCCTGTTCTGCCATGGACATCATGGAGCGCTAGAAACCTAGATGGATATTTCCAACAGAGCAAATTATTCATGGGATCCTGCTTGGCAATATTTTAAATTAAGCAGAATCAAGTTTCCCCGATACATTTGTCATCTTTCTGCCAGGAGAGAATCTATCCCAGGACACGGTTAAAGATTGCCAGAGTTTTTGCTGACGTGGCTAACCATGACATTATCCACAGCGTCTGTACAATTATCAAGAACGTTTATCAGTTTAGTAGGCCTAGTGATTTATTTGATCTTCATTTTCTAAATGATCTCCTAAATTTTCCGCCCTATGGAGAATACAACCTAATACACCCAGCACTGCAGTCAAGGGTAGGATTCAAATCTTCGGGGGGATGCATAGGCTGTATGTTTAATCAACAAGATTAAATAATTGCAGCCTGATAAAACACCTGTTTAAGTGAAAAGCACTGTGTTGGCTGAATTCCTGCCAACAATACAACCCTTGGCAGGCATTGGTTGCCCTTTGTTGCAGGAGCTGATCTAAGGGCTATCCAAGAGAAGATGAGCTGTGCAGCGTATGCGCTTTAACTCTGATGCATTGGTGTCCGTTCTGTTCTGATCTGATGATGCTGGTGGATTGCACAAACTGACAGCATGGTCTAACCTTTTAAAATATCCGATCAATAATCTTGAGGGTTCTTTTTTTTTTGTTGAGACACAATACTAAAATAAAAGTATAAGGGGGAATGAATAGATGGTAATGGTTTTTGCAGAAAAGGAAACTTACACAGAATGAAAACAAAGGTCTAGGAAAATAAGTCAGAAAATACTGGTGAACACGAATGGCAGAGTGTGCTGCATGAGCGGTAAGAAATCTTACCTGCATATTATTAGTACTATGGCCTCAGCAGAGTGAAAATAATTGTAGAAAAAGATGTTCTTCCTTTTGGTTCCTAAGACTATTTAGAGCAATGTGAGATGCAAATCAGAACCTTTTAATTTTATGAACAAACTGGAATGGTACATTTCAATATTTCTTTTTATTTCCCAAACAAAATAATACACCTAATTGGAAGAAATGTGTGGGTCATAGATCAAAATCCAGAAAAATGTAAATTAGGAAACAGCTATGAAATTTTTCAACGTGTGATAGAATGCTGTTTCAAACATTTTCATTTTATTTCTACTTCTTTCTCACTATATAAAAATTTAATTTTTATAATATATAAGATCAAAAAGCACTTGTGTATAGCAGATAAGAAACATAGGTTACACAGTGAACACTATGCAGATTCCCTCAGCTGATCGTCAGAGACGAGTATCAAAAAATATCCAGAATAATAAATGGTAAAAAATGGTACTGCAAAATTTTCATTTCAAATATGATGGTGGGGTCTCAGACCACAGTGTGACAGCAAATCAGACTACAAATCACCCTAGTTTTATATCCTTCATAAGTTATGATCAAATAGGAGTACCGACTATGTAAAATTGCAGGTTAAAATGCCCAAGTCAAAATTAATTTCTCCCAAAGTGAAAAAAAACTAAGTAGTGAATTCTGAGCAATCTCATTTTTTTCCCAATTTTTTATTTCTGAGTATTAATCACATTTGTACTTTTTCCCGTCTAAAAGATTGCTAAGTGGTCAGTTATAGCAAAATAACTACTTTTCACAATCCGTTTCTCACTATCCTTTTGTGGAGGTGAAAACCCCAATAAGTGGCTCTAATCAGCTTCTGTGTTACTGTCTCAGAGTCTAGAACATTATGGTTAGTTTCAAGTCAGAGAGTTATAAACTCTGCTAAAATTAGCCATTGTCTTCACAATTAAAATTCACTTACTGCAACAACGTCAATGTTTAAAAGAACAGCAATTACCGATATCAGTAAATTCCTCCAAGGATCATGCTCCTTAAGCATTACATAGCTAAGTAAATACAGTAAGAATGTATAAATAATATCACTGTCTTACAGTCCTTAAAATCTTATAACTTCATCTATCTAAAATATTCTTAAAGCTCTTGTAACACATTAGGAGGCAATACAATTTCCCTGACCTCAGTCTGAAGGACACTACTAATGAAAATCTACAATATGTATTCAATGATGTTGCTTTCCACTTCACATAGGTGAAGCTGGAGTGGTGGATCACAACATTAGGGAAATCAAACAGAAATTAATCTTTTTTTCCAAATTTCTGCAGTGGTTAGAATCAAATAAAAGTGGTGACTATATTGTTTCCTGTAATGTTAAGAAATGTGTATCATGGGAGAGAGTATATGGTGGGCTACAGGTGTGAAGATGTAGATACATTCATGGTATCTAACTTCCAGCTGCTGATTAAGTAAGTAAATTCTCAGAAATTTGTATTCTGTTAAACACCAAAATCAAATCAAAATCAACTTAGGTATGACAATTCTAGCTATAAAGACAAAACACACTTTAAGAAGATGGATATGCATAGAATTCTTAGAAGCAGCTGATTGCCTTCTATAAATTTTTTACTAACCTCAGTTAAGCATGCACGGCGTTGTTTCAGGCTCCTTAATATATTATTAATATAATCTTTCTATAAATCAGAAAGATTTACAGAAAAAACCCCATTTTTCTAAAAGCCTCTTTTGAGGGTAATGAGTGTTAAAAAATGCAAAGTAGAGGTAAATCACCCAAAGCATCAAGTTATATTTGCCTAAAAAACAGTTCTATAAAATAAGTAGTGTGATACATGGAGGATGAATCACCCCCAGTGGGGCCGTCTTTTGCTCTACTGACTCTGCATGAAACCTAAACAACCGGCTTAAAATTTAGAAGCTAAAATTATGTAATATGAATCTAACCTCAGCTATAAAGCACTTTTTAATTCCCTCCACAGCACTAATCTATACATACTTCCTCTCTTTATAGCTTTGAAAATATCCATGTCATGTTGTGCCTTAAAAACAACATGCTTTGAGCGAGGCGGCGAATAGGAGAATCAAGATTCAGAGACAAACATCTTTCCCAAGTCATTTGGAAGAAGCTCGGTACTTTTGCCAAGTTACACTCCAGAGTTACCAAGACTAAATCAGTTTCACAAAGTTCTTCAAGCAGGCAAGTCACCCCTCCCTCAGCAAAGAAAATGCCAATATAATACACAACACTCTGCTGAAATTGCATTGAGGGAAAGGAATAGCTGTGAGAATTGGGAGTTCAGTCAGAATATTATCATTGTATGGAGAAGGAAAATCACTAAGACTCATATAAAGATTTTTCTAAAAATTTTGTATTTTTTTTTTCTTGTTATAATTAAGTGATAGCTATAGCAGAAAGTTGTGCATTTTCTGCCAATCTTAGCGTGGTCAACTTGAACACTGCTGCTTTGAACCGGGCCACCTGGCCTCACTGAGAGCCAGGCTGCTGAAACAGAGTTGCTGCAACATGTCTTAACCCTCTGTGTGCTAAGCACTGCCTTCTGGGACAATTTGGTAGCAAATTAAGGGATAACAACATATCAATCATGAACAGCAGGAACTGGGCATTCTAAACTTTGGATTTTTTCTCCATCATCTAATTTGGTTGTTTAAACATATATATATTTCTTCTGTCCAGTTTGTTTTATTCGTCTAAAATAAGAGATCTTGCTCAGACAATCCAATTTCATCAACAAAATTTAGAAGAGGAGCATTATTTTTCTCTGTTGGACGTCATTGACTTCAGAGGGTTGATTTACACCATAAAAAATCACAGGGAGCAGTAGGCATTTCTGGGATGTTCAAGTGCCTAATGACAGGATCATTCTGAGAGACAGCTACGGGATAGATGATATTACCATAAACTATTCAGTTATTTTTGAAAATTTTCAGCCAATTTACCCTGTCTCTCTGGGAGCACAGGTATGACAATCATTGATCCTTTAGGGGTAGCAGTCAGGATCTGAAATCTTGCCAGATTGGTTTGGCAATTACTTTTGTTGCTGGAAAAAACATGGAAAGGCCAGTTATTACCTAGCATAAAAGACCTCGAAGAGTTTCCAACTGCACAAGAATTTGATTTAATGCAATATGTAGGAAATAACAGAGGGTTTTAAAGTAGTCTTGTCGAGCAGGAATGGTATGGATATTCTAACGCTGGTTTTACCTATGTGTATCAATACTGTAAAAAACATTTATTCTGAATTACGGAAGTGCTAGTAGATGACTAAGTATATTTATCCAATAAAGTCTATGATGATGATGAATGGCTCAGACTCCTTTAATGAAGCTGTTTATTTTAAAGGGCTCTTTCATTTGAGCTATTCCCCTTACTATAACAATGAGAAAACCAACATTACAGCAAAGACCTGAACCTGAATCTCTCTATCACAGGCAAGTTTTGTGACTTACTGAGCCATTCTCTTATCTTTGGAGGATGGTAGTTACATACTGTAAGAAGTCAGAAATGTAAAGATTGCAAGATACTTCTGAATGCTCCTAAATTATCTTATATACTCTCTAACAAACATAATCAATTTATTAAGAGACAAGTTGTCCAGTGTTTAGGGAACTCAGCAGATGTTGGAACCCAGTGCTCATATGCTGTCTCAGTCTGTCTCAGCTTACAGGATAAAAATCAGGTCTTGTGTCTTTTGTTAGGAAGTGTTCGAGGAGTAAGGGAGGAAAGCATTGAAACCCTGAAACCTTTTTATGTTAAATAAAACTGTTTCTTAAGCTGGATATCACTTGTCATAGAAAACGTCTTGTATTCCCCCAGGTGAGTCAGGACATGTGAGTCCTTTCCATTCTCTCTGCCAGAGATGGACAGGGAATATAACCCTCTAATGTCTTCAGAAAACACTCTATTGGCTTTCATTTTTATTTATTTAAAACAGCTTATAATTGAATAGAACAATTTGTTCTTCAACAAGTTGAAGAAAGCATTTCATTCAACAACAACAACAAAAATTATGATTGTCTGAAAATGCCACAAAAATCAGTTTCATTTGTCACTCATATATGAAACAAAAAACTTAAAGATTTTATACAGACAAGCCTAGTCTTAGGCTTACCCTAGTATGGAATGGGATATTTCTAAATGCATTGACATTTTTGTGGGCCAGGAAAGCCATTTATGTCCAGCTAAGGAGGAACCACTAGAACATAATATAACTGTTACATGTGACAACATGATTATGCAGATTGTCTACAGATGTGAATTAGATGAGCTCTAATGAATTCAGTAGTGTTCTGCTGATTTACATTAGCTGATGATCTCAATTTGCTTCATTTTGGATGAAAGATAGAAACAGTTTGTCCTGATTTTTTTTCCAGACATCCTAGAATACTTTCTGAAATCTCCAGTCCACATGTTCTGATTAAATTTGAGTTTAGAATGTCAAACTATTTATCACTGCAGTGCTATCCAAAATAACCGCAGAGTAGTGTTTAAACAGCAAGAGAAAAAGCCACTGATAAAATAGAAATGTAGGACACCACTAACTTTTGAGGTGATAGCAGTAGAAATATAAGTAAAAATAAGAGCTAGGTAGAACCATATCCAGTTGGCTTCAGATGTACAAGCTTTCAAATCACTGTAGGTTGTTGTGTTCTGTACTTTAGTGATTCACTGATAATGAATCTGCTGACATTGTACTTCATCAACAACCACATATTGGTCACATAGAGCCCAGGGATGTTTAAAATACAGACTACTGATTTAATCTTAGACAGGTTTTTTGTTTAGTAAAAATTGGCCAAAAGTGGGGTTTATGAAGAAATGGAACTCGGTATTAGGAATATGACCTACCTGAGATAGTTTTCATTGTGGAATTAGGCTTTCCATCACACTTCTTTCCAGTGAGCAAACATGTTCTGTAAAGTCTGAACAGTTCTGGTTGTGAGTAATCTTAACTTTAGATTAACTCAGAAAAATACGTTTCACATTTTCCGTATTTCATATTATATTAAACTATGAATTAAAAAACAGATCTTCAGCTTTCGTGATTGCCCATTGCTTTATGTAAATTGAGTCACTGGAAATCAATTTGAATCTTGCTTCAATAAGAGGGAATTTGACGTCAGTCTTTACCTAGAGTTAGAAGAAATAAAAGGAGATGGTAATACTCCAGGAAGCTAGGCCTTGAAAGTAGTAGAAGAGTGCAGCTTCTCAAAAGAGACTTAACTAAAAAGTAAAGTTACTAAAAGAAAATTGGTTCTGTCCTAGCCCAAACCAGGACACAGTTCTACAGAACCTGTCATTCTGATTTCTCTAAACTTCTGGTATCCTTTTTGGGAAAGACCAAAATGGGAATAGCTGTCCTGGGAGGGAAAATTTATCTCAATTTCTTGACTCTTTTACCTTCTCCTGTCATACATACAAGCTCATGAAATTGGTGTAGGTTAGGATGCACCTATCTTCATATTGTCAAACAGTTTCTAAAGGAGAAAGTTCTGGATGCATCCACTTAGTAGAGGCATTTTCAGCCATATGAATGTGGCAAAAACATCGTTAGTAAACAATGTGTAAATATAAGGCCTCTATCCTGATTTTTCTGCCTTTTACAGCAACAGAAAAGTTCAGATAGAGGAAAGTGAATCTTTTCCTTCGCAGGTAGGAAAACCTCAAGGGAATACATCAAGAGAGAAACTTAACGGAACATCTGTCTTCTCCATAAGAATTCTACACAAGGGTGACTTTGGCTTTGTAACTCCGCTTGGTCTAATTAAGATCTGTCTGTGTTAAATTCACCAACAAAGATCTGTTATTTGCAAAACCCACATGGTTTTATTTTCTGCACTTACGCAGTTTTCTATTTCTCTGCTTTGAACTTCTCTTAGGAACAATGAGATCCAAATTCTGTACATATGAAGTATTAAATATTTATACAAGCAGATGTTGCATATGTGCTGACTGCATGAATTATCAGGTATAAGGCTCTTAAAGAGATTGGCTTGCTTGCCTACAAACATTATATGACTTAATAAAATGTCTTTTATATACTATCAGACATGTGTGTGTTTGCATTTGGGCTATGCTGCATTACATCTGAAAAGCCTAAATAAATCAGAGAGCAAACTGAAGCTAGTGTTAATTTCTAGGAGCAAGAACATCTACATTAAAGGCCATGTAAGCACTAAGAGGGCACAGCATTATCATAGAATTATAGAATGGTTTGAATTGGAATGGACCTTAAAGATCACTGAGTTCCAACCCTGCTGAAAGTCACAGGAACACCTTCCACTAGACCAGGTTGCTCAAAGCCCTGTCCAACCTGGCCTTGAACCCTTCCAGGGAGGGGGCATCCACAGCTTCTCTGGGCAACTTGTGCCGGTGTCTCACCACCCTCAGTGTGAAGAATTTCTTCCTAATATCTAATCTAAATCTACCCTCTTTAGTTTAAAACCGTTACCCCTCATCCTATCACTACATGCCCTCATAAAAATTCCATCTCCAGCTCTCTTTTAGGCCCCTTCAGGTACTGGAAGGCTGCTATAAAGTCTTCCCAGAGCCTTTGCTTCTCCAGACTGAACAATTGCAACTCTCCTCAGCCATAGGAGAGCTGCTCCAGCCCCCTGATCATCTTCATGGCCCTCCTCTGGACCCACTCCAACAAGTCCATGTTCTTCTTATGTTGGGGATCCCAGAGCTGAATGCAATACGCCAGATGGGGTCTCATGAGAGCAGCGTAGAGGGGCAGAATCACCTCCCTTGGCCTGCTGAATGCGCCTCTTCTGATGCAGCCCAGGATACAGCTGGCATGCATTGTTGGCTCCTGTTGAGCTTCTCATCAACCAACACCACGAAGTCTCCTCAGAGCTGCTCTCAATTCATTCTCCACCCAGCCTGTATCTGTGCTTGGGATTGCCCCAAGCATCATAGCTTACTCTACTGTGATTTACAAAGCTTTTGCTAGGATTATAATGCCAAAGTCTATGCAGAGGTGAAATGATGCTGCTGACTTCAGAGGAATTCTGCCTGCTGCTACCATCACACAATGTGTTTCTTAATTAGAAAATACAATCCATTATAAAGGTATAGAAATAATGATGTAGTTTCTCATGTTTTCTATTACAAAAATGTCTGTAAATCTATCACAAAAATGTTTTCCATGAATTAATTAATGTATCAGGAAGGAGAAAGTAATGGAATATATTCAAATTCTCAGTCCACTCATACTGGGATTACTTGATCATGGGAAAGAATTATTTTATAGCATGAATCCAAAATCCATAGAAAACATTCGGAAAACATTCCAGGTTACTGAAGTTTAGCTATTCATGTGAGAAAGAAAGAGTGAGCTAGCATCTTCCTACCACAGTATCATACAGAGTTTCCACCACTGAAATCCTCTTGTGTTGAAAGTACCTGATATTTGAAGACTACAGGAAAAGGGTTTCTTAAGATTTGTTTACAAACTGCTTCAGATGTTAACCATTCTTTCATGGTTGTATTGCAGATTTAAAACAGATTTATTGTTAGCAGTTGCTGGGTGACTGTCACAGAAAAAGCAATACACTTCAGGAAGCAGAGAGGATAGGGGAAAATCTATGGACTCTTTGAGTAGCATTTCATCTGCCTAGGACTTAACTTGAGCATCCAGAAGTTAGATGCTTAAGTTTGAGCTAGTTATCGTGGGCGTCTTCCATGGCCAATGTAGAGAAAAAAGACAACTTTAAAAATGGAATTCTGACTTGAGGTGTTTGAATTGAAAGATATCCATTTCCCTTTACAGACTATAAAAGGAGACTACTGTAACTTAGACTTCATGTGTTCAGCTATAGACATTCAGAGCTAGATGAGATGAGTCCCACTTATTTAGAGCAGAAGCTTTACTTACTGATTTATGAAACTTTGTAATTAAGATATGAGGAGAGCTCCTGAGATCTATGTAATTGTTCCCACAGTCTTAGCCTAAGAAACAGTTTCTTTAAAACATGTTCCTAAATATTTTACAATGTTCTTAAATGTTTGGAATATCCAACTCATATGAGACGTTTTACTGAAATACTACAATAAAGGTTGTGTGGGGTTACTCATTTCTTTTTTTCTTTTTTCTTGCCCCTTGGTTAGTACCGATTCCTGCAAACATTCAACAAACATTTCTCTTCTTTGATCAGATGGGAAAATTGCAAAACTGTTTTTGAAATCGCTGCAGTTTTTTTTCTAGTCGCTCCAGAAGTGGCGTGTAAGCACTCCAAAAGCGGCAGTATGTCCTGTGGATCCTATCAAGAGCTGAGAGGCAGATACTGTTCCCAAATGCTCTTAAGTTTTAGGGAATTCAACATGTTGATGGAGTGCGGAATTAGATTCAATGCTTCTAAATACAGCTTTGCCATTGCCTCTTGCTTAGGACTCAGTAAATCTTCTCCATTCTCCCATAACCACAATGGAGAAATGAAAATATTAGTATAGAATTTTTTTCTTACAAAGCCATTCTGGCAATTTGCTAATTCTTATGATAACGTGAACATAAATTATTGTATAAAAGTGTTAAATAACACCTAGATATATATTCAGTTATGGCTCATAATAGCTTAGCTGAGAAAAGGATTTCTGAGTCTTTCTTCTCTTTATCTAATTCCTGCACTTTTTCATTCTTGTACTTCGAACTAAGGCTTTGAAGTACAGGATTGCATAGGATTTATTAAGATGTTTAATAATGGGTATTTGATAGACTTTTTTGTTGTTAACAGGCCAGATAGAGTGTTTGAATTTAGGAATATTCAAAGTCTCTGCCTACGGGAAAAGAGTAATTACGTGCAAAGAGGTTTTAGAGAAAGGTTCAGCAGGCAAAAAAAATATTTTCAAACTACTAAACTTTCCCAAGTAAAGGAGACTGATATTTGTGTTACCTCATTTCAAAGGTACTACAGGTTTTCCTGAGCAGCTTGGCATATGCCTAATAATTACTGTAAAACTACAAGGAAATCACCCATTCCAGTTTGCTTAGATAAAGTTTCTTTGAACTGCCTTCCAACACTGAACTCTATTCATAGCGCATTTTGTTCTAACAGAGTTTCCACTGTCTGCTATAGAGGGGCAGTTTGCGTAAGTTTTATGAAGCACAGCATATGGAATTACACATGCTGTTTGTAACAATCAGTGCATAAATTACATACACTTTAGAAAAGACCTTTATCCTCAGCCATAAAATGAGATGTGTGTTTTCAACAACAGGATATTTTCAACTGGAGCAGTTTCCTCCTGTTTTTTTATCAATATCAATATGTTTTAAAATGTTTTCGGAGGCTTATGATATAGCTATGCTTTGCAGTCCAACAGCTTATCAGTTCTTATAATATTCATGTTCAAAACCGGGAAAAACTAAGCAGCCTTCTACTTACAATCTCAAATGGATTACTGCAGGTGTCTAGCAGGCACAAAAAGAGATACTTACCAATTTTTCATTCCTGGAAGAAAAAAGGTTTAGATTTCAAAATTAATGGAAACTAAATGACAATCAGTGTTTAGAATGACAGCTGGATCAATTGCTTCATTGGGTGGAAAAAATTATGTCTCCCTTTCCTTCATGAGAAACGAAACCTATGTTTGCAAATTGAGAAATGAGCTTTTTAATACAAGATAGCATTCATGATGGACAAACTAAACTGCATTTACTTTCAGTCAAATAGGAATGGCATTGTGTTTTATAGAGAACAGTCTTGCATACCTGTTTATGTGCTAGCTCAAAAAAAAAAAAATTTAACATTTCTGGTTATTACTGTTTTTTAAAAAGTTATAGTCTGAATCAGTGCATATAAATATGCTTCTATTCATGGTTAATACTGTGATTATTTTTAATTTCTAATTTGGGAGAAATAGTAAAATTTCAGGAATTAAATTGTGAAGTACGTCTCTTCTGATCAGTCTGTTAAAGAGATTCCTGTGATAATGACAGATTACCCAGGTACAAAACAAACTAACTTAGAAGTCCATTCTATCAACAACGGACAGATGCAAAGCTACTTCTGTTTTGATGGAGAAATCTCAAAATAATTATTAAGCAATGAGATTCAAAAGAATCTGGAAAAACAAGGGGATTGTGCAATAGTCTGCATCTTCTTAATAAGACAGTATTTGCATTTAGCAAGTTCTGGAAACCCCATATAAATTTAATCTAATGCTGTGAAATGAGATGAAAAAAAAAGCCAGTTTTGTTTTACTTTCTTATAATATCAGCTGGCTTCCTCTTCAAATGTGTGGAATCACTTAACGTGAAAGAATTGCAATAGGAAGCACTAAGCTTCAACCAAGTGTTCTTCATTAAGTGCTTTTTGAACCTGCACTTACATTTAGTTACTGTTTGGAATATGAAAATTAGATTGAGTCCAGTTTTCTCCTCTGCCAAGGCCAGCCATCGGGAACCAGCTAAGATGACCCAGTTCCTGAGTAGCTTTGTGCCAGCAGAGGAGTTGTTTTTATTTATAGAGCTTTCAGTTTTCCCATATGGACCTCAGAGGGTTTTGAGAGGAATGATGCAGAAGCTGAATACTTAGGTCCAAGAAAATGAGCAGTAACTTTTTCTCCTCTGTAGTCAACAACGTAAAAAAAAAAAAGGCATCTCTCAGTTCCCCTAAAAACTAACTCATTCCTGGAGGTACTGTGGAACGGAGTGGGTCAAATGACAAAAGTGTTTGTTCTGAAGATGTTATATACTTCCAATTACTGTTCATTACTTTTCTGTATGGTAGATTTTCAAAACGCCAAATGAGCAAAATCCATTATTCACAGAGAAAAACAAAGTTCCCACAAGAGTTTGATACATAGTTCAAAGGGAATTTTCACTCCCTGTAACATTCCTTTATTCCATTTGAGTACTGGCTCATATTCAGCCGGCTGTCAACCAACACCCTTAGGTCCTTTTCCACCAGGCAACTTTCCAGCCACTCTTCCTCAAGCCTGTAAAGTTGCATAGGGTTGTTGTGACCCAAGTGCAGGACCCAACACTCAGACTTATTATATCTCATACAATTGGCCTCGGCCCATTGATCCAACCTGTGCAGATCCCTCTGCAGAGCCTTCCTACCCACAAGGAGATTAACATTCCACCCAACATGGTGGTGTCTGCAAATTTACTGAGGGTGCACTCAATCCCCTTGTCCAGATCATTGATAAAGATATTAAAGAGAACTGGCCCCAATACTGAGCTCTGGGGAACACTGCTTGTGACTGGCCATCAACTGGATTTAACTCCGTTCACCACAGCTCTTCGAGCCCAGCCATTCAGGCAACCAGTTTTTTACCCAGTGAAGATTCCGCCCCTCCAAGCCATGAGCAGCCAGTTTCTCCAGGAGAATGCAGTGGGAAATGGTGTCAAAAACTTTACTGAAGTCTATGTAGATGACATCCATGGCCTTTCCCTCAGCCACTAAGTGAGTCATCTTGTCATAGAAGGAGATCAGGTTAGTTAGGCAGGACCTGCTTTCATAAACCCATGCTGATTAGGTCTGGTCACCTGGCTGTCCTGTATGTGCTGTGTGATGGAACTCAAGATGACCTGCTTCATAACCTTCCTCAGCACCAAGATCATACTGACAGGCCTGTAGTTGCCCACAACCTTCTGGCCCTTACTAATCTGCAGTCAACTGGGATCTCCCCAGTTAGCAAGGACTGCTGATAAACGATGGAAAGTGGCTTGGTGAGCACTTCTGCCAGCTCCCTCAGTACCCAGTAGCCATCACCAATCATACATGAGCCTGTTACTGTAATGAAAACAATTACTTAAACACATTGAGAAAAAGATAACAAGCAGTACCATGAGGTGCAGAGCTGGTAGGTGAGTGGGTTGAGGTTGGGGTTTTTTCCTGCTGGAGAGCAGCTCTGCAGAGAAGGACCTGAGAGTGCTGGTGGGCAAGACATTACCCATGAGTCAACAATGTGCCCTTGTAGCCAAGAAGGCCAATGGCATCCTGGGGTGCATGAAGAAGAGTGTGGCCAGCAGGTTGAGGGAGGTGATCCTCCCCCTGTACTCTGCCCTGGTGAGGCCACATCTGGAGTGCTGTGTCCAGTTCTGGGCTCCCCAGTACAAGAGAGATAGGGAACGGCTGGAGAGAGTCCAGCAGAGGGCAACAAAGATGATGAGGGGAACGGAGCTTCTCTTCTGTGAGGAAAGGCTGAGAGACCTGTGTCTGTTTAGCCTAGAGAAGAGAAGACTGAGAGGGGATCTGATCAATGTTTATCAATATCTAATGGGTGGGTGTCAAGGGGGTGATGCCAGGCTTTTTTGAGTGGTGCCCAGCAACAGGACATGGGGCAACGGGCACAAACTGGAGCGCAGGCAGTTCCATCTGAACATGAGGAAGAACTTCTTTACTGTGAGGGTGACAGAGCCCTGGCACAGGCTGCCCAGAGAGGCTGTGGCGTCTCGTTTTCTGGAGATATTCAAAGCCTGCCTGGATGCATTCCTGTGCACCCTGCTCTGGGGGCACCTGCTTTAGCAGGGGGTTGGACTGGATGATCACCAGAGGGCCCTTCGAACCCCTGCCATTCTGTGAGTCTGTGATTCTGTGAGTGGCAGTAAAATAGTAAGCAAAAATACCTCATCAGGGAGATAACCAGAGAGACAAGAAAAAAGAGAGAAAAATACAAGAAAGGAGAGAATGTATTTAATGTTAAGTGAGCATAATAAGTAAACAAAACAGGGTGAGAATAAAAAAGTTGACAGAATATCTTATGCCTCAAGCATACATTGTTTGGATATATGTTACTCAATTTTGCTTCTTTTTACAAAGGTTTTCTGGGGATTTCAAACTAGACAAACCATACATATTTTTTTAAAGAGTATGTGTGCATTGCTAAAGATACTATGGCACTCTGTCATTCTAAACACCATGATAAGAGTGGTTTCTCCTGGGTTTGGAAGATTATGATTGATAGAAAATGCCACCTTTCAGCTGTGAAATGATAGAGTTTTTTCACAAAGTTTCCTGTGATTCAGAAAACTAATATGAAAAGAAAGAATAAGATACAATGATTAAGGTTTTTTTGCCTGATTTAATTGATATGAAATTTGTATGTTTCTTTAGCAAGCATTAAACTCAGAAGGGGGAGAATGTAGGCTAGATCTGAAAAACTTTGAAAATTCTAGTTTTGCTGATTTGTCTTAAAGAAAATAAGTGATGAATGCAATGGACTTGAATGCAGAAACATGCCATAGTTTTCTCAGACTTGTAGCTGAAAACATTGCTGAAATAGTCACCATCATCCTTGTTAGTGTGTGGGTATTCCATTTTTTGCTTTCTTTATACAGTTAAGCCAAAGTTGAGCTCAAGCAGTTAATGTTATTGTAAACTGGGTATGTCTTGAACTTTAGGACATTAAAAATAAGGGCATATGGCTTTTAGAAACACTAGATGCTCTATTATTCATTCTCTTCTTTAACATTTTAGTAAAGATTTTAAGCTGACTCTTAGATTTAAGATTCTTACAGATATCAGATTGCAGGCACAGTGGAAAGGAAAACAATTATTGGGTGTTATCCATTAAGAAGAATTCAAATGGCAACTGTTAACAATCTGTAACACCAGGGTAGTTGTGAGCTTTTCTCTGTGTCATAAAAGACCCTGAAAGTTACTATAAAGCTTCATTCACTTTCAGTGTGATAGGTTACACATGTGATGGTTTATTTTACAAGCAAAATCTGCATGTGAGCTGTAAAGTGCCTTAATGCTTGGATTACAAAATGGAAAAATAAACAACTGCAATTAAGGGATCAAGCATTCCAATGTTGCTCCTATTATGTCATGTTACTTTATTTTCCTAAAAGCACTTCAGAGATATACACTGTTAAATTAAGAACTTTGATTTCTTCTGAGATGATCAATGATATGTGGATATTCTAGTCAGAAAAAGCAGCATTAACATGTTGACTATAGAAAACTTTTTCTGGGAATTTTTTCCTGAGTCGTTGGTAAGCTTTAAAAGTTTAACTTTTGAAATCACCTGGCTAGTTTAATTATG
Source organism: Steatornis caripensis (assembly GCA_013398225.1). Lineage (NCBI taxonomy): Eukaryota > Metazoa > Chordata > Aves > Caprimulgiformes > Steatornithidae > Steatornis > Steatornis caripensis. The sequence goes on along the minus strand of VZSC01000758.1, from coordinate 76,832 downwards.
CATTACTTCATTTTCTAAAGGAAATGAAAAATCCTTCATAGTTCTCCTTATCCAAGGGTGTATTGTGAGTATTGAATTTAGCCCCTGAAAGGGCTATTACAAATTAAAATAAGTATATTTTTGAAGCTTTTGTAGGTTTTGAAAGCACCTATGAAACTAGGGACTATAGAGATAACATTCTTCTTAAGTTTATACTACATTGTACACTGATTGTGATGTTAATGCAGATCTTGTAGATCATGCAGATCAGATGCTATTTTCAACATTAAAAATGTTTGATTGTATAATGAAACAGTATTGTACAGTGGTATTGCAAGGAATTTTACAAACCCTGCTTCCAACTCTTTGATTTGTAAATCAAACTTTAATTCTGAATGCAGATACCTGATGAAAGTTTAACTAATCAAAGCCTGTAGTACTGGAACAACTTGAAGCTATTATACTTGAGATATTCAAGTACATATTCTCTCCAGTTATTATCATCTTACTTTCTTAGATATTTAATTTTTTTGAAGTGCTTCATGAATGCTGTATTTTGGAATGCTACATTTTCAGAAGCGTAATAGATTATTCTACTATATGTTTAAAAAAATTCTAGTGCACAAAATATTTTTTCACAAAATCCTTCTAGGTTGTGTAAGTTTTTCCCAAATGACATATTTATTTTGTTGTCTGACCTCAGAAGGGCCTTTATTTTATTATATATTATATTGTATATTATGTATATATTATATATTATGTATATATTATATTGTATATTCTATTTATTTTATTATTAATAATCAAAGAATGGAACATCAAGTTTTAGTGAAAAAAGAAATCTGATATTTTGCACTAAATTTACCCTTTTAATCATAGCAACACTGCACTGAGATGCAAGAATCCATAAAAATTAAAGACAAGGGATCAGAAGAAATACCATATGTACAAAAAGAACAAAATTACATACCATTCTTCCCCTGCTTTGTTATCTACATGGTAAGGCAAAATTGTCCATCTTTTCCTAAAAGCACAATATCTTTAATGACAGAGTGGTTGGATGCAGTATTTTGCAGATCATCAACAGAAAACTTTTCTACCTCAGTACCCAAAGTAACTGTCCAAGAAAAAGCTTCATACTGATTTTGAGGGAATAGTGCCACCTACCGAGCCAGTGTCTTCCACTTCTACAGCACCTGAAGAGACAGAGTTCCCACAAATACAGATTTAATATCGTGAACTTGAAAAATCTTCCACTTTTTAATCTTTGAAAATTATTCTTATGTTTCTAACTGTTCTTTTTTTTTCATTAAATTTGTTCTACCAGCTGTTAAACCAAAGGCTAAATGGCTTGGATGTAGCCCATATCTAGTAATGGGTTTGTGTACTCTAGCATGGGAGGCTCAGAGCCTATATGATATTACAAATGCCGTTGGAATATAAATAATGAAGAACATGGCTCCAGGCTGTTAGATAAGGAAGGAAGCCCACTCTTTCTGTTGAATTTTGTTGGCAAACCTCAAGACTTTTGCAAATAAATAAGCTAGGGGATTTGTTATAACTTAACCCAACAGGAAGCTGGATTGCATCAACAAAGGCATCACCAGCAGAGATAAAGAAGTCAGTATCCCACTCTATTCAGAGCTTGTCAGGCCACACCTGGAACACTGTGTTCAATTTTGATTCCCACTATGGAAAAAAAGATGTGGACATGCTGGAGAGGGTCCAGAGAAAGGCCACCAAGATGATCAAAGGACTGGAAAGCCTGCCATATGAGGAAAGGCTGAGAGGATGGGGGTTGTTCAGCCTTGAGAAAAGAAGGCTTAGGATAGACTTATTCACCATGTTCCAGTGTTTAAAGGGTGGCTACAAAGAAGATGGAGACTCCCTTTTTACAAGGAGTCACGTGGGAAAGATGAGCGCTAATGGGTATAAGTTACTTCTGGAGAAATTCCAGTTGGAGGCAAGAGGAAAATTTTTCACAATGAGAACAATCAGCCATTGGAATAAACTCCCCAGGGAAGTGGTGAGTTACCCAACATCAGACACTTTTAAGATTCAGCTGGACAGGGTGCTGGGCCATCTTGTCTAGTCTGTGCTTTAGCCAGGAAAGGTTGGACTAGATAATCCCTGAGGTCCCTTCCAACCTGATATTCTGTGATTCTATGAAGTTAAAAGAAAACGTATGTTGTGCACAGCAGTGATATTTAGGTCAATGCAAAATTTAAGTTGTTTTTTCACTAGGCTCCCAAGAGAGAAGAGATGATCCAAGTAAAACAGAAATACAGATTGTCTCATTTTAGAATATTTTATTTCACACCCTTAATTATATGCCTTAGAGTAATAAAATGACCTATGTCTTTGCTGTAAGTTCCATTCAGAAGCCTATAAATCTAGAGAAATGCATCAAAAGCAAATGGACTAGAAAATAAACATTGTTCTTAAGATGGACGTTTTAATTAAAAGAATCCACAGTCAATTCTGGGCAAGATATGTCATGGCAAAGAGAATCAGTCTATTTTTTAGTTATCCCATCAGTTTAGGAGAAAGACAAAGACCCAGTGTGAATGCAGCTGTGGGGTTTCGCATCCTGAAAAAAATGTGATGGCACAAGTAGCTAAGGTTACTGTGTTGGGTCTGTGTTGTGTGGCTTTGGTAGCTGGGGAGAGGTTACACAAATGGCTCTTGTGAGAAGGTGCTAGAAGCTTCTCTGGCTCCAAGTTGGACCAGCCTCAGACTGAGACCGAGTTCACCAACGATGGTGGATGCGCCTCTGTGATGACATATATAAGAAGGGGAAAGAGAAACTGCTAGGAAGACCTGCAGCAGAGAGAGGAGCAGAATGAGAGAAAACACCTATGCAGAAACCAAGGTAGGTGAGGAAGGAGGGGGAGGAGGTGGCTGGAGCAGATTGCCCTGCCGCCCATGGCGAGATGCCAGGCTGTCCTTACATTTTTCTCGTCATCCCAGCAGCGGAGGGCAGGAGTGAGCGAGGTGCTGCGGGCGATTTAGTCGCCAACTGGGTCTAAACCACAACAGTTACGTTCCCATTTTCAGAGAAAGGAGGGCTGAAATCCTCTCTTTAGATTTTAGTGACTGAATGTGGTCTCCAAAATCATCATAATACCTCTCAATAGAACAATTTTTAAAAACTCTTCAGTGAAATCTTTAGTAATAAATCTTGTACAGGAATATATTTAAATGTTCTAGCTTTTCATTCTTCTCATATCTCTTCAAATTTCTGTTAAGAGGACAGTCATTTTCCATTAGTCTTTCTATTCCATTTGCAGGAGGGAAAATTGAGAACAATTCTAATGAAACTAAGACATCTCTATGTGTGAAATTCTGTAATTACTGAGCCAAAGCACTCTCAATCTGTATCTTTCAATCTTAATTCTGACACTTTGTTAATCCATCTATTTCTTAAGATGTCAAAATGTGGGTCCAATTAAAACATAGCCTGTGATTAATGATTGTGGTTATAATTTGCTCCCACATTTTCTATATGTTTTGATGGATGAGGAAGGCCAGTAAGGGAAAACTCCCGCATAAGATCTGCCCTTACCAGTAAAGAGTGAAAATCAAAACTCAGAATGAAGTAGAATGATCACTTGGTTTTCAAAATTCATTTTCTGAAGGACAGGAGAAAAAAATCCAAAAAATATAAAACATTTTTGTGGAAGGAAAACTTTAAAAAATAATAATTTTGAAATATTACTTCATTTTGGAGTAATTAACCAACTAACTACGTCTGTTCACTTTATTGCAGTGCTGAATAGAAACTAGTTCTGTCACTTGCTTTCATAGCGCAGTCTGCTTTTTATGTAGAATATTAGTCTCAGGACAAGAGTTTTGCATTTGACTAAGTGAAACAGTAGATTAAATAAGATCAGCATCGTACTCTAAAGTACGGTTTGGCACTTCGGAATTCTTGGTTCAAAACTTATATAGATACTGCTTTATTTCAGAATGAGAAGACAATGCCTTACTTGGCAAGTAAATTCCCAAATATGTAAGATACACTAGTTTTGCATCCATAGGATTTTATATTTTAAAGTAAAATGTGCGTTACCTTTTGATATAATTTTGTTATACCTATCCTTTCATTAAGATTTGTCATGGGGTAAATCCAGAGATCATTTAAAACCAAACAAATCAGCAGATCTGGATCAGCTGAATATTTCCCCTCAGATTTAAGGTGAAACAGAGCAGAATTCAGCTCCCTAGTCTAGGACCAGTTGACAGCTTATACTCAATGTACGTTGTTCAGTTGAAGTCCATGTTTAAGGATAAATACGAATAATATAACTAAAGACTCTACTTTAAACTAAGCATGTACTTACATGCCCTGTTAAATTAGAAACACTCCAGAAGTTTAGACTGGTTTTGTAGATTGATAGGAGGAAAAATGGATATATAATGGTTATGGTGAAGCTATAGAAAAAGCAACTGTGCATATTGCACATGAGAAATTCTGTCAGTGGCCCTGGAAAATCCATGCCTGACAGGAAAAGCCATTGTGATCAATGAAAAAATATGTAGAATTTAAAGGTAGCCCGCCAGCAAACATTAAAGTAGCTCTAGGCACATTAATGCACTATTTCAAACAACAAAATCTCATACATTCTCCATGCACATAAAGTAATTTGCAAAGAGTTTATACATTCAAATGATGGATGACTGTGTATTGAGATTCAACCAAAAGGATATTTAGGGGAACCTGGAATGGCATTTTGTATGAGAAAATCTGTAAGTGTTTTTGTTCAGACGGAATGTAATAACCTTATGTCTCACCTATCCTGTGTTTGAGAGACAATATATTGCCTTTTAGGGAAGAGGGCTTGAAGAGACTGGATCTCTCCCTCCTTTAGCTATTGTGATTATGTCATTTTAATTCAACAGAATAAATAAAATACATGCAAATATACAAGCACACTTATGCATATGTATTAAAAACTGAAAAAAAAAAGTACATATTTCTCCCTAGAGTATAAACTGCAACTTTATTTCAAAATGCTGATTATGTGATAGAAGCCATAAACTTTAGGGAATGTAAAAAGATTAGGACCAGGAGAAGATGGAATAAAGGAACTTGAAGGTGGTGTGTAAATGAAATAAAATACTGAGTATAGGGACAGATAGATTTCAGGCCATCTGAATCTGAATCTAGGAATAATGATTATCTGTGCAGTGCACAGAGATTTATGTCTCAAAACTCTCTCAAGATCATAAGAAATGTCATCATCATTTTAAGAAGGTGTGTATTTCTTCTCTAGCACACATATATTGCTGAGTGTATTACAAAAAACATCTTCATCAAAACTTCTTCCTGCACATACTTTTGTTCCTGTCATTTTGCATCTTTCCATCCATTCCTTTGTCTACAAACATCACCAAGATACATCTTTTTACTATTAAGGTAACTTTCCTCCTGAATTCAGTGGTATTGCTTAGAAGATGTATTTGGAAAATATTATGAAATTTTTCTTTTGTAAAATGGAATGGAAAAGAAAAGAGAAAAGAAAAGAAAGCTGATCCTGTTTTTCTTAATTAATATGTAAGATGAAACCCAATATCACTATTCAACTGAGTAAGGACTAAAACTTTCCAATTAGAATTAGTATTTTTTTAAAAAAACAATCTAGAAAGTATTTTCTAAGAGGGGAAAAACAATACGCATGAGTGTTTATGCTAGTATGAACAATGTCTGGCTTGTGTTCCTCTAAGACCCTCACTTGATATTGAAGACAAGGGTGTATTATATGCAAGGAGATTTTATTATAGGCTTTGCAAAAAAGTGTTTAAGGACTGGGAATTTGAGTAGCCAGAAGTAAAAAAAAAAAAAAAATTCATCATGAGACAGTCATTGCCATTAGAAATGGATGGCCCTGGTGTCATTTTTCGAATGCTACCTGCCTGGTAAGGGAAATAAAACCCTGCAGACTCCTACAGTTCATTCCCAGAAGTGTATTCTTGTGAATTTCTCATTCTTTGGGATAATTTAGCATGGCTACGTTTTATGAAATTTCTCATACTTATCAAATCCTCATATAGCTATAATGATAGAGTTTACAGTTTGTATCTAAAAGGAAACCCACACAAAATTTATAAAGCTACTGGGTTTTACATAGTGTATTTAGACGGGTTTAAGTCAAGATTTTTCCCACTCTGGTTGTGACCAACGATATGGATAGTCTATTCAAAAGAGGCCTCTTGATCAGAGGGAAGATGAAAAATAACGATCTACACTAGAATTTCTGAAGTTAAGTTGTGTTGATAACATTTGGTAAACCAGTCTTGTATTTCCACTGTGATTGCATGGGTAGAAATCTGGGTTCTAAAGAACACATTTGCATGTCTTCAATTTCAATTTCTACAATTGTCTCGTACATTCTGTTTCTACTCTTTTTTTTTGTTGTTGTTAAATTTTCATCTCCTCCCATTAAAGACAAAAGGAACATTAACAGTTACAGAAAAATGACTGGAAATTAATAGGAAAACAATTAAAGAAAGCAAACAAGAAATTCAGTGCAGAAGGGGAACTGGAATACTGGCATTATGTGATCTTTATCCCATCTATACAGCATACATCTCTTGCTCTAGTTATCATAAGGGATCATGGTAGAAATAAATGGGGATTCACTGTAGATCTACAGAAGTCACAGTTGCAGCAATCTCCATCAGCTAAGAATTAGTCCAATGTAAATATTTTTTAAGACATGAAATTAGTTATAGTTTTCAAAACAGTAGCAAAAGGGAAATTTAAGAGGACAGAAATTTCTTTCCTTCTCCCATGCACTCTTATCTCCCCTTCACAAGTAGTGTTGCTTCATGCCAGAGAAGTTTTCCTTTTCGGACATATGGCATGTTCCAGTTCCTACTGAAGCCTGTTGGATTCGATGGGAGTTAGGTCATGTTTTCAAAATGGGTTCTGAACAGAAAGCAAAGAGATCAGCTCTTTATGAACAAGTTTCATTGTAGTCTGGCACTTCTGAGCTAACACTTCTCCCCTTGCCTTCTCTCACAGAGTGCAATGGCAAGTTGACCATCTGTCTATAAAGGAGAAAGCTTTGATATGTATGAACAGCTCAGCTTTTACTCAGCTTGGAAGCATTCTGCACATTAGTGTGAAATGCTCTTAGAAAACCTACCATGACAGTTTTATGAATGAAGTCTTTTGTAAATTTAAACTTTGAAATAGAATTTATGGACTATGCTTAATGCTTGAAAAGGGAGTCAGCTAGGGCAGGTATCTTGGAAAGTCTCTATGGTTCACGAATAGCGAGCTCCAAAATGAGTCAACATTTGCTTTGCACTTAAGGAATGGTTTCTTCATTTAAAGGGATTTATTCTCTTTCATAGTGCTGATGAGATAATGTAAGGAGGGAAAAAAAAAAGGGGGGGGGGAAGGAAGAAACGAAACTGTCAGTATAAAAGACAAATAATACACTTACATGCATCAAAATATGCACAAAGAATTAAAACAATAAAAATCAGAAAAAATATTACTTTCTTACTTCTAGAGCAATTTTTAGAGTTCATTTTCTGTTCTCATTTTCTAGGAGGCTTAGAGAACTAGAATTTTGTTTTGAACTATATACTACCACACAACAGGCATGACTTTGTCCTGACAATGAAAAAGAATCTGAGGATGAGGATTTCCTGTCTCCATGGTTCAGCTAGAGATTTGCAGGCTCTCTGACATCATTTGTGGCTAAATCTTCCTTTGGACTTTTAGGCTTATTAACCTCATCCACCAAAACCTGAATTCTAGAAACAAATCTTATTGACAGCAGATGTTAATAGGATCTCAAACCTTTTTTATGCCTTAAATACTGCTTCTCTGACTTTTTTAATTGTCTGATACAAGAGCTTTCCTCTTTTGACTACAGATTTTTCAACTGAGCTTCCATCCACAATTTCCTCTCTTAACTCTTGTTTCCTTCATCCCTGAACCCTTTCATATCTTTCAAGTTCCTTTCCATTTCTTTCCAGCTGGTAAAATAATTTCCTTCCTCCACTCAGCTGCTACACACCAAACCATCAATCCATTGTGAAATTGGCTATCCCCAGTACGTCCTTTCTGTGTGGGTATTTTGCCTATTTTACTGTCATATGAGTTGTGGTTTAGGTTTTGAACACTTACTGGCACAGACTAGCTAAGAAAGGTGGTTTGGCAGAGTCAAGAGAACTAGTTTTGATTAGTAAGTCTTCATTACAGAAAATTTTTTTGCATTGTCTTTGATCTAAGTCATTGATATGATTTATTCTGTGTTTACAGTAAAATGGTGGCATATCTACAGAATACAATGCATACCTGCAAGAGGCAACTGAAATATCTGAGTTAGTTAGGTCAAAGGGAGCACAGAGCCATCTTCCCAGAGACATTTCTGGGATATGATGAAGGAAAGAAAATTTTGTATTTGTGCTCCAATTTACTCTGAATTGGAATAACTCCAGAAAATATTTTCGTCTTGCAGATTCTTTTACAATAAAGGAGATATCACTGTTTAAGTGTTTCCTGTATTTTCTCTAGTTAAGTATTTTTACAGTACACTGTGCTTTCATAGTACTTCCTACATCAGAAACTTTCACATTTGTCAAGCTATCGTATTGTTTTCATCTTAGCTTTTGCCTCAGCTGCACATACCGCATTACCTCAATAACTTGTCATACTTAATTTTATATATATAGACCTAGATTGTCTTTCTAAAGACATTCTCTCAATTATCTTCAACTTTTATAGTTAAGTGCTCTAATCTCAAACTCTATCACTCTTGGAAGCAGTAGTTTGAAGAAAGCAGGGAAAAGTGTTTACTAAAAGTGTGAATTATTTCCCATATAAACCCAAATTGTTGAAAGGAAACTAAATCTATCAATTGTGTGGAAAAAGAAAGAACACTCATCTCTTACTTTGTCTTTAGTGTTCAGCAAATAATATATTGAAAAAACACTTAACAAAAGAAAAAGGATTTGTTCTCATTTCGTGTGCAGAGGAGTGCCTTATCTATTCTTCTGGTAGTGAGGTGAAGGGAAAGCGTAATACTGAAGACTGATACAGCATAAAAGCCTGAATTTTGTATCTACTTTAATAATTTATTCCGGTCATTGACAATAAAGGAATTGGAGCCAGGCCATGAATGATCAGCAACCAGTCCCAAAATGTGCAAAAAGTGCATCTCAGAGTTCTCTGGTATGAGACTCTGGAGTGTTTTCAGGATCTGGCAGTACAGTAACTAGATATACCACTTAGTAAATGAAATTAGTAACTTAATTCTGCCATACTACCAATGAAACCAATGAAGATAAATCGATGCTGAATTTGAACCATTTCTTCAAAACACAAACATGATTTGACTGAAACATTGGCATTAAGCAAGTATTTTTGTGATTGACTGGAGTGCAGGGTTTCTTTCACTATTAACCCTTCGTCACACTGAAGAAAAGAGTCTAAGAATTCAAAACAATTTTACAAAATGTACAAGTAACATAGTTATGACCACTGCTTACTGTTCTTCAATTTATATACTTTGGTTTATTCCTTTTTGGTTTCTATTAGTCCCAAACATTAGAAATAGCAAAATCTTTGCATAAGAGTCTTAAAGATAGCAGCCATTGTCATTTATTGAAAATGAGAGTGAACCAAGGTGAGTAACACCCTGACCTTCAAAGTACTGACCTCCACAGAGCATCCTTTTGTTTTAAAATCCAATGAGAAACATTACCAGCAAATAAACTTGTAGAACTGCCCTTCAATTGCAAAGATCAAGGTACCAATTTCTGTCTGAGGACAAACTTTGTTAGTTATAACTGTTCCTTATTTCCTATATATTATTACTTGTCCTAGAAAATAGGCTTTCAGACACATGACATACTGCTTGTTCCCTGTGTGAAGTTTTCTCAAACTCACTCATGTATATTTTTTTGCTCAGATTCATCTTGTGGTTTAGACAAATTTATGTTTTCTCCGAACCCACCACTGTACAAGTAAGGATAGCCTTTAACTCAGTGAGGGAATAAGAAATAGGGTTTTTTTCAGTTTTAGAGGTTGTCATCAAAGCTTGAAAAAGACTGTGAAAACGGATTTTTAAAGTAAAGTAAATTAAGCCAAGCTTCTCACTGGAAAGCATGTGGTCAATTTATCAGTCAGTTTGGATTTACGTGGCCACTGGACAAGCTAGGATACACTCAAAAAAAAAAAAGTCTTGCTTTAGTAATTCATTCAGCCTGAGATCTGAAAATATTCTCGTGATTTTTGTAGCAAGAACAAAGCTAGATACAAATGAAACTTAAAAAGGTCAGACTCAATCAAACACACAGTACAGCTTCTGGAGAGAACATTGTGATTTTCATGGCTCCTGAGCTGGCCATATCTTGAACTTGAATTGGACTCAAAAGCAGAATGGTGCTTGATAAGATAATCTGTGATTCATCAGGTGTTCGACTGTGGGAAAATATTCTTAAATTCCTGTGTGGACCTTCCCATTAGATTGTCTTTGCCCTCTAACAATATTGGGTACAGCAAGGGAACAAGGTCAATTAAACTAGTACAGTCTCTCTTGTAGCTTTTCCAAAAGTTTATTTGAAAAGGAAAATAATATTATTCTAATATTTCTAAAGTAATTTCAGCTAGGAAATCATTACAAAAAATGCAAATGACTATACTCTTCATTTGGTTTTATCTAATTAAATGAGGTTAACTCTTCAACCTCCTTCTTTGCAGTAGACTAATGTTCTTCATCCCCACTCGGACACTGATATGACTTGGAATTTCAATTACTCCTTTTACTTTAATCATCTGGAACATAATCTGATGCGCCTATCAACCGCTGCCATATTCTACTGCAAGTTTTTGTGTATTTCTTGATTGTTGTAAGTGATGAGACCACATACAAAGTGAAAGCAGACTAAGGACACATTAAAGAAAAAGAAAAAAACAGAAAAAAAGAAAATATAACCCTATCCCACATGCCTATAATGTGGTTTGGGCTGAAAAGTGTACAGTGTGCCTCTATCTTATAAATTAAATCTATCTTCAATTGGCAAATTCTATAATTCTGAACACAAAAAGACTGGTGGGAGCAATCTCATTTCAAATGTTTCCATTCAGATCCTTAGGCAAATGTGTGTGCTTTGGATTTTGAGCTGGAAATCTTCAACCTTCTCAGTAGATTCCCAATAATTTCTGGTTTCAGCCAGCCTAAAAACAGCCTCTGAGCATTTAACCTACAGATGTGTTCATTAATCAGCTAAACCACCAGTATTTAAAGATCTGTAAACTCCGCAGAAATATGGCATCCCTAAAGTTTTCTTTCCCAGTACCTGCAAAAGTAATATTTAAACAAGCAGCAACTGTCATTTGCAATGTAAGCCAGTAGGTAACCAACAGGAAGGCTAAAATGTCTAGACTTACTAAATGCTGATTAGACAAACCTTGAGAATATACTCTCCTGTTTGGCCTTGTTTCTTTTTTTTTTTTCTTTTTTTTCCCCTTCTGAATGAAGTGGAAATTTTCAACATTTGCACTAACATTTAGTAGATCTCAGATCTTCCTGATATTTCAGAAAATAAAATTATTCCCTTTTATCCCACTTTTATCCCATTTAAAGTTAAGACTAGTCTAAACAAGTAATGTTCAGATAATCACAAAAAAATTCTGTGCTTTCAAAGTGCCCCTGTTTGTATTACCTGGGCCGTGTGCATTTATTTGCACTCTTATTCACTTGTCTACCTGCTGCAATCTGTCTCTACAAGAAATTGATCTTTTTGTCGGTCGGTAATTACAGCTGGCTCCATGGGTGGTCCAAACTCATTCAGTGCATTTTATCTATGAATATTAGATATAGAAAGTTTTATTTCTGACAATACTGCATAATTTTTTTTAGGTCACAGAAGGAACGTGGGAAGGTTTATATATTGTCAGACAGGGGGAGAAATGCTTGGAGCAATCAACAACAGGCACAGTTGAGTGGATAATTCAAAATACATTTTTTAAAATGTTGTAGTACTACAAAATAAACCAAAGGTGTGCTTTCATCTTGCTGCTTCCCATGTGGTGACACCTCATTTTACCAGCTTCCAAGAGCCTTTCAGGCACTATTTTCCTTTCTGAGGAATCAAGATAAATTGACCTTTACAGGTGTCTAAGAAAAATATAAGAAACTTGAAATGGTGGCTCAAGATAATGCTTTCAATAAACTATTTTGATTTTATATTGTTCCTTAAAAAAAACAGGGCAAAATTTTATGGATGTTTTTAAAAAGTGAATCAGACCCTTATGAAAAAGAAAAGTTTTCTGGTGTTGTTTCTTTTGGATGTTTTGTTTTTGTTTTTGTTTTTTTTTTTACTTCTTTCAAAACAGAAATCAAACTCTCTAACTGTTATGAAATCTGATTACATTTTTACATATATATGGGGTCTGAGTCCTTACTAGCATTTCTTGACATAGTTAAACACAGGAAAGCGTGTAGTGTATGGGAAGCCCAGAGACAGCTTTTCCCAGTCACAAAAGAGTCAGAGACAACAAAGTCCTCTGTGCACGGGGTATGATAAGCAGAACCTGGTTTCTAAATTGATGATAGCCTCATTTTTCCTCTTGCCTCTACAGTTCCTTTGGCAACAGAGCGGAAGCTGCAGACAACCCATCTTTTCTTTTTTCCCCCTGTTTTACCATGTTGTTTTTCTGACCCTGCCGGTCTCTAGCTAGAACCGCCTTGGCTCACCACCTGGTCACACTAGCGCTAGCACTGGCACAAGGGAGGCAAACTGGGTCACTTCTCTTTAGTTGACTCTAATTAGCTTAAGCCGGTAGTGACACTGAAGCCCTGGGAACAGTACTGGTATGACACCACACCTGGAATGAACACCCCCTGGTGTGCACACTAATATCAGTGAGCTCTGACTTTTGAGGTGTTCCCTGCAGGACATTGGGACTCTTTGAGCTCCTACCTGCAACTGCCAACACTGCTGACGTGCAGCCGACACAGCAATGCAGCTGGTTTTCCCCCACCTGGCTCTGGCTGGTGCCAGTCTGCACTTTATCTGTTCTAATACTAACATACACATTGTGCTTACAGGCAAAAAGAAAAAAAAGTGCTGATCTGGCATGCACAGTATGGACAGGATGGCATTATTGATTTAGGTACTCCTTATTCCTAGCCATCAGTCACTTCAAGACAATAAAATATCAAAAACTATGTTTATTTGGAATAAAAGCATTGGAAGCGCTGACGGAAAGGCTTATAGATATACCTGACAGAGAATAGGATGCTAGGAGAGGATGGGGTCTTACAGTTATTTCAGTTCCCTAGAAAATTAATTTGTCCAGAGAAAATCTGGAGGAACAAGGGAGAAAGAAGATGATTCCATCTAAACTCACCACAATAAACTATTTTAGAAATTCACTTTGATCTCACACTGGCTTAGGAGAAAATTTGTCCCAAACAAGATTTTCAAAACTTATGCCTCAATCCTAAAGATACAGATTGTTCAAACAGAAATTACTTAAAACTCCTGCATTAAGAAAAAGAGTTCCAACTCACCATATTAAGGGCTAGCTTAGAAAAGGCTTATACATTTATTTTAAAATGTCAGAGAAAATAACATCTGGAGGAGGTAATGGTTGAAGAGAAATTTGAATGCACTTCTAAGCCAATATATGAGCATAAAATTTTAGTCCAGCATATTCTATAATAGACTAACCAGGCTATACACACACATGTACTCCTATAAAAATTTAGCCACTTATGCCATAAAACACATTTTAAAAATATATACAAGTCTCTAAAGAATTTGACAGTTAACTACAACCTGTGTTGTGTCAGCACAGAGCTTGAGGTCAATTGAAAATCTCTAGTACCTGCTTTGCTGTAAAAATCAGTTTCTTTCTGGGTTTCCAACAGTTTTTAGGAATAGGCAGAAAAACTGGCATACTATCTGCAAGATTGCAGATGCAATCTAGGTGAAGATAAGACTCTGTTCTTGAAGGAATTCCTACTACTTCTGCCACTTTCAGTAACACTTGATAATCCTCAGTACTGGCTCTCTGATTGCCAGAATATTTTAGCATCAGTACTGGCAATTATTTTGAAGCTCTCAGGTATGGATGCAGCAATTTATCAGGAGCTTTGTAAATCTACAGTAGATTTCTTTGATTGCTGGACCAATTTTCAGCCAAAACCTCCACTTTATTCATAAGTCTCATCATTTTTGCCTTAGCTGTTTGATTTGAAATAACTAAAGTGTAGTTTAAAGCCACCTAATAAAGAAATATACATAAGAACTTGCATACATTTGGTGTAAAAATGAGTGTCTGTGCATTCTGCAATTACAGAGGACTTTCACAAACATGATAAGAAGTACTTGTCCTTCTCTTTGAAAGCACTACAACAGTAAACTTGTAGTAGTTCAGGATTCCTTGAATGCGGAAAGGAGGGCCATGGTTAGGCCATAAACACATGAGCTTGTGCCTGGGGAGAAGACAAACAAGCAGCACACCTCTAGCAGGAGGAGGAAGGAAATTTTAGGATGTATAATTTCCTCTCAGCTCTTAATTCAGTGCTTTCCTAGAAAAATGATAGTTTGACACTTTCTTTAACTTTAAAACTATTTAGCCTCTCTTTGCATTGCTCACTTCTGGGGTGATCTTAGCAAACAAGTGGAATGAGATAGATGAGAACAACCGTGCAATTGAAAGCCCCAGGGTTTTGAAGTGTCTGTCTCATAGCAGTAGAGTAAGGTAATGCTTGTCATGAGGGTTTTTCTTTTGAGTGTGTATATACACACACACACACACACACACAACTCTTGCTTTTGCCTAATTCTTGTTAAAAAACTGAGCAGGGGAAAGAAGGAAGGCAAAATGTCTCATATAATCTTATACAGATGTCCTTGATGAGTGCCCCTTGTTTCCACAGAAAACATACGTGCTCCTGACTATTCAAACATTACTGCACAGAGTTGCTTTTCGTATGTCTTTTACATTTGTACAAAGTGCAAGGCATCTTTATGCCAAATACCTCTGGACCTATGTCCAGATTTCACTAATGGATCCTCAGTAACTTCTGCTTCTTGCAGCTGTTTTCCTTCCCTTGAATACACTCTCTGTTATCCAGCTGCTTAACGCTGCTGTTGATCACAAAGGATATTTGAACTAGGCTTTGGTGTACAGCAAGTCATTTATGCTCAGATGCATATTTTGTATAATTCATCCTTCTTTCCTCAGACTTAATTCCTCTCAGGCTTCCCTCATCCTTATTTCTTCCTCAGGCTGAATGCATTCTGCTACAGCAGCCCCAGCACAACACCCCAGAGTGGTAAGTGTGGGTAAAATAAGGATAACAGTTCAGATGATTCAAAGAGCCTATATTTGGAAGAAACCTGTGTTCCTCAGCAAATAAAAATAGATACAAAAAACAGCTAACACTTTTCAAGCCTAGGTGGCCTCAGTTGGGAAATTTTTCACGGCTAGATGATTTTGCTGCAGTTTCTAATGACATTAACATTATGTGAACGATGTTAACAGATGTGAATACTCAGCACTTAGTACTAATTTGTAACGTGGTAGTACCTAGCATCCCATACAAAGGATTAGCTGTTGTAGGAGGTCTGAGAGGCAGCCGTCTCTGCTTAGGATGTGGTAGAAAGCCCCACAAACTCCTTTGAAGACAGATAACTGATACAAAGATATGTGGATGACTTGCCCAATTTTCCAGAACAGCACATCCGTTACATCTAGTTGAGAAGCAGGACGTTTATCTGAAGCTGTGTCTGTACTGCAGGATGTATCTCAGAAGACTGACTCCCAGACCAGCTTCACTTGTTTAAACCTACTACTTTGTGTTTCTCAGCACTGCAAGAGCACAGTTCAGGTACAGCCGAAAAAACTGGTAGCTACTGCTGTTAAGTTTGGAGGTGATTATGTCACTTAGCCGTCCACAGAAACTTTGAATGAAGTTATTCTCTCATCAGATAGCAAGCACTCAGTAGTTTTTGATACTTCCTCAGCAAGAACTGCTCTCTCGCTACCCCCAGCCCTCCCATGCACCCCACACACTGCCAGGGGCAAGGGATGTGCAGCGCTTGAGCCATTCAGCAAGAAAGCACTTAAAACCTTTCAACCTTAACGTAAACAGAATTGCTGTAAGGACTGAGGAGCCTTAAAGATGCATTTATCATATGTCTAACACCACAAGATTCAAAAGGAAAAATACTTTTTTCTAAAGTTATATGCAGGCTGCCTTTCCAGATCAGAACAGCAATGCAAAAACCAAGCACAATTCAATCATTCTGACAGTTTGAATTTCATGTCCATGTTAAAGAGCCATAGATAATCATCTGTAGTTTCAATCGCTTCTCATCTTTCATATTTTTGCTTTGTTTCTCCCGGAATTACAGTAAGAGCTGAGCACTGGCAGTTCTCATAGACCCTTTGGCAGGAGAGCCTTTTAGCTTTTCTGACTTGCAAGTCAGATTGGGGAGATGTTTGACATAGTTTTCTTGACTAACACCACATTGGGCTGGTTGTTACACAGCACACAATACTTGGGCTAGCAAAATATTTGGCATTTTTCTTCTGCACTAGATCTGAACACACAAATTAGTGTTTACACTGAAATAAATCCACAAAACCAAACTAGATGATTACTCCTCTCCCATGTATGTGCTGCTACATGTGTGATGTGTGGAAATCTCTAACTATGTGCTCTGCAGTGTGGTCTTTGAGATTTAATGTTTGTGCATTGCCAGATTCACTTTTCTGGGTGGAAAAAATGGTTTTTGCTTACAGCACACCTTTCACAGTATGGCATGTGAACTAACTCATACAGTATTGCAAAGTCTCAGAAGACTGGGCAAACATATGGCAGCTTTAAAACAACTGAGTTGGTATTTAGTACAAGTGATACCTGAAGAATATCACCATGGAGCTATAACAAAACTTATATGGACTTCTGAAGGAAAAGCTGGCCCAATTTACTCTTCTGACTGTTCTTATCCTAGTATTTTCTTTAGCTTCCAGCAGTCTGTTGTTGCTTGGGGAACTATGCATCACAAGGCTGGTTTTATTGCTTAATTTCTTCTATAATTGCCCATCTATGTAATTGCCTTCCCTGTCCTCTGACTGCCTTCACTCTGTCAGATTAGTTTTACCTCACTGTCAGGTGAGACACATTATTTATGATGCGGTGTGTTCTGGAACTTCTATAAAAGACTGACTAAAAATACCATCAGTTTGGGCATAAATTTTGCAAGATACTCGCTTTTAACGAATCCTAGTCCTTGGCCTGAAAAGTAGCATCAAAGTAGATTTGTATCAAGAGCTGGTGGTTGCTTTACAATGTGGACAAGCATATGCCAGCACAGCTAGAAGTAGTTCATGTCCAGCTTAAGATGTCCCCAGTTCAGCTCCCAAGTTGCAGGGATGACTTTCTGCAACCTCCAGAATCTACTAAAGAGCTCTATCTCCAAAGGATGCCTGAAACATCTGTCCCAGCGGCCTCCAGGTTGGGGTGAGACAGACACCTTTGCAGTAAGTGCTGGGGAGAGGCCTCTATAAGTTCCAGCCTAAGGTGAGGCTCACAGAGGAATGGGCCTACTATCCTGGTAACATCAGAGGCCTTGACCCAGACCAAGCTCCCAAACTAGGATGCAGGTCTCTAAGCCTAGGGCTGCAGGTGCCTAGAGCTTGGGGGAGGTGGGCTCCTCACCTGCAGGAGGTGTGCACTGGTGAAGGACAGCAGACTGAACAGCATCAAAGGTGATGAGAAAGGGACTAATAGGATCTTCCGTAGCATCAGTCCCCAGCCATAGTGAAGGAGAGGTAGCCAGAGTGTCTTATCAGATAGAAAAATTGAACCTCTTGTAGTGATGAAGGCTGGAAGTTTGTGACTTCTGGTACCAGAAGGATGGTTCCTGCTTCACACAGCAGATTTGCAACTTCAGAATTAATAGGTCTGTTCCCCAGTAGCAGATAAGGGTTCATGAGGTCTTGCCAATAAGGCATCTGAGCTGGCTGAGCCTGATCCATGCAAATGCACCGGGAGGAAACAGTGAGTGACAGTGGTGAGAGATTCCCTGCTGCAGGAGACAGAGACCCTGTCTGCTGACCTGACTTGCTCTCCAGGACTGTTTGCTGCTACTGGAGTGCTTGGATCTGGGATACTCTGGGGAGACTGCCTAGGCATTCCCAACACTTGAACTAGTTCCCCCTTATGTGGGTATTCCTGCTCTGTTCAGGGATCTGCTTGGAAGAATCCTATTAGAGAACATCCTGGAAAGAAGAGAGGTCCAGGGGAGTGTCTAGGTTCTGTTTGGTTTTTTGTATTAGTGTTTTGTTTTGTTTTTTTCTTTCTGTCACCTTTATCTTCAAGAAGGGCAAAAAGGACCCAAGGAAATACAGGCTGGTCAACCTCAGTTCAGTCCGTGGAAAGTGATAAAGCAAATCCTTCTGTAAACAATTTTGGAACATTAAGGACAAGAAAGTGATTGAGAACAGTCAGCATGGATTTAGACGCCAGCATGCTTGACTAACCCTATTGCCTTCTGTAATGAGACGATTTGCTCAGTCCTAACTTCAGGAAAGCTTCTGATACTGGCTCCTGCAACATCCCCACAGACAAGCTGATCAAGTACAGGCTAGGTAAGTGAGTGGTAAGATTGTTTGAAAACTGGCTGAACTGCTGGATTCAAAGGGCTGTGGTTGGTGACATTAAGTTCAGCTGGAGTCCAGTTACTAGCTGTGTACCCCAAAGGTTGATACTGGGCCCAATACTATTAATTTTCATTATTGACCTGTATGATGGGACAGCATGCACCTTCAGCAAGCCTGCAGATCATGAAGAAACATCATGGCTGTGCTTTCATTCAAGGAGACATCAACAAGCTGGAGAAATCGGCCAACAGTAACATAGTAAAGTTCAGCCAAGGTAAATGTGAAGTCCTTCATCAGGACAGGAATAACCCCAGGTGCCAGTACCAGCTGGAAAGTGACTTTGCAGAAAGTGACTTTAGGGGTTTGGTGGACAACAAGCTGACCATGAGCCAGCAATGCACTCTGGTGGTGAAGGAAGCAAGCAGTATCATGGGTCTCATTAAGAATAGCAACAGGTTTAGGTGGGTCTTCCTTCCCTTCTGCTCAGCACTGGATACACCTTTGGAGTACAGGGTCTAGTGCTGGGCTCCCCAGTAAAAAAGAGGTGGTCATACTGGAATGAGTCTATTGAAGGGTTACAAAGATGATTAACGGACTCGAATATCTGTCATATGAGGAGAGGCTGAGAGCACTGTAGTTGCTCAGCCTCTTGTAGAAGGCTCAGGGGAATCAATATGTGTAAATACCTGGTGGGGAAAGAAAAGAAAACAGAGCCAGACTCCGTGGCGCCCAGTGACAGTATAAGAGATACTGGACACAAATTTAAACACAAGAAATTATATTTAAACTTAAGAACTTGTTTTTTAACACAAGGGTGGTTGAGCATTGGAATAGATTGTCCAGAGAGGCCATGGAGTCTCCATGCTTGGAAGCATTCAAAACCCAACAGAGCATGGTCCTAGGCAACCAGTTTTAGCTGTCTGTGCTTTGTGCAGTTGGACCAGGTGAGGTCCAGCAGCACTTTCCACCCTCATTCTTCCACGCTGTGATCTCATGACATTTAAATATCAAAGATTTCTAGTGCTTTGGGAATGAGTGTTTCAGAAAGTGAGGGAACTCTTGTAAACTTGAAATGAATTATCACTTGTGGAAAGTATCTCACATGGGCTTGCAAGTCACTTTATCACTATAATTTAGTGAATATGGAATGTTTACATAATCTTCTTTCTTGAAAAAAGATGCTCATGGCAATCATGATGAAAACACTATCAGCTGCTTCTTTGAAGTGTTCCATTTATCATCACAAATGCTATTCAAGAACAACATTATGACAGTCTTAACTGGAATTCTTGTTGACACTAGGAGAAATCCAATTTTCTTATTCTTTTGCTTTCCCTCTTGCAGCCTTTTCCATTGAAATCTGGGGGGAAAAAAACAATGGCCAGCTAGTGCAAACTGTTTTCATTCAAAACTATTCTTATTTTTATCTTATGTCAGGATGCTTATGGTGATAAAGGATTACTCTGGTGTTTGAGCCTTCCAAGATCATGTAGGGAAGCACACTGTTCTGAGAGAGAGAGAAGTTATATTTCACAGCTATCACTGGTCATCCAAACCCTGCAGCATAGTTTACAGAATACATGTTTACTGATGCGTCGAAAAACCTTTAATGTGCTAACTTCTGCAGGAGCAGACAGGAAGCACAGTTAGGGTGCAGAGCTGGGAATATTCCCTGAATATTTTGAATATGTAGTCTTTTTTTGTAGGAAGAAAACCTAACTAACTTTGTCTTTTCTAAAACATTTGACATTTATGTTCAGTTACACTTGAGATTTTTTTTTTTCACTGAGTACAAAGAGAAGTTTGTAAGACAGGTTTATTGACTGTCTAGAGTACTTTATATTCCAGTTTCTCTTGTCACCTACACAAGTAATCACATGTGTTTTCAGCTTAGTTCCAATGCTTTCAGCCAGACCGATGTCTGGGTTTTTATTTCACAGAGTGTCTGGGCTCTGGCTGAGAGGATTCAGGGCTCCACTGAGCATTCCCTGCTTCCACAGAAAGCACACACAGAACACATGCTTCACACATTTGCCAAGAACCAGAACTATTCTGCACTCTGCCATGCTGTATTTTTTCTACTCTTCTAAAGTGTAAAAGAGTGTCCTACTAGCCTTTCTTGTCTGTCTGTCAAACTAGCTTTTTTCATGCCACACCACTGACCTGGAGTTATGAGGGTTTGCTGTGCCAGTACCTAGGCGGTGGTATCATAAGAGTTAATTTTTGCTGCATTATGTCTCTTGGTTTTAATCACGAGTTTCTACAAGTGATGCTTCCTCTTATTAGACTAGTTACAATTTCAGAGGCATGGCTCACCTGAGTACATTCTCATGGACTGGACGCTCAGCAGCTGCTTGCTCCTTCTCGTGTGTGCCTTTTTTTGGTGGTTGTTTCTTTGTTTTGTTTTGGTTTTGGTTTTATCTTCCTTTTTTGCTTTCACCTTATGTTGGTACTCTACTCAGTAAACATTGCTGACTAGCTTGTTTAACAGTGGTGAACTAGGTGGATGGACAAAGAGAAGTATCATGACTTTTAGGAGACAGACATGGAGTCCTACATCCAGGACAGACTAACCCTGTGCATCAATATAGGTAGGGAAGCGAATCATACTCAGCAGGCTGAAAATGTAAACAGTGTGTCCTTGCGGTATGCAGGCTGGCTGCATGCTAGGCTACTTTGTGAAGAGCATAGCCAGCAGGTCCAGGCAAGTGATTGTTTCATTCTTAGTGCTTCTGAGATCTAATCTGAAATACTGTGTCTAGTTTCATACACACCCATCCCTTCCCCAGGAAACCTCTACAACTCCAATTTACATACCGAAAGACAGAAGTAGAAGACAAATTATTGCTAGAAGGCCACAACAAGAAAATAAGAGGTAAAAGTCACAATTAGCAATAGCAGAAATTCTGACTGTAATAACTTTTCTCCCGTATTCAGTAAGAAGGTTTAACTGCTGGATCTGATTGTCTAGAGACCCTGTGGAAGATATGTCCTCTGAAACTTTCAAACACCTGGTAAGGCCCTGAATTGTTTGATCTATCCTTGAAGTCAGCCATCTTCTATGGAGGAGGCTGGATTAGAGACCTCCACAATTCTTTCCAACTCAAATTTTCCATTTCTCTGAGTCTAATGCTTGACCAATCTGATAGCCTTCTATGATGGCATGACTGGCTAGGAAGAGGAGGGGTGAACAGCGGGTGTTGTCTACCTTGACTTCAGCAAGGCTTTTGACACTGTCTCCCACAACATCCTCATAGGAAAGCTCAGGAAGAGTGGCTTAGATGAGTGGACAGTGAGGTGGGTCAAGAACTGGCTAAATGGCAGAGCGCAGAGGGTTGTAATCAGTGGTGCAGAGTCTAGTTGGAGCCCTGTGACCAGCAGTGTTCCCCAGGGGTC
>VZSC01000758.1:26095-50755 GCA_013398225.1 Steatornis caripensis | reverse complement strand
CTCATCTAAGCCACTCTTCCTGAGCTTTCCTATGAGGATGTTGTGGGAGACAGTGTCAAAAGCCTTGCTGAAGTCAAGGTAGACAACATCCACTGCTCTCCCCTCGTCCACTGAGCCAGTCATGCCATCATAGAAGGCTATCAGATTGGTCAAGCAGGATTTACCCTTGGTGAATCCGTGTTGACTACTCTGGATAGTCTTCTCCTCCATGTGCTTAGAAATGACTTCCAGAACGAGCCGTTCCATCACCTTTCCAGGGGTAGAGGTGAGACAGACATTGAAGTTGGAATTGGTTATCCAAGGTTCTCTTTGCGGTCACTGGAAAGAAACAGGGATAATAGACCAACTAGTCTCATCTAAGTATGGGAGTCAAAGATGAGTCAGCCTAAGTTGTTAACTGGATTTACCTGTTTCTCTTCACTGCCTGTGAAGGGAGCCTTGGGTGACCAGCTCAAATGTGGACATGTACCTTGCAAGTAAAATGGTAAGAATTACACCTGAATGCAAATAGCTTCTGTTAAAGTACTCAAAAGTTCAATGCAAGTTAACTGAAGTTGAGTAACTTTAACTAAAGTGAGAGACATCCTGAACATATTTGCAATTTTAGATTTAGATATGTCTCCTCCAGTGTCCCACTCCTGTGATTGACTGCCTCCATCAGAGAACAGAAAATATATGGCAAGACATCCACACAGGCATACATCTAGCTCTCCCCCTCTCTTTCCCCCCCTCTATACATGTAGATATTTCTCATTCATTTTTCTTTCTAGTCCTCCTTGTTCTTCCAAGGACATTAGCCTCTTCAGTCTTCTGAGTTGACCATTAATTTTCTTCTCTGCTCTTTTTTTTCTTCCCACTAATCTTTGAGTCATCATTTAAATGGGTTTTTACTTTCTTTTTACCAAAAATTAAAATCCGGTGTTATTAGCCATGTTGTTATGGTGTCACATCCACCAAATCCGCCCTAGGTTTTCTCAGGTAAAGAGTGCTTTTCACTCCCCAAAGACCACTTCCACATTTTTTCTCAAGTATTCATCAAGAAACTTTCACAGAGTCACAAAATGTTTGAGGCAGGAAGAGACCTTCAGAGGTTATCTGGTCCAACCCCCCTGCTCAAGGATGAGGACCTAAGGCCAATTGCCCAGGGTGATGTCCAGACATCTTAAATATCTCCAAGTTGGGAGACTCCACAACCTCTCTGGAGTCTTTCAACTAATATTATGTCCTCCTCTTGTGTTCCCCCAAGGCCTTCAGTAATGGTATTTCTGCTTTTTCTGAAAACTTGTCTTCCTTTGGGTTTGGGGAATCTAAGCTTTTTCTGTTTGATTAGTCCTGTATACTTCAGAGGATCTTTCTCCTTATTCATTTATGTTCTCTGTGAACAGTCTTACAGATCCCTTTTTTCCATTTCCTTCTCAGTGTATTTTCTGTGTTTAAGTAATTCTTTCTGCAAATACAAATTGAGCTGCAAACTCTAAATCAACAGCTTGTAGATGTTGCTCCTCCTTTTGTTTGATCCCATCTTTTCCAATTTCCTGTGTTCCCTCCTGCCTTTCCTTGATCGTGTTGACAGTCAGGATGGGGATCTACCTAGTCATAGTCATAGTCACTTACACACTAGGTCACCACATCCAAACAATATCAATGTGGTTATGTTCCTCCAACACAACAAGACTAGGATATGTCCCTTTCCACCCATTTTCAGGTAAAGCTCTTGTCCAGGGCTTTCATCATCTTGCACTTCTGTTATAAAAAATCCTTTATCTGGCTTTGTCAAATGTAGTCTTATATACTAAATCTGCTGTGGCAGCTATTGCAATGTCTCATCCGTTTTGCCTTACTTGTGATGTCCCTTGCCATATGTAGTATTACACCAGCTCGCCTTAGGAGTCCTCCTATCATCTCTGATTAAATATTGAAACACCTGCTTTGTCTCCAACTTTTTTACTACTTTTCACCACCTATTTTTCAAAATTTATTGATTTTAAAGCAAGTGACTTTGATTTTTTTCCCCATCATGCCCCTCATATTTCATTTAAGAGTCACATAGCCATTGTGTTATATCCCTCAAAATCCCTCCTTAAACTTTCTTTCCATGAAAGAGAAGGAAACGAGCAGTTGCTAAACTGGTAATGTGCTGTGATTAATTTTGTCTCATGACTTTCTCACAGTCCCTGTTTTTTTTATTTCATTTATTGTTTCCTATACTGGATTCAACAGCAAAGTCTCCTGATAAAGAGCAATAATTCTGTTGCTGTTTCTCAATGTCCTGTCATGCAAAAGGACTTGGTCCATGAGTCAATCTTTAGCAGTCTATTAATAAAAATGGTTCAAAATTTAAAATAAATTTGTAATACAATTGTGCTGTTCACATGTTATAACACCATTCTTCTCCATTTCTTAGGCTAATATTTGTGCCTGTGAGCTGCCAGTAAAGACCTCAATCCTTTCCATGAATGAGAGGAGTGTAGTCAGATCGCGTGCCTCTAGGTCTGTGCTGTCTTGAGTAAGATGTTATTAACATCAGTGGCTTGGTGGTACAGAAGGTAGTAAGACAACACTAGAAAAACTGATTTCTAAAATGTATTATTGAATGTAATAAGTTCTGTAAGATTTATCTCTGTGAACCAGTGCACTAGATGCAGTCTGTTGTCACTGTCATCTTCAAATATTTTTCTGGTGTGTCAATAAAATACGTGTTCTGTGACTGTGATACTTGCATGCTACTGCTATTTAGACACCTAATAAGTCAATAGGAGTTGAGATAAGCACCAAGTGACTATCAGTGGCTGTACTTGGCTGGAATTGTATTGAAGTCTATGAAACTTCTTTAGTTTATACTCACTAAGGATCTAGCAGACAGTCTGAAAAAAACCGGAGAGTTTCATGCTGGCTCCTTTACAAGTGTAGCAGTTCAAACAGAGTCTGGCAGTGGATTAATAATGTGACTCATGGATGTGACAGTCGCTGGGACCTTGTTATAGTCAGAACCAGACTGGAATGTGAGAACTGTAAATCATAAAATTGTCTGAAAATACATGAAATCTTATTGACCCGATGAAGAAAAACAGTTTAAACTTGTGGCATCTCCCTAGCTTCTTTTATCAGGTTTATAAGATTTAAAGGGAAAGTTCAGGGTGAGAAGAAACTAGTGATGAGATGGGGGGTTGTTTTTGCTATGTGTAGACAATGATTTAAAGTGTACATTGTTCATAAATATTATTCAAATCTGTATGGTTTGATATACTCATAATAAAATTTGCAAGGTTTAAGAACAGTGGTACCCAGAGGGCCCATAAAGTACATTCACTTTTTTTACATAAAAACCAGAATAAATCTCCAAGCTGGATTTTACCCAACGCTTCTTTTTTCATTCTATTTTATTTTTATAAGACTTCTGCACTATTTTTATGAGAACTTACAGTCCGTTGATACAAAAAGACACACTGATTTCACTGCATGGTAATCATTGGTGCAATCTAGCATGCAGTGAGATGATGTGTTCCAAGTGAGGAAAATTTGTAAAACGTGAAGATAATTCTTAGTAGTAATCCACTTGCCAGTGCTTGCCATTGATTACATATCTCTTAATTCTGTGTTTTCGCTATGTACCTGCACTTTTCACAATATTTGTATCTTCCTAAGATGGAATTTTCCTCTCAGAGTTCCTTTCCAACAATGATCTTCTTTAAGTTAATGTAAATTTTCATGATAACTCATTTTGTATGACTAACTATCCTATAGAAAAAATCCTGGTTATGCTTGCTTCAAACTAAGCAATTCAGCTTTAAGCAACTTCTGTAGCAGTCCAGGACTTACTTGAGAGTGGATCCACCCAGACAAAGTTTCTTAAGCACAGACCTTCTTCCTGTTCTTTCCCATATAGTGGGAAGGAACCATCAATTTATGGCAATACTTGAAACTGTTCTGTACTTTCTTACCATCAGCCAGCGCAGTTAACCCACTGCCAAGCAAAGCATTATCTAAATGTTTGCTACCTTTCTGAACTTACAGGGAACATGAACAGCCATCAGAATAAGGGCTAAGACATCTCTTAAGCAACTTCAAAAGCTCTGTGGAAATTACATCACTTGATTCTGTCAATAGTACAAACTTATTCCTCATTTGAAGAAATAAAATTATTTCTCTTTCAACAACTAGTAAGAGGCTTGGGGAGGTGAAGAAGGAGCAAAATCTTCCTGGATTTGAGGGCTGAATTAAAAAGTTCCTGTTTGATATCTTTTGAAGATAAGTGTGAAAGCATTTAGTCATCAGATTTGGCCATGGGGAAAGAGGGCTCAAAACACATACCTGTTTAGAACAACAGATTCTGTTATTTCTAAAATTCAGTGACTTGCAAATCCCCAGGTATTTCAGCAAGAAAAAAAACAAGGTTCATTTCAATCTATATTTATTGCGCATAAAAATTTTAAAAAGCAGCAATAATTATTTATATGATTTGACCTTTCAAATGAGCTCATCTGTATATCTCTGCATCCCAGTGATAATTTCTTCATGATTAGTGCAGAAACACTGATTAGAGCATACATACTTAGTTCTTAAAATATCATTTTAATTTTAAGCTGTAACTTAACTAAATATTTTCTTTATATTAACCTGTCATTCGGAAACAGCAGGTTTAATTCACCTTTCAGTTAAATATAGGTTTGGCTGATGAATTCTACAGTTGTCTAAGCAACTGATTAAAACATAAAAATTATTTTCAATACCAAAGTAAAAGAGGAGTGAGCCTGAAGTTGAAGATCTGTGTATATTAGCTAGGCAATATCTTCGAAAGTTTACAGAGCACCTGTCCACACTAGGTTTGTCTGCATCCAGTGCTATAAAGCTTCTTCAAATGAGTGAATAAAGTTTATCCTGAAGTTCTGTCATGGGGGGACACCAGAAGGAGTTGAATTTGTGTTTGACTTTCTAACAAAGGAGAAATGAATGTTTCCAAAACAATTTGGCCTCAAAAATTGCAGGTAACCAAGTTACTAACAGAATTCTTTCACAATGAGTTGTGATTAAACAGTGTCTACCCTGGTGTGCTGGGAATTTCTTTGTACACAGTCAGGAGGTAAAAGCAGCACTTGCAGGAGAAGCAGAATATATAAAGCCTGATTTCCTATGAGTTTCATACAGTTCTCTCCTGTGTGGTTTCTACAGTATCTAACAGCAATATACTTGACTGCTCTGGGTAGATTTTTGTTCATCAGTGGGTGGGTAGTTATCTGTATATTCCTCCTCTACTCAGCTGCCAATGTTTTAGCAATAGTTTGATATCCCTCTGTCAGGTATGAGTAAAACTGGGTAATAAGTTGCAAAATTTTTTTTTAAGTAATGGGGAGTTAGAGGAGAATAAAGAATAAAATCACTATAAGATACACTTCTAAGGCAAATGCTTGCTCAGGTATCCCAACTCTCCTGCTCCCAGGTTTGTTCACAGTGGATGGGTATAGTCCTAAAACATTATTTTATTACAGTGCTTGTTCTGTGGGATACTCCAGTTTTGATTAGCCTGTACCACATGAGAACTAGCTACTAGTTAGAGAAATAATCCATAGCCGGACTTGAACTAGTTAAAGATACTAATTTTTAACATCAACTTCATGCCAATCCAGAGCAAAGAGGTTTTAGTACCCACTTTGCCATCACTTCAAAGAAATTTTGCATTGTTAAATATCCATATCTATGCACAAAAGCAAATATATCTTGAGTTAAACTATCATTCATGCCTGTACAATGGCAGTGGAATTATAAAATAGATGCACATACAATCTGATGAACTAAAGTAAACCTGAAAACATAGCAATAGAATTAACTTTTTTTGCAATCCCAGATATTCTAGGAATACAAGGACTTTGACATTCTTTATTCAAGTCCAAATAGACACTACTAAGAGAAAGTTTTGTGTATTTCAGTAAGGCATAGGAAATTATCTTGATGCCCTCCAAAATACGTTTTTCTCAGAGAAAGAGAATCTAACCTATACCTGATTGATACCAAGAAAGGCTACAGGATTTTATGGGGTTAGATTTTATGTATATGTTTGGAGAGTTGTGATTCGCTCATCATAATGATCTGTCTTGGCTTGGTGTTGACAAGTATCATCATCTTGCTTGTCACCAAAGCTGTTGCACAGTTCTTAAGCTTGGGAAGAGAAAGGACTAATATTTTAAAATATATACAGTAATCAGTGCTATTGGAAGGTTAATGGCCTCTTCGTTTGTTTTAACAAAATAAATACCAAGTTTCTTCAGTTTCCAGTCCACTCACTCAATCACATTCTAGCTAAACCACTGCAAAATTAGTTGCATGTGAATGGAGGGAGTTTCCTCTAGGGGATTAATTGCTCAAAACAGATGTAGAGGATCTCCCCAGCCTGATTTGCTGTTGCTGTTCTGCATCAAAATCCTGTCAAGAGGAGCTGGCTGAGGTTGCCCTTTGCAAGAGATCCTCAACTTTCAGCCTTCAGGCCCTGTGGATGTTAGAATGACAGGAGACAGATCATGTTTGAGGAGAAACCTGACTGTTTTTTCATACTGCAGCAAATACTCAGCTGATCCCAGAACTGTCTTTCACTGTTAAACTTCCTTAAGGCTCCAATTTGACTTTGTTGACTTCAGTGTGATTTAAGCACATGGTCAAAATTAAAACAATGATCTTTAAATTTTTTTCCTAGATTAAAATGAAGAGAATGTCACAGACTATGTGTGAATACTTGTGACACTTCAGAGTCAGGTAAAATATTTATTAACTCACTTCTTCCAACCTTCTTTCCCAGCCCTTGTGCTTCCCTGAACCCTGTATTATCAAACCAATACACCACATAAAACTGTGTGCTATAGTCAAGTCTCTGCTGAGACTTGGGAGGTGAAAGAAGGAACAGGAAAAACAGTTCTTACTTAATAAGATATTTCATTTAGGACAGAGCTGAACAGTTTTACAGCTTTTACCTCTTTAGAAAAAAGAAGGAAACAAAAGAAAAAATACCTTAAATTTTTCACTCTATAAAAATGAATCAAAACCCAAATATTCTCAAAGCCTTGTTCCTTACCTTTTAGTAGTTATGTTCCAAGTTCTTTTCTTTACCCGTAGTGATATACCAACTATAGTTATATTACTTGACTAGGATTGTTTAGGAAGCAAGAATACATTTGTATAATATCAGTTAACTAAGAAGGTTCGTGCCAAGAAAATTTAAAAGCTTTCCTTCATTCCTCATAGGGTTTTGGTTTGGAGTGTTTTTTTATGTTAGTCTTTGAATTATATCCTTCACAGTTCTCGTCAATAAATGTACAGAGTGATTTTGAAAACACCCTACATAGGAGTGATTTTATTCCTCACCACACTTTTTTTAGGTACTAGTGAGAATAAGTATGTTAAAGATTTAAGCCCAGTCTTTAAAAACTTTTCAACTACTACCTTAGTAATTTGAAACTAATCTTCTTCAAAATACTCTAGTTTATCCCATTAGTTGCAACTCAATGTTTCAGTAATGCAAGTCATTATATGTAATTATGATTTATGTGCTTATGTGCAATCTCCTTTCTTGCTGTTTAATGGGCCAGTCCTTATAAATTAGGCTGAACAGACTTTGATAAATTAAATTAATACTTTTCCTTAGTGTGCAACATCTTTCATGTATTTTCCATATAAGCAACAAATCATTGGTTTACTAACAGTGTGTAACAGGACATATCTTAGATTACATCCCTACCAAAGTTCAAATAGTTTGTCATTTATACGTATCACAAGAAGAGCTACAGCTGTTATAATTAATGCTAAAATAGGATATTGGAAAGGCTTTGAAAAGTCCCTGTTTCAGGCTTAATCAATCTCTTATATGTGAAAGATTAAATGGAAATCTTTTCGGAAGGAATTATTCCTATTGCGAGTTCTTTGCCTCTTTTCTGAAACATCTGGCTTTTGTCACTAAAGCCACAATATTAGAATGGAGCACTGCTTTGCTCTAATAAGTTGTTACTTATCTCTTGGTGATCAGAAGACCTTACTGCTGCCACTCACACACATAAAGCTATTTGCTTGCTTGCTTGTTTGTCTTAACTCCTCTTCAGTGTCCTTAGAAGCTTTAGCACCTCGGAAAAAAATCACAAAAAATCAGAGACTTCCTTTTCTGAAAACTTGTGGCATCCCTCTGTGATACCTAATGTCTCAAAATAAAGACATTTTTCGGAAATACAGGACAGGTGAGCCAGGCCTATTGCTAGTTCAGCACTTTTCTGAAAGGCATGGACACTGAGTTTTATACAATCTGAGTGAAGCTCCAAATTACTGCATGATTTCTACAACAGCATTTAAGTAGGTAGGAAGCCAGATCCTAGGCAAGAGAAAAGGGCTTAGTCTTGAACTTCCTTGAAAATTTCTGTCCAGCAGATGCGAGTGAAGTTTCTGCCAACTGAATATATGCCAGCTGAAGACTTCCCACCACTTTACATGATTAATTTTTCTTTAGTGCTCTTCAGCATGACTTTTCGTCTGCTTGCTTCGCCCATCTGCTTTCTATATAAAAGAGATCCACTATCTAATGCATTAGGTTGTTTTAGTTTTACAGGAGCTGGAGAGGTTTTTAGCTATGTTAATCTTTTTTTTTCTATTTCCTTTTTTTCATGTCTGTCCAGGATAACCTCCAGTTTTTGTTCAGATTTATTTTTCTTCCAACCTGCTTTTTTAAAGGAAAACTCATATGAAAATGGCTGGTTTTGACTAGCATCATAATTTCAGTGATTTTTTTTTTTTTAACAGCTGCATGCTGATTACTTTGGAGCACAGTAGTCAATCAGCTGGCTAGCAGCCTATTTCATTCAAGGAACACCTGAAGCATGCAGTTCTCCAGGATCACAAGTAGCAGTCCTTATATATTACGCATACATTGGCACATGAGGATTGAGAGTTCCTGCCCGTATTTCGTGCGTGCATTAGACACTGTTTGAGTCACTTCCTATATAAAAAGTATCACTGTTCTTTGTGTTACTTCTGAGCTCCAAGTGAGAGTGCATACCAGCATGGTTATACCTTCAAAAATACAAAGGGAAATGACCTAGGCTAAAGACTCTACTCCTTAATAAATGGGGCAGAGGTACTCTGTAAGGGAGGAGAGAGACAAATGCTGATTTGCCCAAAATGACACTACAGGTCCATGAAAGGCAAATGCTACTGCTCTTGTCTCCCGCTGTAGCACCTTAATTACAAGACCGCGTTGCCCAGATCAAGCAGCCTGCACTTAAAAAAATTTATTAACATGGCACTTACTTTCTTTGTACATGATCAACAATTACAGGTTAAAATATGCCTCATTTTCAGTCAGTCAAATATTATTCATTCAGTTCCAGCCACTAAGCTTCAAACTACCAAGGAAATACAATGTAATATGTAGTGTAGGGAGTTTAAGCCAACTCCCTTGTAGTTCAACTTTATTGATATGAAAAAATAAATAAACATGAGAAAACAAATTTAAGAACACCACCTATTAACTTTTTGAATACTGCAAGAAAAGCTCAGTAAACCGGATCATTACAGAACCTATTTGAGCAAAACATTCATATCTACTCAGGATTTTGTCCCCAATCTATTATTTTCTATATAATTCCTCTCACATAATAAAATAAAAATAGTAACAATAATTTTAAATAGAGTTTATTCTGATGAGAGGCTGCTTGTTAAGCAGGTTTACTGCCGTGTAACAGTAGAATTTTTTTCTGTTTTTAGCGTGATGGAGTAAGCTAACAGGATTTTTTCCAGGATAAACCGAGTCTTTTTTTAACGTGCCAGAGTTTTGATTACTCCATTTTGTTGAGAACATAGGCTGTAGAAGGACTCCAGCAGGCTTTAATTATATTGTGTATTTTATTCTTAAGAAAACACTAGCCAATACTGAAACAGGAAAGAGTTAACATATGCACATCTCCTTGGCAATTCTGGGGGATAGGAACTGGCTAAATTTCCTGAAACTCTTAGCACAAAAAAGCTCCTATTATTCCTCTAAAAGCACATTATATAAAACACTGACAAAATTGCAAGGCGAAATTCTATGACCTGTGTTATGCATGAGTTCAGACTAGATGAGGACAATCCTTTGGTTCTCATATAAAAATTATATAAATTTGAGACAAAAATGGCTTATATTTTAATTTTTCGTTAAAGATCTTACACAAACACAACTATATTCACGTGTCAAAAAGATTATGTAGCTCAAACGTTGAACTATACTAGAGAAAATGAAACAGTGTAGTTAGTGCAATGTCTTCTACATCTGTATAAGGATGGCTATTCAATAAGCCTTCTTGCATAGACATAAGTATTAAAGCTACAGCAGCCTGATGGTGTATACAAAAACCTAAAAACTAAAGATGTGTTCATGGTCAGCAACAGAGCATGATAAGAAGATATTGAGACCACACTTCCCCATCTATGAAGTGCAGAGCAGCTGACCCAGCTTGGAATGACAATGTGACTGTGGGAGTTCGATGTCACACACACGGTAGGTCAGCACTGTCCCATCATGAAGGTTGGACACCTTAGCCGCAGAGTTGGGCTTTTTGCTGTTCAAGGCAACTCCCGGGTGGCAGTAACTCCAGTGTCCATTGTACAGAGCAGTGCCCTTTGTATATGCTCTGAGAGGCACGAAGTCCCTCCACCTCTGAGGGATGTGTGCTAGGACTAGAGTGCAAGCTAGCGCTAATTTCTAGTATAACTCTGACACGAAAGAAAACTGTCCTTATTTACCTGTAGGATACCAGTACAAACTAGCACACTAGTACAAAGATCAGCTTGGATACCAGTCTTAACACTCCACTTGTGGAAAGTGACTGAAGGAGTATAATCATTAAGTGCTGTTTTTAAGATTCTGTACTTGACTTACACTGGCTTAGAGGCGACGTTACGGCAGTGGTTCAAATTACTTAAGAGATGGGTAAAGGAAAACACTTGCAGTGGATTTTCTGCAGAGGATCTGAGTATATGAAACTATTCTTATTTCATAAAACTTATGAACAATGTAAATCTTAAATATCATATATAATCATAGCAAAATACACCATGTCTTCACCCTAAAATTTCCCTTTAAATGTTATTAATATGATAGAAGTGACACAAGTTAAACTGCAGAGCTAACTTACCCAGAAAAGGAGTAAACTCGTGACAGCTGCACTCACCTGAATGCCTTGCACCTTCTGCAGGCAGTGCTGAGAAAGCAGGAGCCTGCAGGAGGGCTTGCTGTATGGCAAAGCATTGATAGAAAGTAACTCATGGCTGTGGTGAGATACAAGATGTGCTCAACATGTGATGTTGAATTTGAGATGGCAAATGGTAGCTTCTGATGCGTTAAATAAGGAAGTACTAAGTACAATAAAATCATATTACCTTTGCAATAACAGTAATTAAAAAGACCATTATTGGACTACTATGTAACATTGAGGTAATAATGTATTATAAAAGATATTAATAAAGTAAAAAGGGTTCATTCAAATGCTGCGTATGTAATTCATGGCACAGCTAATTTTCTGAACTAATACTAAGCAAAAATATTTTTCCTGTTCAGGAATTTTCAGTCTTTTAAAAGTTTTCCTTCTTTTGTTTCAAAGCAATACTGGCTTTTTCTTTTGTTTTCTCTCGTTTCTCCCCTCTCCTCCCCCACTGTAAGGAATCCGAAGTGCCTGTTGTTTAGGGCGTGAGCTCAGAACAGAGAAAACCCACAGTCAGGTCCCTGCAGAGGTAGTGTTGATACATCATTAATCTATAACTTTAGCTGATGAAAATGAACCAGAGAAAGCGACAAAGAGCAAATGCTCTGTGTATAAGACAGATTGTTCAACAAGCGTTCTTAAACAGACAGAACAAACATTAAAGCTTCCCCAAACTAAGTTAACAGTATACATCAAAGTTGTCTACTGAAGGTGATCATATATGAGAATAATTGCTTATTCATTAGTCTCGAGGAAGAACAAGAGGAGGATTCAATGGATATCGCAGTGTGGGCTGTGCAAGACACGAGTTCAAATCCTTCTGCGTGCCAAAGGTGCACTCAACTGAACTGGATGCACTTTCATTATACCTTTTTTTTTTTCCCTACAACTTTCTCCTTTATACTTGAAAGGTATTTATAGGAAATTATTTTGCAAAAAATCCCACCCTGATTTCTAAATTCTAACTTCATAAATTGCTACCAGTTTACATTTTCTTGTAAAAAACCTTCTGTTGAAAACTTCCGAGACCCCTATAGCCCAGCCTGTGAAGCATAGAAGCTCACACTTTCTAATCTAGTTTTCTGCAGTTCTCAAGAAGAGTATGAGTCAAACCGGGTAAGCAGGGTGTCAGTCACAGACGTCTTTTTCTCTCTTTTGAACAAACGTGCATTTCCACTCCTGAGAGGTAAATATTCAAGTATGCCTGTTGTAAACTCAGCGGCTTACGTGTTCTGACAATTGTATGGCACATCATGTGCAACAATACACATAGCAAGAGTTTAGAGCAGAAGGAGGGCTAGTGGTCTCCTCTTGTGAGACAGGCTTTTGTTTCAGTTCATCTGAACCTGCTTTAAAAGCAAACACAGTCATAGAAGCATATCTATTGGCTTTTTCTCTCCTTCTACTTTAGTAATACAAAGGAGAGATCCTGTTTGGGGAGCGAGTGGAGTTGTTCGTTGTGGGCAGATCTTCATAGCGTTTCTTGCTTTACTTATCTTCTGACATCCTTTATGCTGGAGTCTGTTACTGCACGATTGGAATAGATTTGCTCCAGCTGAAAAACATCTCAAATAACCCACAACTCAAATACAGTATATTTCTTAAATGAGTCTCCAGGAGAATGCTCTGGCTTTTGGGGATGTTTGGAAGCAAAATTCTAGGTGAATGGCCTTTGAGTCCTTATATTTTTTTCCCTTTAAAAATTACAATTGCCGTTCATTTGAATGTTTGACTTTTGATCTCAGCGTATGTTGTACCCAGCATGAGACAAACACAATGATAAAAAAAGAGACTACAGTCTTTCCATCTGCCTGAATAATTTACTGGTGACTGAAGGGAAGAAAAATCTCATTTTATCCATACACTCAGGAATTATAATATTATTTTAGTGCAGTCATAGGGAAAATCACTATAAAATTGTATTAGTTTATTGCTACTGGCTTAATATAAGATTCTAAGCAATCTCATTTAATTTCTTTGTCAATTGCAATGCCTTGGACAACTTTGAAAATTGTCCATTTTCTTAGCTACTCACAGGAGACATTTGTAGACCTGCTTTTATGCTTGCAGTTCATATTGAGCTGAAATTGTCTGGTGTCTCTGGGAACAGAAAAAACAAAAAAAATACTCTAAAACAAAAAATGAAAATTCCCAAATTGTCTCTATTATTGAAAACTTGTGTACGGTTCTGCTGAAGGGTAGTAAAGCCACGTTTCTGCAAAAACAGCTGCCTACTTTATCTGAAAATTGATAGCTTGCCTGTAGTATTTCTAGGTTTTCAGAAATAATTCACAACTCATGTCAGTAATTGTTGGATCACATAGAACATAAGTTACTGTATCAATTATTTTCTAAACTAAATTCCTCTGTATGTATTTGTCATTTTTTTAAGAGGAAAATTTGCGTATGCTTGAAATATAATTCTTATAAACAGGAAGGACTATTATCAGACCTCCATTTGACAATCTTGTCTACTCTCTGGTGAACCAAACCACAGTTTGAAATTTGATTTCAGTAGCAATTTCTCTTGAAATTAGTGCAACTTTGAAATATCTGGCTAGTTATTGAAAAACCTCAATGCAGAGCAGAAAGTGGCTTTTACTGAACATTTACTTAAAAATAAATGGTGAATTAAGATCTGCTTTACACTCCTGATTGATCTTCCAGCACTTTGAACCCAAGTACGAGAGACAGACAGGCGCACAAGCAGAGCCTTGATTGTGGAATCAACAGTAACAAATTAAAAAATAACAGATTTTCTTAGCTTTATTTTTGACAGAAATAACAGATATTGCTTTCATTCCTTTCTGTATTACAATTACTATCAGATTATAACTTATTTAACAATGAAAACCCACATTGCTGCAAGGCAAAAGCTCTGCACTTGGAAGTTCCTCAAGTAACCTTAGGGTTAAAAGAAGCTTAGGTTCCTGTGCTTCAAGCCTTACCCCATTATGCTTTTGATTTAGCAGGGTGGTACAAATTAGGTATAATGAAGATTCTTAATTTTCTCTTGTGATTGCAGCTGGCAGTCATCTAGTAGAAAACAGTAAAACAGATTAGGATTTCAAGCTAAAATTTGAGTAACGTGATCCTGGACGCTTTCCCCAAACCCTGTTTCCCACCTGATTTTCTGTCTTCTTTTTCCTGCTCAGGTGGCATCAGATGCTTCTTCCAACCTTTCTATTTATCCACTTCGCTTTGTTCCTCTCCCTCCTTCCAATCCTTTTAGTTCAGCTCAAGTTGTCTTGTTTCCTTAAGGGGACAGATGTGCCTGTAACACTCTGCTTCTTTCACACCTGGATTCAGGACCTTGGGCTTGAGAGTATGCAAAAAGGGTAAGAGCTGTCCCTGTCTTCAACAGGTTTTTCACCCTCTTCCTACAACGCTGCTTCTTCTTCAGGATATGCTCCAAGTCTCTGCATTTATTGGAGACTTTCCTTCTGGAAGATGTATCTGACAGTTGGTTTAAATTCAAATTAATCTGATGGTTTGTTTTCTAGTGATCAAAGAACAAACAGTTAAACTTCAATAATAGAATTGTACTTAACACGCTGGACTTTATACTCTCGTGGAGACATATTTGCGAGGTCTTTTTATTTCTAGCATTTGCCTTGTGTTTTCTAAGATTTCTGACAAGCAAGGATAATCTCCAGCACTGGCAGGAACTTTTTAGAGGTTTTCTTAACAAGTTATATATTAGCTAATGACTTTTCAGTAAAGGATATTGACATAGAAAAAGAGAGAGAAAAAATATTTGAAAAGAATCAAAGTAGCATGAAACAGCTATGATCAGATTCTTCTGCTTACAAGATAGTTTTCACCACAGTTAAAACTTTGAAGTTCTTCTGTATTTCTAGAAGGCAAAGTTACTGGCAAGACAAAGAGTGTTGATGTTGCTGTTTACAGATACTAGAACAGGATGTTTGACAAGTCTCTTATTTTCAGGATTTGGCTTGACTGTGAAGTGTTGTAAAGCCACAAACGAGACTCCTTCAGATGAGTCAGCAGTCCCAGGGTCCTCGCAAAAAAATCCTTCCTCCAAGAAATTTATACTTACTTTAGCTACAAGAAAACGAGAGCTGCGATCCTTTTCTAAATGTACAGAAAAGCACCTGACTTCATGTCAAGTGTTTTCACTTTTAGGAATAAGCAGAATGGGAACCAATTGCAAGAGTGAGAGGCACTGCGTGGGCACTGGCAGGGCCGTGCAGATTCAGCTCCCAGCAGGACTGCAGTGCTGAAAGTGAGACAGCACCAAAGCTCAGCAGAGGGAATGGGGAAGCACCCACAGAAGCGTGGAGCAGACAGACATCTTAAAAATGCATGGCTTCATAGAAGGAAGCTATTATAGGTATACAAAGTCAGCAGCACCTTCAGAGAAACTCGGCTGGGGAGAAAGAAGCGTCCTGAAGAAGTGCTGCATAGTTACATTTGCAGTATTTATAACACTATCAATCCTTTCAAGCACAGATACTAACACAACCCTATCTTATCTTTGAATGGGAGCAGGACTCAGCTCTGAGCTTATTATTAAAGTCTGTAAAAGCCCTTGATAATATTTTTTAATAGAAAACACTATCTAAAATAAAAATATATTGTTTTATTTAGTTGCTCTATTTAGAAATACTTTCTTTTTATTGGAAACAAAATAAAATATAGACTTAATTTTAAACAAATAAAATCTTTTGGGACTGACTGCTATAGGGTAATGAAAAAAGTTTGCTAGAATTCTACATATGTGGTTTATGGGGACTTGGTATCCACTCCTAACATAACTAAAGTTGTGAACTGTTTTAAAGAGTTGATCTTCCAACTTCTGTTGGTTTTTATGTTGTTTGTAATAAAATTCTGAAAATATATATATACAAATATATAAAAATTCCACTAAAGTTTATTTTCTTTCATCCCAAGATTTGCTAAGTTCAATAACTAGAGAAAACATGATGGTAATTTGCACCAGTCTGTTTTGGTTATTTAAAGTTGGAGAATTCAGGATTCTTCTCTTTTTAATAGAGTTTTTATAAAAGAGAGATTGAGAAACACATATATCAGCAAGTCTACATTTCTACAGGCCCAAATCCAATTTTAGATACAAGTTTGAAGATCAGCACTGAAAATAGTAGGAGTTGCATGCAGAGCGGGGCTTGATTGCATCCCTATAAATTCTGTAACACAGAGAACATATAGGGTTTGTGCACAAAAATCTAACCGCAGATTATTAACCACATGCACTAAGGTCAGTCTCCAGCCTCTAAGGGAAACTTTCTTATTATAGAAGTAGTTGAAGAAAGATAGTACAGCCTCTTTGTTTTCCCCCTTCTTAATAAATTAGAGCTGTAAATCTTAAATTACCCAAAGGGAGACAAGAAAAGATTGCCTTACATGGCCATTTTATGGCACATTCAATTACTATTAAAAATTCTAGCCAAATCAGATACACGAATGAACAAGACGTATACAAGAATCCTTGCATTTGCCGCTGCAGTGCTAGGACTGCTGGCAAAGGAACAGAGCTGTAAGCTCATCTCAGCAGCAGTCCCAGAAAATCTTGAAAAAAGACTCTTAAAAGCTAAGACAAGGCACCAGAAGGCAGCAGCCTCCGGCAGAAGCAGAGATTAAAAGTCAACGAGGCAGTTTCTGAATGGTTCAAAATTATAAAAGCACCATGAACAAGAAGCTCCAGAAACACCTTATACCACCATAGAGAGGGAAGAGTTTATCTTCTTTTTATCCACACCGGAGAGAAGGGAGCAACATGGGATTAACAAAATCCTTTTCGCTTCGTGGTTCATGTCCTTCGACAAGCACCTATTTTAACTTTAAGTAGCCGACTCTCTTAAGGCCTTCATGAACTGGTACCCATTGGGTGTCACAACCAAAGCTTGGAGAAAAAGGAGAGAAGCTAGAACATCAGAATGCAAGGAAATGCAAGGGACAAGCAAATTGTGTACAACTAGAGAAGAGTTACATGAAAAAATATGGGAGAAGACGAGATCTAACCGTGAAGAAGACAGAACAATGGAGTCCATCAATAGGAAGTTGGTGAGCTCATTAAATTAATTTGCTTATTATAGCATCATAACTAGTCAAGAACTAAACAAGGCATGTCCAGCATCATAATCTCCTATCTTGAAAGACATTGTCCTGCCTCTTGCCATGATATTACTGTAAATTTTGTTCATAAATGGTTTAGAGAAAGCAGTTCCAGATGTTGAATGCCCTTCAAAGCTTCTTGTAGGATCTTGGCGTTTCCTCCTGGTTTCCTATCTGCAAGGTGAATCAGCTCAGTGCTAAAGTGCTTGGTTGGGGTGAGTTGATACACTGAAATCATAATGTAATATATTGCCAAAAGACCTTCAGCTGGGAGGTACATGGAGAGAAGGATGGATGTTAAGGTGCTGTTTTGTGTACTGAAATACTACTTTCTATCCAATTGCTGTTTAATCTGCAAGTATAGTAAGGAGCCAGAAATCTAAAAATCTGCCAGGCTACACCATGCTCTCTCCCTGAGCCAGTGAATTTTTCATTCTTAGTTATATGGTGGCTCAACTTTGACATGCAGAAAAGCCAGTAGCCATTTTTATCTACCTTTCTTCATATGTGAGAAGTGCCCTTATGGATATATTCTAATGAGACACAAGAAAGGAGATTATCTTAATGCTCTGACTTCCTATGCAGTGCTCTAACCACTGCTGGGAAAAGAAAAGGTGTTTCTTCTTATTCTGCTTTAAGAGCAAAAAAGATGCTTAAAAAAAGCACAAGAATATCTTTCAGACTCTGAATCCTCATAATAAAAGGGCATCTAATCTGGAGAGAGATCTTCCCGTAAACCCCTCTACAGCTTTCAATGTTGTGTAGTTCAGGCACCATGTACAGCAGCTGCGGTCTGTGTTGTGGCAAATCTTGCTCCCATGTACTAAATGGGAAGAGCTAGAGAAGTGTAGAAAACAGACGAGTGAGGCCTCAGAGTGAATTCTGCTCCTAGGCACAATAACAGACATTTAGCCTTGGGGCCATCAACATGGGTCTCATCTTGCCAGGCTCAGGGTGTCAATCAGAGATCTGTTGCTGATCTAGTTACTCCACTTTCCAGGTATAGTCATGGGGAGATATGTGAGCTCTGTTAGAGCATGTTTCATCAGGCCTACATCTAATGCCTGTTTGAGGCATGCTCCATGCCTAGGAGCTTCTGGTCTGGGCTATTTATTTTCAAGGAAGCTCAGGATGACTGGGTGAGACACAAATCTCTACGCTGCGGACACCTATACAGATAGACAAGCACTGTACACTGTGACTCAAATCCAGTTTTCTTTTTGAAGCTAGCCTTAAGTCTGATCTTAAGCACTTTAAGGGCTAGACCCAAGATCACCTGAAAATGAGTGGCAGAATTTGGATTAAGTCAAATCAAGAATGACAGGATCTCAGGCACTCCTTCATTTACAGAAACAGCTAATCTCTCACTCTGCTTGTCTGAAAAAAAGTTACTTTTAATAACTGAAATATCAAAACCATATCTGGATCATGTAATCCACCTTCCAAACAAGACACTCAGACAGCAGAAACCAGTGTACCTTTCATGGATCTATATTGTTTTATAGGCGTTAAGGATATGGCTTAGTGTTTTTACGTCGAAGTAGCATATAATTTTATATAAATAAATTCACACTATCCAAAACATAGCAGTCTGTGATTTTGTTTATTTAATCTGAAGCAATTTAACAAACTGACCCAAAGAAAAGAATTTCAAATACCGTTACTTGTAAATGTCAGTTGTTGGGATTTTTTGAAGAAACAATAAGATAGATGATGTGTTAGATTAACCTGAGCTAAGAAAATAGAGTCGTAGCCAGAATTATAGACAAAGACTAATATCTGTGCAAGGAAACATACTGAAAACAAACTATATTTGACCTCTGCTAATGCTAACAGCTGGGCTATATGTGAGTACAACTTCAGACCTGTTCATACTAGGAACTTTTTTTTAGAGTCTATTTTGTTGAACTGTTCCCAATAAATTAAATCTTGGATGAGTTTTCTGATATATTATTTTCTTCCTCTAAGGAAATCCTTCAGACCAATCTACTGAGAAACAAAATGAAAGTTCATCCTATGGCCTGTTGCTGTGTAAATTTTCATAAGAAAGAAATCTATGCTATTGCCCAAAATGCTGAAGTAGTGAATTAGCACATTTCCCATGGATTCCTGTCCTATATCAAGATGTCCTCAGCCAACTGCTTCAACCTGATATTTCCTTTCAAATGTACAATTTGACATATATTTTGTCTCCATATTACAGTTGTTTTTCAATGTTGCAGCCTGTTCTCAACAGCTTGCTGCTACATTGGGCTGCAGTTTACTGCCCCTTATGAGTTGCCATGCTGTGATGTGGAATAGGGAAGTATTTTTGTCTACGATATTTTGCGATTTTTTAAGCTGAAGTCAGTGTTTATTTCAGTGTATCAGCATGAGCGAGGGGTGCAATAAAACACAAACAGAGATGAGTGGACAGGGACAAAACTCTCTTGAATTGGTCCTTTTTCCCAGAGAAAATGTATTTGCTATTATACCCTAGCAGACCTTGGAGAAACATAGCTATGAAAAGGTCAGTGGGGGAGAAGTAGTTTTGATAAGATTAATAAAAAATGAGGATCAGGATTTTATCTGTCAGGGAGATGTTGGCACGGATGGAGCTGTAGTGGTAAGACAGGAACACTCAGAGGAGATTCGCTCTCAGATTGTGTCTCCCTTCAAAAAGACCTGTGTGAGACATACTGCATACACACTGAAAATAATAATTGAAATCTGAATGAGAACTTGCCATCTAGAGAGTTAATAGCTTACCTCCAGAGATGAACCTACATCTCTTGATATAGTATATATATCTAATATAATAGATACTTTTTATGTAGCATATTATTATGTAATAGATATATATATCTAATATAATGTACATTTTGCAAGATTTTAGTCTTTTCAAAAGTGTCTGCCTTTTTGTGTGCATTTTCAACAGTACTTGAGCTTTACAACATGTTTAAATGAATATGCCAGAGCTCATATGTGACATGATATTTATGCATTTTCATACAACTCTTATTTCGTGCTTTTTCTGGACATTGTGCAGTACCTATAATTTTGAATTACAAGAGTTTAAGGAGTAGGCAATTTAACAGGTGCTCTTAATGTGATGCAAGATTAGCATGCAACCAATATGAACGCCTTATAAAAATACTAGAAATGATTGTTACGTAAGTGGGATAAAGAAATGTGTTCATCTATTTCTTTTTGAAAATAATCAAGCCGGCGTTGAAGAAGGTTCCTTTATACATGGAGCATGTGTAAAGCAGCAACCTCTATACATGAGAATTGAGTATGATTTAGAAAAAAGCTATTTTTAATTGTATAGCACCTTTCATCTTCTGCGATAAGACTTATACAACTGCTATAAACGATACACGAGATCGGATGCTGTTGGCATGAATATTTAGGACCCCAGGATTATGCTTCTGTTGCTGGACAGCCAGGGACAAATAATTTCTCTCATCAAGGCTTTTATGACCCCACTAAAATTGATTAATAATAACACTTTACTTCTTTGCAAAATGATAAATATACATTAACAAAACATGAAGTCTAATATCTAGGTTATTATTTATTTAATTAAAATTTCTTTCTCCACATGCCCTTGGTATCTAAGCACCCTTAAATTCCTTTAAAGAACAGAGCTGGGAAAGGAGGTGAAAGGTGTCAGCTGAAATTCAAGGAGTCCTCAGAGAGTCAAAACATTTTTGTCTTGAACACGATTTTTTAATGCTGTCTAAATGACATCAGGGAGCAAGAATTTTGGTTTAATCCCAAAGACAGAATCGCTAACGCTGCTGTTTTCTCCACCCCTTTGGGTTACAGCTTCTCTTATACTGAAATGTCCTCTTTAGGAAAATACTTTATTCTCATTACTCACAGGCAAGATCATTCATGATCACATACCCTGCTTTCCAGAGTACTTCTGCCTTTATTCAGCAACTAGCTACTTGTTCACTGTTTGATTTCAAGTCTGGTTTAGTACTCATCATGTGAACTTTGATAAAGATTTATTTCATTGATCGCTCACAGTCATAGCTTATCAATCTATTTTTTATAGATTCATTTGCAAGCATACACATAGCTGTTCTGTAACAGTGACCCATCACAAAAGATTACAGTAAATACCTCTCTGAGATACTAAAAAGACAATAAATTATATAGTATAGTATGCTTAATGAAAGAAAACACTGATTTGGTATGTGGTTAAAGCACCTTACCGGAGCACTGAAGATAGGAAGAAAGCCATCCTAACTTATCTGACAGTCATGAGAGCAGTTTGGAGACTATTCAATTTCAACGATTTACAGCTTACACAAAACTAGAGTATAGCAGCCAGAAAGGATCCTGAATTATCAGACTTTACAAACCTTAGATGGGGTTGCACAGAGCCAACACCACATACTCTGCATTTAGCCAGGGAGGACAAGGAACTGCTGTGTGTCTCTACGCACCTAACCATGCTCCAGTGCACGTGAGATTTTCATTATGAATAGGAAAAGTCTAATTAACATTTTCACAGATTATGCGTAACCAACTTGTATCTTCAAAAGGTAGCATATGGATGCACTTTCAAACTGTTAACTCCTCTTTCATGGTGGTGACAAAAATCCCCCCTTTTAGATTACAGATGTAGAGCTCTTATAGCTATTACTAAAAAACCCCAAAAAACAATAAATCCCAAACAAAAAATGTCTTGTTAGCTCACATGAAAGAGTTTTAGAGAAGGATAAGTTCTGCATTGTCCTGTTCCTGCTGAGCAGATGCATTGTTTTGGCATCAACAGTTTTAGATTTAAAAATAGTTCAGTTAAAATGTTTTAAATGTCATTGTGCCTTCTGTCTCTCCTTTATTCTTCAACTTCAAAGCTTCTAAAGTATCTATTATCTGAGTTTACAGGCTTTAATTACTTTTCTCACATTTCTGTATGGGCTTTGGATACTGACTTCTTAAT
Source organism: Steatornis caripensis (assembly GCA_013398225.1). Taxonomy (NCBI): domain Eukaryota; kingdom Metazoa; phylum Chordata; class Aves; order Caprimulgiformes; family Steatornithidae; genus Steatornis; species Steatornis caripensis. Next base: position 28,513 of record VZSC01000758.1, on the reverse strand, counting down.
CACCTGTTCCACAGTAGTTTTTAACATTTTTATACTGTCTGTGGTGGACAGGCCTTCTTTTCATTACGTTTCCCTGTTCTATATCAGTATCTGAACACATTACAGAGTGTTATAAACACGTATCTTTTCCTAAGTATAAACTTGAATATAAAGTACTATACTTCACATTCTTCCTATTTTTACAGGAAATCTGAGAAGTCGTGTCTGAAGTACACTTATGCAATCAAGAACTTGCAGACGCATGAGTGGTATCTGTTAGTTTTTAAATATGTTCCGTCTCCCTTCAGAGATTTTTTAAGTTATGTTTTTATGTTGACATTGTACCAGAAAAGAAATGGACATATTACAATGTTTTTAAAATATTGTTCATCCCCTCCTACCTATAGAATCTTCTGCTCTGAGAAATTAGATAAAATTTAGTTTAATAGAAAATATCCCTTAAGGTTCTCATTACTAGAAACTCCCATTCCATTTTTCATACTCAAATCACAGAAACATTTCAAATCACTGCTCATTTTTTTTATACTGATCTGCACCTCTTTTATAAGCTTCACATTCAAAAAGCGTGTCTTTACACCATGCTGAGAATCACATTATTTTCATTCTTTTCACCAGATGCATTGACTCATCATGTCTTACTTCATTAGGTAGAGTACAGTATGACAGTATATATACTTCAATCAAACAAGCAGATTTGGCTAGACCTTTAACTCTGCATTCATCCTTTGAGAACCAAATTCTGAACGTCGATTAATTTTTCAAGATTCTTAAAATGCCTCATTTGATTTAGAATATATGGAATATATGATCTGACTATACGGAAAATCAGCTACCATAGCTGTAACTTACTCACCTGATATGTTTTTGCCCCTGCTCGGTTTTTTATTTCGTTGTGGCTTTTATTTCAACTCTACTAGTTTAATCTCACTAAAGTCAGGGTAAGTACAGAGCATGTATTGTGAAACGACGTTTCTAGACTTATGCAGGCCAAATGGAACTGAAGCTCATTAGTGACCCAGATTCCGCTATAAAAATCACGACAACTTTGTAAAATATACATTTAAGTTATGTTATGACATTCATGTCTAGAAAAGGGGATTTGAACAGTTAATATGAAAACTACCAGAGTAGCTCCATTAATCAGATTTTGTTTCTTCTACAGATCTGAATGTAAACAGTTGAGCAAGTGCGAGGTTGTGAAATGTGTTTATTATGTTATCCTTTTAACCTCATGAACTGTTTAGTATATTTCATGTAGAATTGCATCAATCACTCTTTTCGAGGCAACGCTCAGCGTAGATATTTTGTGTTCCTGAGAAAACTCATTAATAAAAATAAAGGGAGAGAAAATAATAAATAGGTAAAAAAAAAAATCCAGACAAAAGGATTTTTACCGATTTTTAGTTTCCCTGGGGATGGTAAGTCAGTGCTGTCCTACAGCAGAGTCAGGTAGACTGCCCCAACATAGTCCCTGACTTTTGCTTTCCTGCCCCAAGGGTAAAGGACAGTGTAGCTGTGAACCATTGCTCCCCAGGTCAGCCAGGCTCAACAGTATTGGGAAAGCGTGATGGGTGTTAGAAAGCAGTTGCAGCTACAGGCAGGGTAACACCGAGCTAGATGGCCCAGTCATCCTGCGGCCAGCAACAGATACGTGACCTGGACATAGAGATGCCAAGGTGCTTAAAAAGCTCCGTCATGAGAGAGAGAAAGACAAGAGACCTGAAATACCTTGACAAGGTCCCCACAAATTGGACAGAGAAAAATAGTACCTTATTTCTATGAATGTGTTACATCTTTTCTGTCAATGTATCTGCCTGGAGGCCCGGCCCTGAAAGAAGGAAGTGTATGTATCTCTAGTCATCGCGGTCGTGAACTTTGCAAACAGGTAGGAGATTAAAGTTTCAAACCTCCCCAGGCTAGAGCAAGCTTTAAACCTCCTCTTCTTCTGGTTATGGTCTTTCACTTGCTAAGTAACAGTGGATGCCACTGACACCTGAAGCACAAATCTGTTTCCCTACACCAAACTTCTAGCACTTTATCACTCAGCAAAATCATCTGTCAAGCAGGGAAGCATATACTGCATCAAACTTACCTAAGAAGAGGCAGAGTAGATGGTGTGGGTTGCTGTACTCTGGGATTTGGCAGAATTTGGCAGCCCAGGTCTGTCCCTTCCTTCATCCATTTTCTCTGAGAATCATAGAATCATAGAATGGTAGGGGTTGGAAGGGACCTCTAGAGATCATCTAGCCCAACCCCCCTGCTAAAGCAGGTTAGCCTAGAGCAGGTTGCACAGGAATGCATCCAGGCGGGTTTTGAGTATCTCCAGAGAAGGAGACTCCACAACCTCTCTGGGCAGCCTGTTCCAGTGCTCTGTTACCCTCACAGTAAAGAAGTTCCTCCTCATGTTCAGGTGGAACT
>VZSC01000758.1:0-10180 GCA_013398225.1 Steatornis caripensis | reverse complement strand
AAATATTATCATCAAAATATTATTTAGTAAGTGGACTACATAAATATTTCATAAAAGGCACCAGAATATGTTTTTGATTATGAATAATATTTTGCTATATTTGAGAAAAGAACACATTTAAATAAATACGTAATACATTGTCTTGCAGAAAGCAAGCATCATATGGCTACAGGTTTCTGAGCCTACCACAATAACGCTAATGCTCTTATGAAAAGTATGTGTATATTCTAGAGCAAAGAAAAGGTCAACAATTGCTACATAAAACAAGTAAACAAACAAACAAGATATAAAGTCAATTAAAGTTGCTATGTCAAATATGTGTTATAAATATGGAATTAATTCTGTGGCCAAATACTGTCAGTGTCAAGAGCTGTAATATGCCTGAGAAATACGTATTTGTTTGTTTTACTGAATTTAAGTCCTAAAGAATCTTCATAATACATGCTGCAACTAACTGTAAATTGTAGGCTATTTCTTGCCCTTATGCACACATTTATGCTTCTTGTGGGAAAAAACCCAAACCAAACCAAAAAAAAAAACCCAACCCAAACCCCCACAATTATAGCTTCTAATATTAATTTAAAATAGCACTATTGTAGTATCTGCATGTTTGACTTATTAATTTACTGAATCAAGTGAGCTATATTTATATTATTATATTATCATGTTATATTAAGTATAGCAACTAGACCACCATCCAGTCTGACTGAGAGAAACTGAGAATTTTCTGCTTCTTGGTGCTTTTCACCTACAGTTAATTACTCTCAGTTTAAGTTTCTCAGCCTTAAATCAAAATTAAGGAGTTCTGGTTTTAATTTCTACCTGTATGGGGTTTTCATACCTTTCTAGATTAGAACAAGAGTCAAAGGGTGCTCAGTGTTTCTTTCCCTGAAGGTATACAGGCACTCTAATTAAGTCAATTTTCTGTAATGGTAATGTTAAGTCATCTCTTTCTGGAAAACATACTCAATTATGCAATTTCTTCAGCCACTGGTATAATTTTCTTTTATTTTCTAAATTTTTGTTCATAATTTATAAGCCTTTTAAAAAGTTGGACATGAAAACATGGAAATTGTACTCCTGCAATGCGTATGAAAGGAAAATACTTCTATCTTCATTCCATAAACAAATTTAAGAACAGAATAGCTTGTATGTAAGTCCTGTGTGTTGCAGTGATTTTATGCTTTCCTCCATGATACTTCCTTAAAGAGACCAGGGTACAGCGACAGGTAATGTCAGATACTTTCATTCTTTCTAGGTGTGTAGCTTTGTATTTAACAGTTTAGAAGGCATTTTGTTGAATGGATGTTGCCAGGAATGCTACATCTCTGGATACAGATATTCCCATCTTCTGTTTCCCAGCGTTCTGCCAACTTCATGTCATCTGTGAACTTTTACTAATTACATACCATTTTAAATAGTTGATGAGAGTGTTGAATACTCAGCCAACTGTCTTTGCATCTGAAACCCCATTAGAAACTTCTGTTTCTGTAGGTGGCAGCACATTAACGACTTCTCTCTGGACTCTGACAGTTTTTAAACCATTTCATGCACTCTCTTGTGACTGTTCTGCAAAAGTTTTGACATCAATGCCATAAATATACACATCAAAGAGTTGCAAGAGTTATTGCCTTGTTAAATCTTAGTCCCCAAAGCCAGGAGACAACCGTCCAGTCCTGGAAAAGGGTCCATAAAATATTGATCCACGAGCCTCTCCATGCTAAGGCCACCGAAGTCCTCCCAGTTGCGTGTATTAACAAGCACTAGATCTAGAGTGAAAAATTACAGCCATGACTCTCTCCAAACAGGAATAAATCTTCCTTTCAGGCTAGTCAGATTTTACCAATAATGTCACTAAGCTTTCAAAATTTTCCCCATTTGTCACAGATTTAAAGAAATTTTAAATTAAATTTCCCAGATTTCAATTTTAATTTCCTTTGGAAGTATTGTACCTTTCCACCATCTGTCAGGGCATCTACCATGACTGATCGCATTGAGTCCACACAAAACCCTTGCCAGAAAATATGAGTTAAGGGAGATCTTTCTCCTTCTACTCAAAAAACCACAAAAATGCACTGTCTGTCTCTCTAAATGAAGCATCTTCATTGCAGCATGCAAGCAAGCAGGCAGAAATGTTTGCTTAGAGTGACCCTGTGCATCAGCACAGTTTGTTTGCCTGCATTTTTCCAGATGTGACTTAACTCTTACAGTGTTTTTAATGTAAAATCCTCCGACTAAATGCCTCTGGATGTTCCAAAATATATGTGCAAATTAACCCCTGCCACTAATAGATTTCCTACATCTCTAGTGGTGTCAATGAAGGGTTTAATTGCTGTTTTTAAAATGTTAACTCCCTGTAAATGTGGTTTATCTGGAAAGCACTACATTTGTCTAATAAGTGCATCATCTTACTTTCCAAATACAAACCAGAAATATTTATAGAAGATGTGTGTGACACTGATGATCACTGTCATCTCCATTCAGTAACAGGCCATTACTGTTGCTTAATTTTTAATTATTCTTGAAATCCTTTAAAAATAATTATCTTCCTTTGGCATGTGCTGGAATTTCCTCTTTTCCTTACTCTTTCTATTTTTCTCTTTTTCTTCCCTGTTTTTCTTTTCTTTTCTTTCTTTCTTTCTGTTTCTTTGTTACTTTCTTTTTTCTTTCTCACTTACTTTTTTTCTCACCTTCTTTCTCTCATTCTCTATTTCTCTCATGCTCTCTTTATCTATTGTCTCCTTTTCTCTCTCTCGTTCTTTCTTGCTCTTTCCCTCCCTCCATCCCTCCTCTCACTTTCTCGTCTCTTTCTCCTGTTTTCATTTTCTCTCTTTGCTTTCCAGTTTGTGCACATCAGACTATTCTATTTCCTTCCCCAGTTATTTTACACAGTGTCTTTCAATTTCTAACCACTTTATTTACTTTTCCAGAGAATCAAAGTAATTTTTCTCTTTTTCTGTTTAGTTTTGTAACAATGGATTTTCAGCCATGTGAGAAAGCGTTCTTTACTTTTTACATCATAAAAATTCCTTCAGTCTGCTCTGTCTTTCTCTGTCTTTTCTTCAGAAAAATGACCTACTGATCACACGTTATCAGATAGGGTTTCTTATACTGAATATGACAAGAGCATGATCATAAATCTCTAGGCAGTTATAATCTTCCAAAAGACTTATTAACTTTATCTCACATAATGAGCCCTAAAATATGATTTCCTCATGCTGTGTGCAGTATCTTTTGTATTATAAAATTAATCTCTACTTTTTTTAACTCATTGGTTTCATAAGTGTTCAGCAGCTTTTCATGTTATCATTACAAAGAAATGTCTAAGGAGTAAGCCTAATTCATTCTCTGCTTCCATTCAGTAGCAGATTGCCCCTGCGCACCTTCTTGTAGTCCATTAACTAGGACCTACTCATCTATGCACACTGTGGGAGGAGTCCATCAGATTTGACACTGTAATATTTTTCTGGTTCCTCTGGTGATGTGATCTAGAGTATTTGTCTTACTGAATATGAAATGTTAGTTCCTATTCTCTGATTTTGTAGGCTTTCTAGATCTTTTTCCCTTCTCTCTGTCATATGTATGCCACTTTCTTCAGCCTCTAATTCTCTCAGAACCACTGCTGCCAATCTTTCCAGAGAAGTTTCTGACTATTTTATTTTTGTTCTCCAAGAACTGTTTCCTAATCCAATTGACACAAATCTGGTGCATGATGTAATGTCAGTAACATGGAAACTGCGGGGCTGAGCAGGCAGCACTGACATGCCGGCAAGGAGGCACGAGAGGAAAACTGTAGTTCATGTAGTCATGGACTAGTTCAGAGAGGGTTTTAGTAACATTTAATCAGTAATCAGTACTGAAATAAGGGGTTAGAGATGAATGAAATACTGAATTAGCAGTGTCTTTGAACACTTACTAGGGATGTCTGTAAATGTATGGGTATGTGTGTGAGCGTTATTTATTTCAATATTATGTCACCAAACAATGAAATTGGAGGATTTAGACAGTTATCAACTGTTGTGTCTGGTCTGCAAGTGTCCTGACACTCTAAGTTCCTTATGGCTGTGGCTTCTTAATTAGATTTCCTGGATTGGTGTCTTAATTACTTAGCTGGCTATCTCACTCAGGGTTGTATTATTTTCAGAAATTTGGACAGGTCATAACAAAGTGAAAATCCCCTTGGGAATAGTGTATATCACAGAAACAACCAGAAAGAGATACTATACAGAAAGGATAAACTTGGTTATTTTATAAGGGATTGGTACTGATCCAGTTCCACTAATCTATTTACGAGCCTTTCCACTTCGTTTCACTTCACTCACTAGATGATTGCAAAGGCACTTCAACCCTTCTCCTGGAAAGTACTTCACTGTATAAAAAATCATTCAAGTGGATTTGAAATAGATACAAACCTGTGATTCATGCACACACAGCTATTAAGCACCAAACCCTGTTGGTTCCCAAACGCTTCATCAGTTTGTTCCCAAACTTTCTAGGCACCCATAGATCTCCTTCTTCAGGGCTGCCTCAGGCTGAACTGCTAAGGGACAAGCTCTATCTGGAAAATATCATCAAAGTTCCCTGAGTGACCAGATCCAAGGGTCAGACATGTTAAAATTGAAGGATATAGAGTTTTCAAATTTTTTTCATTATTTCCTAAGACTTTAGCACTCCTTCAAAACCTCTCCTCAAAGCCTTCAACCCCTTCCATCATCCTGCAGTGAAACATGGAGTTTTGCAGATATTGAAAATCGCAAGTATCAAAATATCCAGGCTGTTTGTTAATCTTCTTTCTTATTAGGTTATTTGAAAAAAGACGAGTGGAGCAACCAATATCTTAGGTTGTTCCAGTTAGACAAGAGCAAACCCATCTTAGTTCTTTCAAAGAACAAGAATGGAAACTCAGGCCTGAACATGGTAGTGCACCTGAAACACCTGCATAAGCTGTGGCAAGGCACAGGATAATATATAATTCTGCATTTAGCATTTGCTGTTGCATAGCTTGGTAGGTCCCTGTAAGATGCATTTATCTGATGCCAGTCATCACCGTGGGTACTCTATAGATACCTAGGCTCTCTGACGTTTTCTTTCAGACAAATATCCACAGATTTTGGTATCTAACTGGCTGCCAGAAATTTTCTATGAAATTAGTCTAATATGAAAGCAGAATAACACAGATGATCCTTACCATGGTTTGTATCAGGCAGGTTCTACTTTCTTGTACACTGTTAGATTCACACCTCAATCACCGCTGTTCGCATCAAAGCACCATTGGTGCAGTTAGAATCAGTACCCAAAAAGTTTATCTCTGGTTATACGATGCAGATGCAGATACCATCTATACAGATAAAATGAGAAAAGAACTACAAAAGGAGGGAAAAGCCAGGAGAGACTGACTTACAAAAGCCAGGTAAAATAACTAAAACTGTGTAGCTATATATGTGTGTGTACACAGACGCAACAGACAGACACACACTCATGAGATAAACAATCTGTTTAGGGTGTTTCATTAAAATGCTTTATTTCCTGAGAAGGAATCTATCATTATCTCCTGATTCTTAAGTAGAAAGGCAGCTGAAGAGATGATTCAAATGCAGTTTCAAATCTACTTAGAATATGGTATTAGAATTCTATGACATAGCAGTGTAAGTAATGGCAAGAAGGCGAGTGTGATACCAAGCAGAACTTGGAGAGAAATCCATGAAGGCGGATATAGACTTCCATACAGAAATTTGGCAAGTATACTGATGTTAAGCTTCAAATTCTTGCAAAACTGGTATATGATCATTAAAGTAAAAACTGTTCCTGGTTTCTGTCTTATCCAAGACAGAGAAGTCTCTAAGATAGCATGTCCTTCCTCTTACTGGCTTAGTTTCAGACTATATAGACTGAATTGTTAAATTGTCTTCCAGCACAGTTATAGCAATGCAGAGAGCTTGCTCTAGATTCTTCTCACTTAATTTTAGGCAACAAATTTAGCATCTAAATTAGGAATATAGTTGCCATAAACTTTCTATATACTGTGTATTATAGAATAAACATCCATATAGGAAAATTTCAGATGACAGGAACATAATCTTGTATTCCTTTGAAAGTTTTTTTTTTCCGTAAGTGTGATACTTAAGCCTGCAACTCAGTGAAGTAGATCTCACCTTTCAAAAGATCTTTATTTTTATTTTATGAAATCATAGCCAAACTATTGTGAGTTCACAGACAGAGTATGATCTTACGTCAGCAAAGCACACTTGTGAGACTAAATTCAAATACAAATATTTCACTTTCTGATCTCTTTAGAAATGTTGAACAGAATGGACTGCGCACTTAGCACTGGGTGCTAATCACACCTTATTTTGAATCAATTTTCATCCAGTCACTGACTGCTACAGAAAAAGTCTGACACTGTTTCAGAGGAAAATCGAGCACTAAACGTAGTGCCTAGTGCAGCAGCATGCATGTTGGTGCTAATAGCAGGCTGAACAGTCATTCTTGGAACCAAATGTACTAATACGGTTTTTCTTCTGGATAGCTTTGTTTCCACCTAATTCAACAGTCACTTCAATCAGTGGCCATAAGTGATTTGTTCAAAATGCATCCCACTGGAAAGCTTAAGCAGTTGCCAGAGAAGGAGTGTGAACTAATTATTTGTGTTGCCTGGAAATAATGAGGTTGTAGACTAAGGGCAAAACCCAGAAGATTAAATGCCAAGTTTTTAGTTTTATCATGCTGTCCTCTTAGTTTGTAATCACATGGGATTTACTGCATGCATAGTATCGTAACATTTCATTTTTTATTTTCTCTTAGAAATTTTCCAGAGTAATGAAGACCTATCTTATCAATAACAAATGTGTGTCACTATTATTTCTCAGAATAAGTGAAGTGATTAAGTAAATCTTTATCCAAGCACTCCAAGCGAAGAAAATGGCTCTAACTTCTAAAATCTATTATTTTATATGCCAGACTACAAGCAGGAGGTTCATCATTCATGTTCTATAAAACAAATAAATAAGCTATTACTAGTGTAAATTCAACTGGATTTCCTTCCTCCACCTCACCAAACATCCAGTTAATCCCTTGCACAAAGACATACCTACATGATTCAAAAACATGCATGAACACACATGTCAAATCTTTATCAGTCTAATATCATTTGACATTATAAACGAATAATTATCTGTTGTCACTATATATATTTAGAATGACATCCACAAAAGAAAGCAGCTACCTATGAATCAGGTTAGATAATGTTTAACCTGCATTGATAAATTCACCCATGCAGCTATTAATTTCAAATTTCAATGATTTCTTGGAAAGAGGACAATATGGACAAAAGTATTTGTTTGAAGCTAGATTTCTGATATCAAAGAGACTGACGAGTAGCGTCCATGAATAAATATTAATAGAGGGATATTTAAAAGTCTTTCACATAATAACACTTTGCTAGTCGTGTCCTCTGACGTATTACTGTTTCTCTTTTCCTCATGTGTTATAATCTGCTAATGGCAAACACCTGTAATTTATAAAACATGGTTTATTAGTCCAACATATTTTATTTCTACTGCTATGCTCAGAATTTTGTTTATGGGAAAAGAGGAAACATGCCTCATATATAAAGCAGAGAATTTGTTGTTAGCATGATTGAAATCTTAAGAGTCTATTCAACAATCACTGAGTCCAGATCTATTTATTATAGAAAAAGCAAAAGAAAAGGTAATTTAAAAGTAATACTTCCATAAAGAAAAAGTATCAATAATGATAATTATAACAATACAGTTTAAATTGTTATATAGGTAATTCTCGGTTTCTATCCCCTTTTCTGGAGTTGGACTTACCATTCCCTTTGTCCTCTGGATCCCAGGTCGGTGGCTCAGCCTGGTGCTGGAGGGGTGTTATGCTGACTTATCTAGAGTCCTCACTGGGAGGAAGATGATGTTTGTGTCAATTTATTCTTTCTCACTCTAGGATCCATTTGGCTATTTTTATAAGTTTGCTAACATATTTTTGCACCTTTGCTCATTCTGCATTGCTCTGTAACTCCACATTACCTCTGAATTTACAGTATATAGTGAATTTTGCAGAATGAATTTTGCAGCTTTAAACCATGACATGTTGTGTACTTCTTTTTTTTCTTTGTTACCCCTAAAACTAGCTTTGGTCAGCTCCAGGTCTATATTTCTTTAACTGACCACTTGTGAGTTGTTTATAGCTGTTGAGTATCTCGTGCCAGCCTGTGCCCCATCTCTTCTCACCCGAGCCCTGCACTCCTCTGCACTGCATCCTGCCTCTCCGCCTCTCAAGGTCTCTGTTATTGTGCCAGGACTGAATGTCTCTACATGACATCATTGTGTTAGAGAAAAAAAATACCTCATTCTGCACAAAATAATTACTTGTCAGTAAAATCTCTATAAAACCATGGTTGCACCGTTGTCGTGGTTTAACCCTAGTAGGCAGTGATAAGCAAAGGTAAATCAAACTAGTCGTAGCCATCTGATCAGAGGAAAAAATATCTGTTACAGACAAACCAAGTAAAAACTAAGATGCAGGTAGGGCAAGACAAGTTCAGACAAGCAAATCTGACAAGCCTCAGTCCTCAAGCCTTGCAAACTCTGTACAAAGCCTGCGGCATGTTACCAGCAATAGAAATAACATATTATGGGGATACACAGTTATGCTTGTTAATATTCAAAATATTATTATTGAAAAATATCAATATGGGCTTGCCGGTATCTCGCACAGTAAATACAAAGTAATTCTTTATAGTCCAGTTCAAATAAAATAAATTTAAAGTAGACATATTCTATTATGTCGATCACCAAATATTCAGATCATGAATAAGGTAAAAAAAATCTACATTACGTGTTTTCTGACACAAATTCATGTGTGCATGCAGGCACAAAATTTCCTCTGAGGCAGTAAGTTAGACAGATAATGCAGGATATTAATGAACTTTGCTTTTGTCTCAAACCCTTTGATGGCTAAAAAAGTTCCCAGGAAAACCTACCAATCACAAAGAATAGTGCTGGACTAAGATTTAACAGTGCTTTTCCTTTTCAGACATTATGAATAATGATCACTAGCTTCAAAGACAGTAGAAACTTCAGTTTTTTTAATGATTTATGACATTATTAGTATTTTCTAACACAGTTCCACAATAGCTAGAATGTAGTGGGCAGACATATTCCAAAGTGTTTTGCAGAAACATTAGAATTTATGTTACATGAAAAAGAAAATCTTGCATTCTCTTTTTTCCACATTTTCCACTGCAATGCCCCAAAATGTTCCATTTCAACATTAACAAACTGAACCAGCCCTCCAGTCAGTTATCTACTTTTTCCTTAGAATCATAGACTCATAGAATTGTTTTAGTTGGAAAAGAGCTTTAAGATCATCAAGTCCAACCATTAACCTAACACTACCAAATCCACCACTAGACCATGTCCCTGAGCACCACATCTACCCATCTTTTAAATACCTCCAGGGATGGTGACTCAACCACTCCCTTGGGCAGCTTGTTCCCATGCTTGATAACCCTTTTGGTGAAAAATTTTTTCCTAATATCCAATCTAAACCTCTTGTGCCACCACTTGAGGATATTTTCACTTGTCCTATGACTTATTTCTTGGGAGAAAAGACCAACACCCACCTTGCTGCAACCTCCTTTCATGTAGTTACAGAGAGCGAAAAGGTCTTCCCTTAGTCTCCTTTTCTCCAGGCTAAACAACCCCAGTTCCCTCAGCAGCTCCTCATAAGACTTGTGGCCTAGATCCTTCACCAGTTTTGTTGCCCTTCTTTGGACACGCTCCAGCACCTCAATGTATTTTTTGTGGTAAGGGGCCCAAAACTGAACTTGTATTTTCTGCTGGGCAGCTTTGCAGTCACTCTTCCCCAAGACTGTAACATTGCATGGTGGTGTTGTAACCAAAGTGCAGGACCTGACACTTAGCCTTATTATATCTCATACAATTGGCCTCAGACCATTGATCCAGCCTGTCCAGATGCCTCTGTAGAGCCTTCCTACCCAAAAGCAGATCAACACTCCCACCCAACTTGGCATTGTCTGCCAACTTACTGAGAGTGCACCTGATCCCCTCATCCAGATCATTGATAAACATATTAAAGAGAACTCACCCCAATACTGAACTCTGGGAAACACCACTTGTGACTGTCCACCAACTGGATTTAA
>VZSC01000754.1:5219-31671 GCA_013398225.1 Steatornis caripensis | reverse complement strand
CCCCCCGCCCGCGGCAGCTCTAGGCCAGGTTAAGCCGAGCTTTCCTCGGCCGGCGGTGCTCGGGCCCGCCCGGGGCCTGCCCTACCGCTACCGGCACCGCGGACACAGCTACCGGCATCAACCCGCACCGCGACCCTCGAGGTACCGCGATCCATGGCGGTGCCGGTGGAAACCCCCCCGCGGCTGGCTCCGCCGTGACCGTGGCTCCAGAACAACAATTTCTAACGACTGGAGCCAAACTTTGTTCAGGCCGGCCTCTCGCCTCGCTCCGATTTACCACCCGTGCACGGAGATCCGCGCAAAAGTCCCGTACCAAACACGGAGCGCGGCCCGTGACAGCCGGCGACACCGTNCCCCCCGCGGCTGGCTCCGCCGTGACCGTGGCTCCAGAACAACAATTTCTAACGACTGGAGCCAAACTTTGTTCAGGCCGGCCTCTCGCCTCGCTCCGATTTACCACCCGTGCACAGAGATCCGCGCAAAAGTCCCGTACCAAACACGGAGCGCGGCCCGTGACAGCCGGCGACACCGTGGCAAACGGAAAACCTCGCGCCAGCCAAGCACAGCCCTCTTTCTTTTGTCTTTCTTGTTTATTTTACAGCTTCAGGAGAAGCTAAAACGTCAAACGGCCACGCACATCGCAGCTCGCATCCCCAGGAAGACCACCGTGACCTCACCCCCGGACGGCCTGGGAACAGGAAGATTTTACAAAGGAAATAAAAAAGCACCAACGTGACGTTTATGTCACACGAGCAGTGGTGCTCTTTGTCCGGTCGCGCCAGGCGCTGCGTTGGCTTCTTTCTAATTGTGACCTGGGCTGTTAGATCTCTCCTCGAAGGTCCCTCCTCAGCACTGGCCGGTTTCTCAGGGAGCTGCGGAGCTCCCCAGTGCCCGGCAGCGCACTAAAGAGGTGGAAGCCTCCTTCGGAATCCTCAGCTACAACCCTATCGTGTACACAGATTTCTTTTTTTTCTGGTAAAACGGTGAATAAGAGAGTGCCAATAATTGACCCAAGTTACCCTTCTTCAGTTAAGAGAGACAACTCCTCCTCCTTCACGCACAGTTTTTGCCTATAATGTCACACCTATAATCTATGACTGCGATTTTAGGATCAGTTTTTACTGTTACGTAGTTCTCGTTCTCCGTAAGACTGTGCCTGTGTTGCTGAAAGAGCAACCTGAAACGCTGTATTAGGCTGCTGTTTTAGGAAAAAAAAAACCAAACCCAAACCAAAACAACTCCACCTTGCAGAAACGTCCTCTTTACAGCATTTTAAATCTTTGCCCTCTGAGCAGAGCTTTAGGAGTTGTGTGCTGAGCAGACCAGCTAGCAGGACACAGCACTGTGCTGGAAAACTCATTTATCTTGCTTTAGTAGTGACACAGGAACTAAATCTGCCCTCACTTTACATTGCTGACTTTCATGGGACTGCCCTACTGTAACACAAGGGCAGAGGCAACCTAAAAACCGCAGATACCTCAAGCCGTAACTAATCCAAAGCACTGACGCCCAAAGTAAATAAACTGCTACAGACTCTGAGAAATTTTCAGCACAAACTGGGCCTTCAGTAGCTTGGTTCTCACCAAGGCCTAAATTTCTGGCAGATGTGAAGTTAAGTGGAGATAAAACCAGTGAAGTACAGGAAAAAAATCGACGGGTAACAAACTGCTAAGAAACGGGATAACCTCTCCCAGACAGAGAGTGTTTAAGTGTCCAAACACCAAAGTTAAGTCCCATAACGTAAGGAAAAAACACTTCCTCTATGCAGCTCACGGTGCCAGGAGCTTAAAGCGCACAGCGCTGCACCCAGGCCCTGGCCAAGGGCAAGGTGAGCCGACCCCCGGACGGAAACGCGGCAGCACACCCGGGCTCTTCCAACTAGGGCACCCCCAGAGCTGCCGGGAACCGCAGGCACACGGGTCCCTTTGGGGCGGGCCAGGCGCCAGAAATACTTCAAGGACATTCTGGGGCCCCGAGGGCGTTATTACAGTTTGTGTAAGATATCTTTAAGCAAGGCACTTAAAGAAATAAATAGGTCAATGCCCTCCGAGGTTGAACGGCAGTAACAAAACAAAGTTCCTAATTGGCCTAAGCGACCCTGGCACAGCCTCGGAGAGTCTCTATCCCAGATACGTTCGGCACCATCGTCACACAGAGTATGGGGATACGGCTTCGGTGTGGCGACCTCCGAGTTGCCTCATCAGTTCCCAGGCTTTGCGGACAGGGCTGTGCCATCTGCACGCCTCTGCAAAGCGCACAGGCTGGCTGTGCTTCTGTAACGATAACCAGGTGGCCGCGCGTCTTGCGCGGACTGCCCCATCCGCCCTTCTGACCAGCCCGTAGAGCCATCTACTTCGTTACCCCCATCCAGGCTGAAAGGGAATCCTCAGAAAACGTGCATTGAAAGTATTTCCAAAATAGCGCTGCCTTGTAGAGCAGAGAAATATTCCAGCTCCAGCTAATGGTTTTGCTTGCCTGTCCTCAGAACAGTAAAGCCAATGAAGACCAGAAAACCCCTCCCTGGGTTAAAAGAGAACAAAACCACCCAGAACTCAGGCAGCAGAACTAAGATAATTCTGACTTTCTCGATCTGAACAGTAACTACCTGCACCCTGCTGTCTCTTTAAGGAGCACACAGCTGCACAGTACAAAAAAAAAAAAAACCAACAAAATTGCTTGATAAGGATACTGCCTTCTCCTTATTTCATCATTACAGCCCTCACTTCTCCCCTTCACCTTCGGTGTGGTGACCTCTGAATTGCCTCATCAGTTCCCAGGCTTCACGGATCGGGATGTGTCATACACACGCCTCTGCAAAGCATTCAGGCTGGCTGTGCTTCTGTAACGATAACCAGGCGGCTGTGTGTCTTCGCTGTAACAGACACCATGCATGCCAACCGAAGCTAAACAAAGTTTACTGGCTGGGATGACCACGTAATTTAAACAGGTTGTTACATGCGGATAGCCAGAGAGATCGCTACAGTCTAAAAGACTTCTCCTTTATCACTGGTGCGATCCTTTTGGTACAGCAGCGTTTGATGTTCTTGTGCAAGCTCCGTATGGCCTATGAGATGAGTTAGTACCTAACCCTGCAAGTCGCCGGGAGAGGCAGGAGGTATGGTGAGCGTGCACCGCATCCCCGCCGCTCAGGAGCCAATGATACCGGCGCGATGATACACCAGTCACAAAACCGATAAGCAAAATGCTTGTGGGGTTTGGAACGGTTGTTTCTCCCAGATAGCAGGCTCAAAGCAGGCAGGATCTGAGCTTTCAGAGTCAGTCCAGTTACATGTTTACGTACAGGCAATAAATTCAAAACAGGTTACGCATTAACAAGTCAGCACAGCCTCGCACGCTCGCTGTGAGGCCAGACTGCTCGGTTCAGAGGTGGCCCTGGCAGCCGCCCGACACCGGCTGCCACTGCTCCCAGCCACCTGCAGGGATGCTGCTCATCCCCTTCCTCCAGCAATGCATTCAGCTTCTCCTCTTGCCCATCCATGTTCTTGTCTGCCTGGGCTTATGGGACTCCGTCTATACGAAAATCTTCCCATATACCATGGTCAATGTGGCACCCATCTACAACCATAAGGTCTACAAGCTGTTCAGCAACTTCAGAAAACTTGCAGGCCCTTCAGGCCAGCTCACGTTGCTGGAAATCGGCACACGCACCAGCACCAATCTCCAGTTCTACCCACTGGGCTGCCGGCTGACAGGCACCGACACTGATCCCAATTTCACAAAGTTCCTCCTCAAGAGCCTCTCAGAAAACGAGCACCTTGAGCTTGACCATTCAGTGGCAGCTTGTGGCGAGGATCTGCATCAAATACCGGACAGCACTGTGGATGTGGTGGCGTGCACCTTAGTGCTGTGCTCTGTGACCGACAAGAAGAAAGCCGTGATGGAGGCTTTGCGAGTGCTCCGGCTGGGAAGCGCCAGGCAGGTTGGGGATGTCGATTTGTGTCTCATAAGCCAAGCAGCGTGTACTGGCCTACATTTAGGATAAATGCAATTGCCAAGACAGAGTCTAAAATCATACCCACTTATCCACTCACAAGTAATTTTCTTTAGCTGCTTCACCTGCAGATGAAAGAACCAGCTCAGCCTCCTTCCCCTCTCCCTCCTCAGCACAACCAGTGCGCTGCCTCGCACGCAGGCCTGCAGTACCTGCACCGTGGTGCCGATTGCCTGGGCAAGTGGGAGACACGGCTATCAATCTGGGCAGCCTGGCTCCTGCACTTGCAGCTGGGCGACCTGCAAAACCTTCAAGGCCAAAGCTGTTTCAGAAAGAAAACAAAAAGAAAAAACAAACAAACAAACAAACAAAAACCCCAAACAACTCGGGAGGTCCTGGGAGCTGGGAGGAGCAGGAGCAGCGCGGTACTCAATGAGTAGGATTATAGTAGCGCAATGGTGGAATCTGGGGAGGGAAGCAGGAAGGGATGCACGTTGTAACATGGATAAATTATTAACAATTTCAGTTCATAGTTCATAGTTGTCACGTGTATTCTCTAGTGATTCTCTCTCGTCTTCAAAACTTGTCCCCCTAAAGCAAGTATGTTTGTGATAATCTAAGGTGACACTGTAAAATGCCACATTCACATACTGCTCTCCCAATATTCTTTCCTCCAGTTAGAATAACTGGGGAAGAGTTTAAGTTAAACTTAGCACAAATCCTATCCACCCAGGTGAGCTAGCTCCATGCAACCAGCTGGAGTTGTGTGAATGTGTGAATGAGACTTCAGCCCCGCGTGTGGCTGAAAACCTGATCAATTCCCCAAGGCCATCTTGTACACTCTTACAACGCAAAACTAGGGAAGAGGGAATAAGCTCACACCCCACATGCTCCATGAAGAAGAGGAAGGAAACATCAGCTCTGAACCCTTGACTTCTCTGTTTGGCTCCACTGAACAAGTTTTATGGGAAGGTTTGGCTTACAGTACTAGATTTGCTTTTTATCTGTTATTTATAAACATGGAAAGATGATCAACAGATGTGGTCAGATACAGTTAAACACTGACAGGGTTCACAAGACCGACAGTGATGAAACTATCACTCATGACCTACACTGACCATAGCTTCTCTCCCTGGGACACCACATTTCTGCTTGCTAAAGCTCCCTCACCTTTATAAACACTAAGAAATAAACTCTTTTCCTTGCTGGCGTGGAGGGCAAGCAAATCGTTTATTCACATTTCTTAGATGAGAAAAACTGAAGCATGAGGAAGCTGAAGTGGTTTGTCCAAGGCAGAGATAAGAACCCACTGACAGCAGTTCCTGCCTCCAGACCATACTGCCTCTTGCACAATCCTAAATTGCTCCTATCAGTAAATGCGTGGTCACCCAGTAATAACTACCTCCTGCACTGAAAACTGCACGGGATGCACTTTTAGAGACTTCACGGTTCAAACCAAACACAAACCCAACACGCGTAATACCCAGGAAAGGAGGCTGGTCTCCTGAGAGGTGATGAAAGGCTGCGTGTTTACCAATACACAAAAGATGGAGCTGTTCGCCTCTGTATGTAGAGTTTTAAGTCCTTTTACATTTTTATTTTTTTTTATGGCACCATGTTCCAGGGTGGAGCCTTCTACTTGGAGCTCGTGGCTGCAGATCCTTCCAGCTGGGCCTACTTTTGGCAAAAGATCTGTGACCCAGCCTGGAAGTATTTTGGAGACGGGTGCTCCTCGAGCAGAGAGACACAGAAGGAGCTGGAGGAAATTAATTTCTCAGAACT
The DNA here is from genome assembly GCA_013398225.1 of Steatornis caripensis. Classification (NCBI taxonomy): domain Eukaryota; kingdom Metazoa; phylum Chordata; class Aves; order Caprimulgiformes; family Steatornithidae; genus Steatornis; species Steatornis caripensis. Next base: position 25,937 of record VZSC01000754.1, on the reverse strand, counting down.
GCATTTGAGGTGCATTCATGCCACACCTTACTGGATTCCTACTAGTCCTCATATCACTGGGTATGCGGTAAAATAAGTGACCACGAGCACTGCAGGACACGGGACCTCCCTTCAGTACTCCGTTCCTGCTTTACAGAAGGATTTTCACCCTTACAGTCAGCCCACAGACAGCAGCTGGCTACCCAGAATAAAAGCATGGAAAACTTCCTGAGCATCCGCAGCGCATTCCAACTGCGAAGCACAGTCCTCCACTTGTGAGATAGACTTTCTGGCTAGAGCTCTGAAATAGAGCTTGCCGGGCAGGGACCACGCAAACGAGAAAGAAGTCTAGACAACACCTGTGAGTCCAATACAAAATAAAGCATTGAGAAGGGGGAGAGGGAGGAACAGAAGATAAATGCAAGCGACCACAGAGGGCTAACATCTTGCAAAAGGCAGAGAATAACACCCAACCTCTAACCTTTCTGATACAGGGCACAGTACGAGCATTTTCGTTTCAGTCGTCCCATTACGAAACACATTTACGAGCAGGCGTCCCATTGCCCGTGCCAGCGCAGTCCTTCTGGACAGGACTTTCGTTTATTCAGGGAAGTGCTCGTTACACCATCGCTTCACCAGGCATAGCTCTCACTGGGCATTCGGTGCTCATGCTATCAGCACAGATTGGACTTGAAACAGCCACAAAGCGAAAACCAGAACTTCTCTTTACGCTAGGAGAAAACTGTCGCGTGTTACATCAGATGGCAGAAATCTCATCGCCACTGTACAGCACTGTTAGCAGATCAGCCACATCCTTACAGCCCTTTTGTCGTGCTCTACTAACACGTTTTACCTATGCTTAAATTCTTCATTTTCTCCTCTCCCTCCAATCCAGATCACACCTTAAAGAGGTCTCTTTTAAAAGCCAGGAGTTTCATGAGAAATGCTTTCCAGTTAAACTCCCCTAGGACACCAAGAGAAGGTGCTGCTCTCTTGGCCACTGCTTAACCTTTTCTATGATTGCCTGCAGTTTAGCAGCAAGGAATTAAAACTCGGCACAGATTATAAGAAAATAATGCATTAAGGTCTCTATTTTGTGCTCCATACACATCCAACTGGTCTACCCAGAAAGTAATTCCCATTGTTCAAATTCGTTCTCTTGATGTAGTTGCCGCAAGGTGGAGGTATGAAGGTATGAGATCGTTAGTAAAGCAGCCTAATAACGATGCCGCCGTATGCTGGATTTTACATTTGCTTTATTACCACTAGAGGGAAGAGGTAACTCATCGGACAACGGGGTTACCTATCAACAGAAAAACAGAGTTCTGTAACGCAATCCGCAATAGAATTGCCTTTATTGGGGACCTTAAGTCCCCCTTTCCCCATACTAGGCTCACCTGGAGCAGAGCAATTAAGTGCTAGTAGCTAATCAACACTGCTGCCAAGTCCTTGGAAAAAGCACCGGCAACTGCAAAGCTGAAAAAGTTTCGCAGAAGGCATTTAGCATAGAACAGATCGCTCATTGTCAACTCAAGCTTATTAAGTTAATAAAACCAAGCCTTATACTGTATGCCGCGATTACTGAATTAATAAATTGTTTTATCTCTGTTCCATGAGTCCCATCAAAGGTCTGAAAGAGCACTAAGAAAAGCAAGCTCGTTCACTGCAAAGGAACCCACATGCGCATACCAAAGTATTTTAGGTGTGCACAAAGTGCAAAGACTGAAAACTACTGCTGGAGAGAGAGCACAGAGCAAGCAGCCGACCAGCTCATCCTGCTACTTACAGTGGGGCGGTACGTTAACTCGTAAACAAAAGCATTTTAACTGAAACGTTAATCAAACTCCTACAGCAAATTCAGAGTTCAGATTAACTTCCTTCAGCTCACTAGAGACAACATACGGTTGCTTTAAGAGATGTGACCTGTAATCTGAAACTGCTGAACACCAAATGAGGGCCTCTCATGACATTTTGCCAGCGGTTACACAAAGTTGTACTGCCCAGTTTATCCAGCTTACGTAACAGACAGGCACCTCCTCTTCTGCCACAGCTGGGACGCGCTGATAGCTGTTTGGTATGCAGTCCTGTTTTTCACTTCCTCGCCTGTGACCGGACTTTAAAATCAGCTTTAAAGTCTACCAGTTCAATACAGGGAGCTGAATACACTTCAAGAGGAACACAGCAAGTACATGAATGCAGCTCTGTCTGGATTTCAAGGGCTTTAACACCCAGAAGAACTAGTTTTGCTCAGGACGGATCCTCTGCCCCACACTGGAAATGACACAGGCCGTCATCCTCTTCCTCCGTGCCTGCGTCGTGCTGCTTGCCATGCCCGTCTACCTACTGTGGTTCCTGGGCATATGGGAGCCTTTCTGTAAGAAGATATTTTTTCCTTTCTTCTTAGAGCGGCTTTCTGAAGTTCACAAAAGGAAAACAAAGAAGCAGAAGCAGGAGCTATTTCGTAATCTGCCTGACTTCAAGAGCCCCTCTGGAGAGCTGAAGGTGCTGGAGATCGGGACCGGCTGCGGTGCAAACTTTGAGTTCTATCCCCCAGGGTGCAAAGTCACATGCACCGATGTGAACACCAACTGCCAGCAAGGCCTTTCGAGAAGCATGAACAAGAACCCGCACATCCACTACGAGCGTTTCATAGTAGCTCCAGGAGAAGACCTGCACCAGGTGCCCAGCGGTTCTATGGATGCTGTCGTCTGCACCTTGGTCCTCTGCTCTGTGCACAATGTGAACAGCACCCTGAAGGAGGCACTGCGAGTGCTCAGACCAGTGAGTATCTGAACAAAAAGTTTTGTTACTACCTTTATCATCTATTCCAGAGGCACTACACCAAAAGAAAAGGAAAGATAGGCAAAAAAATTGGTTTTGAGCTTAAAAAACAGACCCAGTTTATTTCCCTAGGTAAATCAGACTTACGACCGCTCTGCTCTGCCAAATGGTGCAAAGCAGTAGCAACGTACTGGTCAGTCTGTCCTATTAAAAGTAAAACCCTAAAAATACAACATAGGCTGGTAACTAGAACTGTCACTAATTTTATAAGTAATTACAGCATATCATTTAAAGCAGAACAGGTTCCCCTGGTGTTGCCGCTCCCCACATTGACTGCATTTTCTCTGGGTGAGAAACTCTCTCATCAAGACTGAAAGTCTGCATTTTAAATAAACTGCTCTAGCCTCTTTGAAGTGGGGCTGATCTACCCGTATGACTAAAACAGTCTAATTAAATGCCTTCATTCCCTATAGTATACTAATCAAGCTAAAGATTTTAAAAAAAGCTGGTTTGTTGGGGTATTTTTGCAATGACTTTCAGCCTGTAAAATGGCATTTTCAAGACAATCCTCTGTGTCATCAAAAACTGATGAGTTTGAGTGGGATTTATACATTTCTCTTCGTTTCCTTCAAAAAAAAGACACACTAGCAACTCTACTTGAAACAAAAAGACAACAAACTATTGTAGTAATAAAAGAGGGATCAACTAAGTACATCCTTCGTGCTTTTAGAATAGGAGTTTTGAATCTCTGCGAGCTTCCTGCTTACAGGAACTCCAATGACACCACAGCAGCAAAAAGTGGGCAGGCAGGGTGGGAGAATAGCACTGAGCGAGCAAACCAAGCTGCACATGTACCGGTCTGTACTTGAGATGAGGTGGGATGGAGGGAGAAGTTCGGCGTAACCCCAACACCTGCTGCAGCTCTGTAAGGCAACTTTGTTTTCCCCAGGGAGGAGCTTTCTATTTCTTGGAGCATGTGGCCGCGGATCGGTCCAGCTGGAAGTATTTTTGGCAGCAGGTCTACTATCCGACTTGGAAACTCATCTTTGATGGATGCTGCCTAACGAGAGAGATATGGAAGAATCTCGAACAGGCCAAATTTTCGGAGGTGAACTTACAACACATAAAAGTAGACCTGCCCTTGATGCCCATCGAGCCGCACATCATCGGGTACGCTGTGAAGTAACTCACAGCGCCCTGCTGGGCCTTCTCCCCTGCCCCCCACCCTGAAATTCCTTCACATAATCAATGCAAACAACACGGCATAGGCTAATCCAGACGTCCGAATTGAGGTAACACAGTGAAGGACTTTAATTGAGTTTCTGATTCAAGCATCAAAAGAGAAGAGAGGGTCACTTCTCCAAACACCTTTGAAGCCCCAGTGCTGCCGACTGTGCCTCGCCGGACCCCAGCACAGCCCACGGAGGATCCCAGGAGGAAAATGCAAAACAGCCCAGCAGGCAGCTGGAAGAAAAAAAATTAACTCAAGGGAACTTCTACCTACATCTTGTTTATCCCAGGGAAGGATTCCTTCAGGCGTTCCCCACTTCGGGAAGCGGCCGGGGCTCGGTGAGCCATTGTACGCTGGCGCTGGGCTCAGCCTGCTCTCCTCTCCCCACTCTCCCTCACGACTGTTCGCTTTCCATCCTCCCAGAACAAGCAGAGGCAAACCCTTAACACCTAACTTTTGCTCCGCAGCAAGTATTTATTTACAAAAGACGGGAGTGTAGAGAGGAGGGCGGCACACGCGCTGCCCACCCCCAGCCGCCCGCCCCAGATAACGCTTACCGAGGCCTCTCGGTCACTTGGCTGCCTGCCCGCCCCTGCGTGGTAATCGGTTCTAACGCTGTTCGTCACCAGTGCATTAAAAGACCCGTGTTTAACGTTACGTGCTCGGGAAGTTTCTTTGAGAGGTGCCGGGACTCAGGGTGGAGCCGCCATTGCCTCAGCCGCCGTTAACGGCGCCCCCGCGCGGGCCGGCCCGGCCGCCATTTTNCCCACCCCCCGGGAAACCCCCAAGCCAGGGCCCTGGGAGCATCAAGGGGACCAGCACTGGTAGCGTAATTAATGGAAATGGCACAAATACTAAGCAGAAAACATGGCAAACTGCAAAGGAAGCATCGTGAGTAGAAAGAGAGGCGCGGTGGTGATTTCAAAGGAAAAACACTCCTCAAAAACACACACAAAGGTTCTCCCGCCGCCCTGCTGCTGCTGCTGCTGCTGCCGCTCCTGACGGGCACCGTGCCCGGGGCGGCGGCCCCGCCGGCTTCCCCTGAGGGTACCGGGGCTGTAGCGGAGCAGCGGGGGCGGGAAGGGCCGTGGCGGGTGGTTGAAGGGCCTGAGAGGGCGGGAGGGTATGGGGGGGGGGCTGAAGGCGGGAGGGCTGTGGTGGCCCAGGGCGCCTCACAGATGCCCAGGAAAACTTCACCAAAATCAGGTGAATTCATAAAGCAGCAGCGACCAGAACCCGCGTAGCCTTAATGTACACACGAGATAAGTGTGTAACCAGATGAAATACATTTTAAACAACCTAAAAAAACAGCCCCGGGGTCTCCAGGAGCTGGGCTCCAGCTGCAAACATCAGCGCTCCTGCAGCAAGTAACACTCTAGATTAAAAGAAAAAAAAAAAACAACACACAAGAAAAGCAAACAAAACACCCACACACACACCCTCCCCAAACCCTGGTAGCGCACCAAAAGCGCGGTTTTTCAGTTTGAACGATCTAACCGACTCCGTTCTGTTTCGCAGAGTGCGGACAACGGCCGCTCTTAGGCAGCATCTTGGGATCCCGCGTCGTGGGTGGCCACGATGCCCAAACGGGAGCGTGGCCGTGGTCAGTCAGCCTCCAGATTCACCGAGCTGGTGTACAATTTGCCCACATTTGTGGTGGAGTTTTACTTAATGAGAATTCAGTACTTAGCGCTGCCCACTGCGTTACGGGAAGGAAGTATGTATTTGTGCTAATACCTCCTTTTGTTAACTGGTAGATCAGCAAAGCACCACCTGCGGTTTCTCTGAACGAAAGGCACATCAATGGGACGTACAGGGACTGAGCTATGCCTAGTGCAGAACCCGTGTGCGGGCCCGCAGGAGGGGCTGGCGTGGCGCCGGGGACCAAACACCATCCTCTTTGTCACCTTTGCTGTAACGGCCGTGTGCGGTGACGGCTGCCAGCCCGGGGTGCAAAGTTACACCTTTATAAGCCAACTTCAAGAAGCCTCGGAGACACGCTTCTGGCTTGGTGCAGAACAACCTTTGTTATTTTTAATAAAGGGTCGTTTGGTTTTGATCTAGGTGACATTTTGGTTAGGTTGGGGGCTTTTTTCTTCACGGAGCTCTGATTTTTCTGAGTAACAGGTTTTTCTAAACTAGTAAAGCTCACTGGAAAAAGAAAATGTCGCAATATTTAGATTGGAAGCATTAGAGTTCGTTAGTTTTAACACTATTTCCATTTTTCCCGTTTAACAGAACGAACAATTTAGCACTTAAGTACCTTTTTTTGGACAATGTGGTAATAACACTCCTCAGAACAGGCCTTTTAACTGTACTTCCACCAATTCTGCTGTGTTTCAGCCATCTCATCACTGTTGCCTTTCCCGCAGTCTTTAACATAGTTGCAGAATCTGCAGCTAGTTCACTACGGACTGTGTTGACCTAACCATGACTGGAGGGAAAGTGAACTTTAAAAATCTCTGAACTTTGGAATTTTACGGTTTATCAGGACTTCATTAGATCAGCTCCTTGTTTCTTTAAATGCACTTTGACAAACGTTCATTTAGAGAGGCATGCTATCGCAAATGATTGATTTAATGTTTATCTTACACTCTGGAGAATTATGGAGGTTAATCTGAATTTTACAGCCTGCTCTTTGCTCGTCACAGGCCGAATTCAATTCCCCCTTAATATTAGTACAGATTTTTTTCAACACACTTGAACAGAAATCAGGTCTGAATGACTCTGGCCCTGTTTCTAAATTTAATATAAAGTTGATATTCATTATTTGTAACTTCTATTTAATGGATTTCCCAAATGTAGGTACAAGCACGGTCTTTATAAGCATTGTGGGTATAAGCCTCCTTCCCTTCTGCAAAATAAATCCCTGTTTTTATCTTTTTCAAAGGAATATCTCCCAGCCGGCCTCTGCTGAGATGGGGTGGGAGGCAAAACCTGAGCATCAGCTTAAATCATTAATCTCAATTTGCCTTAACAGCCATCACCAGCATTAGGCAAACCGAGTGTTCAAAACAGACAGAATGGTAGTCAGCCAAATTTGTTCCAGAAAATATTTACTACAGAATTTTCAATGCATATTCCTACAAGGTGCCTAAGGCAACAGTAAAACAACGCCATCAAGAAAGGTATTTACTTTAACATAATTGTAAAAAATGCACAAATTCTCTCTTAGAGACCCACGTTCCTGGAGAGCTGTTTTGGGCGTGCGTAACCTTTGGAAACATGATGGACACGCAGCAAAAAGAATTATCAGAAGCATCACTGTGCACCCAGAATTCAAGACAGAAACGTTTGAGAATGATATTGCCTTATTTTGGCTCAGTTCTGCAGTACGCTACAGTGACTATATCCAGCCTATCTGCCTACCCCCCGCGCACCTTCGCCCGCGCATTGACAATGTAACAGAATGCTTCATCAGTGGCTGGGGACGGACAGCAGAAAAAGGTAAAAATTCGCTTGCATTGTTGATCACGTCATAAGCTACGTAACTGATCGTGGGTTCCAGTCCCCCAAGCTCGCCGAGGACTAGATTGGTTCAGGTTATGGTCTCATCACACGACATCAACAAATCCTTCTGCAACTGCGTATCTGCTTTCAGCGTTTCTTCCGCTGAAAGCAGGTTAGATCCACGCAGGTGTAACCACAGGCATGCATTTTCTAGCCTTTCTGCCAAGTATAACACAAAAAAAAAGGAAAAAAAAATCGCCTGATGCGTATTCATGGTACAGCTACTCAGTGTTGTCTGCCAGAAATAACTTTTTAATTGAAAAACAACAATCCTGATGCCGTGCACTGTGAACTGAGGGGTCCCCACGTATTTTACAGATTCTCTGTAATAAATTCTCTGTAAATTCTCTGATTTTACAGAGAATTTCCCTCGAATTCTCTTTAATCACAACGAGCCAAATCTTGGTATCACGTCAGTTGGTGGCGCGCATCTTTCCTGCGTGGAAATTTGAAGGGCAGCTGGGGATCGTATAAGCTCGTTTGATAAATCACCTCTGACCTGAGCAAGGCTAGCAAGCAGTATTGTCATAATTGCTGTTTCTTCAGACTAAGAATTGTGAAAAGTACACCAAATTCAATCCGACTTCAGTCTAAATCCATTAGAAGTAGGCACAATCTGTATGACGTACATGTCTAAACACGTACAGCAACACGCTTAGGCTAGCTAAACAGGAAAAAAAGAGCACAGTAAGGATTGCTGCACACAATGGCATAAATAGTTTACCTTTCTATATGCTGTCTCCCATTAAAGGAAAAACTTCGGCTGTGTTAAAAGAAGCACAAGTGGAAATCATTCCTTCCAGCATCTGCAACAGTTCCGATACCTATGGAGGTCTGGTTAACGACAACATGATTTGCGCTGGCTCTCAGTCAGGAGGCGCTGACACCTGTCAGGTAAGAACGGACATCCTGCCTGCCCCACCCCCCGGGAAACCCCCAAGCCAGGGCCCTGGGAGCATCAAGGGGACCAGCACTGGTAGCGTAATTAATGGAAATGGCACAAATACTAAGCAGAAAACATGGCAAACTGCAAAGGAAGCATCGTGAGTAGAAAGAGAGGCGCGGTGGTGATTTCAAAGGAAAAACACTCCTCAAAAAACACACAAAGGTTCTCGGAAGAGTAAGGGAAAGGGGAAAGACCGCAAACGTACATATAGGACACCTGCCACGAAGTGTCAGTAAGTGATACTACATCACACAGACACACGTACGGACACACACATCCATCACTGTACATATGTGACACGCGTGAGGGACACACATGCATGCACACACACCTATCCCTGTATGTACGTGACATGCGTGAAGCACGCATGTGCGTGCACACCCCCCGATTCCTGTACATGCACAGTGTGTATGAAGCACACATGTACATACGCGGCGTGTGTGAAGCACACAAGCATCTCACCTGTTTTTGTGCTCTTGGAAGAGAGCAGCACCATCGGAAGGTGATACGGTTTGAGGACATGGCAGGATTTTTATTTAAATGCTGAGCAATCAGCATCTCTGTCTCAGAAAAGACAGCTCTCGGGTCAAACGCACCAGCGAGCAAAAGCTGGGGCACCAGCTGCACTATGGAGACATTTATGATTAAAAACGACAAGGTATTCCCAAGTACTTTGTCCAATATACTTCGTGCTTTCCTCAGCAGTTTTCCTTCAAGTGTAGGGGGCGCGGTGAAGATCCAGGGTTGCATATTCATGACCGCGTTTCTTGGTACTTGCACGCCGTGTGGACAATATATTCTCGTATTAACTGAGGAGTGAGGAAGTTCAGGGAGACGAGCCTTAGAATGAAAAGGTGCGGAAAGGAAAGCAACACCAGAACTTTAAAGACACTGAAACTAACGCAGGCAGGTAATTCCAGCCAAGGCAGCACCACCCACTGTACCTTGTGTTACTGTCATTATTGCTGTCCAGTTAAAAAGATTAAGAAAAGCTAAAAAAATGACTGCCTAAAAAAATTAAGGAAAAAAAAAAGTGGACATATTACTGACTTAACCCTACACTGATTTCTGGAGGGGAATATATGTTACCAGTTTTTTATATTGTTTATTTATAGGGAGACAGCGGTGGACCCTTAGCGTGCCATCTCCCCCCTACCAACAAATACTACCTCCTGGGGATCGCTAGTTTCGGAGTTGGCTGTGGCCGACCCAGATTTCCTGGGATCTACGTCCGTGTATCTCAGTACAGAGGATGGATAAAATCCGAAATTCTGTCAAGAAACAAGGCTGCGAACCCCACGAGCGTTACGCTTCCCATCCTTCTGGCTGCGATACGTACAGCACTCGCGTAGACTTTCTAAAGGGATAAACCATTGCGCCGTCCTCGCGGAGGTTTGGTCTGCCTGTTAAAACTTTGCAAGGGGAGCTAACTCCTGTTTCAGAATAAATCGGAGCCAACAGACACGCTTATTTTTTAGAAGTCATGTTTGCGAACGTGTTGCCTTTCTTGTTTTCCGCCTTTGCTATCCGTACTGACAGTAGAGGAGACAGCCCCAATAACGAAATGAATACAGAACTGTTACCAACTGAAAACACTTTCTTCCTGCCCTATTTCTACGCTTTCCCTGCTATCGGAAGCTTGGGTGCTACTTAAAACACCACGACCGCGACTGTGTAGATGGCAGAGATGCTCCCTCTGCCGGGTGCCTGCCAGAGAGCACGGAGCGTGTTTCGTTACGGTGGCTCAGCTCACTGAAAACCAAAAGGAAAAAACAAACCTGCAGAAAGACAGGAGGTATTCTCCACTAATTATTTCCACCGATGACTAAAATAACTGAGGGCCCTGACTGCTGAAAGGACACATCCGCTAAAAGATCTCTGGGTGCTGTTTCACAGACTGAATATTTATTCTTGGCCGCTGTGCGAGACCTGACCCCGCGCACGGCACGCACGTTTGGTCAGAACCACTGCAGCACCATGTGAACTAAAAATAAATAAGGAGCAGCAGAATTATATTTTGGCGACTTTATTTACCGAGGTCAAAATTTGCAACCATCTAATTGTTTCGACAAATATTTACAATTCATATAAAGCACGTACTTTTGTTTGGAAATAACCAGCGGAACAGCGTTAGGTTCTGTATCTCTTACTCTCAGGATATAGATTTTATTCTCTTACAATGTAGATTTTGAAGCAAATCCAAAATAAGTACTTCGTGGTAAGTGATTACTTAAAGAGCAAACTCATGTTACTGTTTTAATATTTCCATGATGGAAAACAAGCTGCTCTTTCCAAAACACTATTTTAAGAGGACAAAAATTGACTAACGGCATGTCTGGCAGCACTACGTTTGTTTCACTTGATGAATACAGACAGAATTGGCCACCGTTTTTTTTTTTTTACAGTCTTAACACTCGATAGCTTTTTTTATTATTATTATTCCGTATTACAGAAGAAGGTAAAGGAACAACAGCACACAGTGAGGATCAAAATACCATACAGAGGAGTTACCAGATTAGTTTCAGTACTGTAGGTCAAACCCTCTTAAGCACTCGCCCAGCAGCAGACGCACACCTGACGGGAGCCAGAGTGAAAGGGTCCGATTCTCTGAGGTGCTAAGCATGTTCCAAGGCGTCCGCTCTTCCCAAAATCCCACTACGGAGACGGGAGGCCCCAAGTGCCTCGTTTGGAGCAGTTCCCTAACGCCATGACTTTCTCAGCCTTGCTCCTTGTTTCTGATGAGCCACAAAAGCACTCTTCCTTGATGTGATCACGAACACAAACGCCTACTGCAGTTTGGCCTAAAGGAAACCTATCGCGGATCATGTCCAGAACAATCACATACTTAGAAACTTTAGGAAAAAGAAAAAAGTATTTTTATAGCCTACTAACAACGTGATTGTGGAATGCAGTCTTTCTCATACCATTTGCAAAGAGCTCTGCTTGCTAAGAAGTCCATTAATTCAAAAATGAGTAAAATAAAAAATACTGACTGACCGTATGATAAGCATTACACATCTAGGGAGTGAGTACACCTTTTAATTTCATTCAGATCTGAGCTAGCACAACACACACACGTAGCTCTAACACCTTTTTAATAGCGTAGTCCATAGTGCAATTCCCGCTGACATAACTGGAAGCAGGATTCAATCCTAACTATGGAGAATAGTGTATTTATTATTCATGCAAGAAGCACTGCATACACACGTTTCTACTGAATCACAGAATCACAGAACGGTCGAGGCTGGATGGGACCTCCGGGGCTCCCCTCGCCCACCACCCTGCCCACGCGGGGCCGCCTACAGCCGGGGGCCCAGGAGCACATCCAGACGGCTTTTGAGCATCTCCAAGAACGGAGACTGCACGCTCAAAGAGAGTCCTGATCATGTCAAACACTTAATTTTCACCCGAAACAAATTAAGTTCATACAAACTAGAATCTCTGATAGCAATCAGGTCTAATGTGCAGATATTATCACCTGTGGGGAATAAAAAGCCCTGATCTCTTTTTTTTTCTTTTTTCCCAATAAATACTCTTTAGGATCGATTTTTTTTGCAAGTTGCCTACAGACATACAAAATTAATTCAAATATCTCCTACGCCAAAGAGGATCTCATTTGACTTTGTACTATCCATAAAAATATACGCTTGAAAATCTGGTTCACAAAATATTTCATTTGTTTACTAAAATGAAATATATAAACTGTCAAAATACGTATATAAACTCAATTTCAGAATTTGTAAAGATCACAATTGAGCTACAAAATATACCAACCATCTACCTGTTTTCAATAGAATATTTTCTTACAAAGATACCATTACTTTGCAAAATATCGTCTACCTTACAAAATTAGTCCGGAAATTTTGCACTACTTTCAGCAAATAAACCCTATATTAGAACCTCATTAACCCTTTGGTATAGCTCTTCAGCTTTTTCTTTTATCCCTTTTCTTCTATTTGGTTTACATGTTCCAAAGCACAGTAGAATCTCCAGGCAGAATAAGCAATGCGTGTTTAATTGTATATATAATCAGCACACAATTTATTTTTCAGTTATAGATGTTCATCACGCCCAGCAACTAAGAACAAGCTATTGTGAAATCGTTCTTCAGAAACTTTCCTTCACCAGTACTCGTTCTACCACGCTGTACTTCAAAATAATCGGACGCATTGAATTCTCGTAAAAGAAGTCAACGCCTTCTTTCGTGTGCCTCAGACACTTTCAGGACTAGGCCTCTCGCTGCTTTCTGCGGATCCGTTCCGAATTTGATAAACACGGCAAACATCGAAAAAAAACCCCAACTTCTTAAACTGTCAGCTGAGAAAGAGTAAACATAATTTATACCTCTAGCAAAGTATTAGCCTTTTTAATCATCTGCACCTGTAAGTAACAACTTACAGGTTAAAATAAAAATATTTACATACAAGTAACTGAAAGAGAAAGTAAGGACTGAAAAAGAGCAGGAAATCAAAACATATACTGGTTATAAATGTTACTACTAATGTCACCTACGGCAAGGATTCCATTTCACCCACATTTTAATTGGAACCGAATGTGGCCTCCATTACAAGAGGTATTTGTAGGAATTTTCAAAGAAACTCTAATCGCCTGCCTCGTAAAACGTGACTGTCCTTTCATTGTAGATGCAATCTTGACTTTTATAAAGTTTCCAGTTGTGCCAGCAGGAATTTTGGTGAGGTTTTCTCGTTTCCTTTTTGTACTTTGTCACCAACATGTTGTAAATAAAATCTATATAGTCTTTAAGTTGTGAAATCTAGGTAGAAAAGTTTCATTGTTGACCTTTCATCTAGTTTAAAAAATTCAGTATAAAAAAAAATTCTCCTCTGAAATTTAAACAGTCCACGAAAGTTTTACCTTCTTTTCTTACACGCTTTTATGACAGTAAAGATCTTTCAAAGTTTTTAGCTCTTCAATTAGAGTTTTGTTCTGATTTTCCAGGACTGCAACTCGATTTTCCAGACATTTAACATACTCTTTCTTCTTCCTGCGGCATTCCCGGGCAGCTTCTCTGGAACAGACAAGCAGAAGTAATTGTTTATTTTACATTTGAGACGCGCCTGTCTCGTGAGGCAACGATAGGGACCGATACGAGAGGAGAGGGCTGGCGGGGCGATCACGGGCAAGGCAAACCGAAAGGCACACAAGGACAGGGGCAGGGCGTGAAGTTCAGCAGCATCTGGTAGCACACACCCTGGTAGGCGATCTGCAGGGAAAACCCAATGTGTTTTCTCCAAACCACAAAACAGTGGTTTTGTGCCCACCGATGGCACGATCCGCAAAGCCAGCTCACAAGACTCAGAACTTGTCCTTCGAAGATCTATTTGAGCACATTAAACTAACAAATCAAAGCAGCCCACGTGCACTTCCATACCTGTTCTTCATCAGCCTTATTTCTCGTTTCAGCTGCGGATCATCTGTCTTACTTGTCTGTGACGTCAGAGTGACAGGAGACGTCATCACCACAGTCTGCGGAAGGGATGTGGTGGTTGGGGTGGTGCGGATCTGGTACGTCTGCATGTCTCCCGACGCAGCTGTCACGATAATAGCGTAAGACATCAGAACGCGGTAGCGTTAGAAAGTTACGCCCGTGTTAGCGATGGGTATTTGTAACCATTTCCAGAAGGCGTACTCACTCTGCACGACCACCTGGTTGCTGGGTACGAGTATCTGTTGACCATCCGACGTTTGTGCATACTGCAGTATTGTTGTCCCAGGCGGAGTACCACCAGCATTTGTCATCGTTAGCGTCTGCAGACCTTGCACTCCATCCGTACCCGGGCTGGCCAGCTGTAATCCATTTGCAGCAATGGCAACTTGAAAAGAAAAAGGAACACGTGCAGCAATAGTTGCAGCCGTACAATACAGCCTGCAGGTAAAGGTAAATCTGTAGGCGTGCATCTGTTCCCACCACTGAAAAATACCGCCAGTTTTGAAAGGCTTTTTTCTTCCGCCACTTTCACGATCAGCTCTTGCTGCTGGGTTCTTTCTAAACGTGCTGGGTGTAAGCGGGGAGGTGCTAGCAGCAGGGGAGCCGCAGCAGGGGCCTCTGTGGATAGGCGTCTGGGACTGCGCCGAGCCAGACACCAGCTCCGCATGGACCCATGCTGGCCCCAGCCGGGGCTCCTCCGCGGAAACACGCGTAAGGAAGGGCAGAAACCCAGAGAGGCGAAGGAGCGAGGGGGGGCAGTGAGAAACAGCAGCACAAACAGGCAGCTCAGAGAATGAGGGGGTGCTCCAGGTGCCGGAGCAGGTTGCTTTTTGGTTCTCAGCACAACGAATGCTAGGTGATAAAATCAAAGGAACAAATCCTTTTTGCTACCTCCCTGGTACCACAGGAACACCTTTTGCTGTGGCCCCACGATACATATAACTGCACCTTCACTGATCTTATGCTTTGGACTAAATCTAACGGTAGAAGACTGCTCTGTCTTTCGTAACGACATCCTTTGTCTGTCTTGTCTCAATACGCACCAAGTAAGATAATGAAGCATTGAGTTTATCTGGAGACTTTAGATACTAGTCTACTTCCATGTAATAACAGGACTAACCTTATTAACTGTTAGATAAATCACCAAGCCTTTTGAGTTTCATCTTAGTCAAATATATAATGAAAGGAAAATCTTTATTTTGAGGCAAGTTGAATTTAAAAAAAAAAATGTCCAGGTAGGCAAACATTTGGTATAACGTACTGTACTGTCCAGTGCTCGTCTGGTAGATAGGCGTGGGAACGGACATAGACGTAACAGCAGAGACGCCAGGACTCTCCTCATCTCCTTTTCTATCGCGTGTATCGTCAGAAGAAAGATCTTTCAAAATTTTTCTATTAAAAAAAAAAAAAGAGTTTATCAGCTCTAACAGTAGGCAAAACCTACAAATTACTGCAACACCAGGCACAAACTGCTATCCCTATGTTGCATTACAGAAATAAACACTAACATTTCAACGAGCGACAGCTTTTGGAATTAACAAAATGTCGTATGAGGTGACTGCCTCAAACTCTGGAATTACACTTCTGTAGTTTATATAGTCTAGTTTTTTATTTAAATATTTGAATAATTTTGTGAGCTAAGAGCAATTCAAGTCAGCTACTAATTTATAAAGTGTGTGTATGTGCACATCAGCAGGAATTCCAGATTTTCAATCGCTATCCTCTAAAACCCTTAGGCATTTGGGCTGGGAAGCCTGCAATGAAGCCTGCACCGTTTACAGCAGATTCCAGTAACCCCCAGAGAAACGGTGTGCCGAAAACCAGCACTGCCGCTGCATCATTTCGTTTCAGTAAAAGCCGCATCAGAGTTTCCACCAGAAACACTTTCCAGGGATATCTCACTGGCCTTTAAAGAGATTTTTCTGATTTACAACTCGATCCTCTCATTCTCTCCACAACAGACTTCGTATATCCAATTAAAACCAGCTCGCTCCATGTGGTGTCCGAATACACGACAAAGGAGTTGATTACTACAGAAAAGTTTAAAAATCAGATCTTCCGCTCTTTCAGTACACAGTAAGTCTTTACATTTCTTTTTGGCATTTAATTCAGCCCTTGCACAGCTTCTCAAACAACCTGTGTCCTATGTAACAACACCCGCTGAAAACAGACACGGCTCTATTCGAGAGAAGAGCCAGCGGAAGCCCGAATCTCATGCACCTTTCCCCAGGCCGAACGATGAATTAGCGGCAGTTGTACGAAGAGAAAAGCAGAACTGAGAAACTCACGCGGCTGAACAGTTCTCCCAGAGAAGCTCTGCTTACAGCTCCTGTTTTCCTATCCTGGCTACCATAACTGAAGGCTCAGAACTGCTCTTTCCACCACCATTTCTGACTGCATGCAAAATAATAAAATCCTTCCTAAATTATTTGTTCTGGTACATCATTCGAGATGAGACAAAGCTGCCAGAAAGTACTAAGAAGAGTGCATAAAACGTTCAAAAAATGAAAAGCAGTGGCACAAGTGGGAATGGCAATCACTGACAGGACGATCAGGTAGGTTCATAAACTGTCTTTTAACATTTTCAGAACATTACTGTAAAAAATATTAAGTTCTGTGTTAAGTTTCCAACAAATCTATCATTTGCAAAGCTAGGACATGGCATTTCACTACGCTCCTCATTTCAGTAAAATTACAGCTGATAAACAATTTTCCCTATGCCCCATCACGTGGAAGCTGATCTCCAATCAGTTAAAGTTTCCTTCTGGCAAATGATAGCTCACACGGCACCCTCATAACGTTTAGCAGCTCCAATGGATGTTTAAAGAGAAAGAAAACAACCTAGAGGTGGACAGAATATATGAAGCTATTGAAAGAAGTTGCTATTTTGGTTTCAAATAAAAATACGAGACGTATTACACATAGTACTTACCGGTAAGATGGACGACGAGCTAAGATGCCTCGAGCTTTCTGCGAAGAGCCTATGCTATCAGACGAATCCTGAGAATCTTCACTCTCAGACAAAGATACCTGAAAAACACATTCCACGGGGTTATCCGGCACGCTTCAGAAGAAATACCCGGAAGAGATTACACATTTTAATTGCGTACGAGCTGAAGCTGCACGAAAACGACACAAAGGCAGCTAATTACAGAGAAAGGAAAAAACCCCGTGGATTCCCAGTTTCAGTGCTATTTACTATTTCCAGCAAGTATCAAAGCTGGTTATGTTAGCAGGGCCATAATGAAACACACTGCCCTGAAAGAGAAAGCAAGCTCAAGAGATTCTCCTAAACTCCTAAACACATTAAAAGCCGAAAACGTCCACCACCTGAAGGTAGCTGTTCCAGCTGGGTTACAGCAGGATCAATCAATCCAGAATGTTTAAAACACCAGTGCGAGAAATACAAACGGTTTATTCTTTCCGTAAAAATCATACAAGCCGAACTATCTTAACAGCTGATGCGGCCTGAAAAGGCGAGCCACTCTCACACAGAAATTTGTATGAAGAGCTGATGGGAAAGGAAACAGCAACAGCACTTTATGTACAGAGACAAGCACACAAAAAACACTTGAAATCTTTTATGTACAAAGACAGAAGAGCAGTGTGTTTCGTTGGTCAGAATATGAGTCAAAGGAAAATAATAGTTAAGGCAGCAGCACATCAGGGAGTGAATATGCAAAATATTATCTGTAGTTTTCTCTTTATTCCAACGTGTCCTCATGCAGTTGGCAAGTGTTACTTTTTTTCCTCTGATGCTCCTTATTAAATATAAGCTAACGAAACACTTATTTGTACTTATCTGTGTGCCAGCAACAAAAGTCAAGAAGAATGCAGGCAGCTCTGGGAAAAGCATTTCTCACTTAACTGCTGCTACAGAGACAAAAAAAGCAACCTACTACCAACATTTAAAAACCCCAACCTGCTCATGTATTACTTTTTTCCCCCCTTTGAGCAACAAGGCCACAACGTTCATAAATAACGGGAGGAAAAAAAGGAAAGAATACAGTCAGCTGGGACCCTGCAACTAGAACGTGGTGAGAGGAAAGGGATCAGCGGAGGCTCAGGTAACGACAGCCTACTAAAACAGATGCTGGACTGTTTTCAGCAAGAAGTATGTTTTCTTTTCCATGATCTGATGTTGCAGGAGCTATGACAGCTGAAAATGCATTACAGGTTTACTTTTCACCGTTTATCAATGTAATGTCGTAGGGATAGATAAGCACAGGACAAAGGATCAGTGACAAATTAATGCTTTTTAGCACAGTCGTTCCAGTCATTCGGCTGGGCGGTGCAGTGATGGCACAGTGCGGCCCCAGTACCGTGCCGCCCACAGGGCGGGCAAGAGCTGAATCAAGCAGCGACGGACTCGACTGTGACTCCCCAAGGCCCCTCTCTGAAGGGGCTTGCTCAAAATTCATACGGCAAACGAGGAAGAGACATGAGCGGAACTCTCAGGTACCGCAGAAATGGAGCTGCGGCGTACACGAGGTGAGCGATCCGCAGCTCATCTGCCATCACTCAGGTCTCCCCTTTCCAAACACACGTTCTCCTTCGTTGGGTTATTCTACGCTCTCCTTGTTTGGGTATTAAAACACAGCGGTTCCATGTCCGTGAAGAGCCCCGACTGAAGCGCTGTGGTTTGGTTTTGTTTCTTTACCACGGGAGGCAATGTCGAATAGTTTAATTTCAACTCCAAAGGCACCTTTAGCACCACAAATACTTCCAACGTTAAGAACGACGTAACCCCAAAATGCTGTCACTGGATCGCTTGCTCGCTCTTAGAGCAGGGCCAGAAAGGCTGCACCGTGGCAGTCAGCCGAGCCAGACAAGCCTTCACAAGTCCTTTCACGTACATAAAACAGGATTCTTGGTTATTTAACAGACATTCTGTAGTTACCTGCACCGTCTGCACCTGGGGTGAGTGGATTACGGAGGAGGACTGAGCTGTCTGAATGACTCCCTGGACCTGGACTTGTTCTCCAGGAAGCTGAACAACTGTCAGGGGAGCGGGACCTCTTAGAGACATCTACAACAAATCAAAGAATCGTTAACAAAAGCGTTCGTTCCACGGCGTCCGCGAAGCGTATATGCATGTAGGAAAACTAGCGGAGAACATGCACGAGCAGAAGCTTCTTTTAAGTCTAATTAAGTCACAGAGGGTGTCCTTCAAAGACAGACATTTTTGAGGTACGTATCTGCATACGCAAAAGGCTGAAGCAGTTACTGATTTGCCTTAGGTCAGGCAGAAAATCAAATATGTAGCATTATGTGCAAAAGCTTAAAATGCTGCAACTTAAACACAGGCAGTTCAAAACGAACCACAACGAAGCAGACCTCTTCAGAATCACAACGCGGAGACTGCGTGAGCATGATGGCGTTCACGTAACTCCATCCACACGCGCAGATAAAGCCCCACATTTGTGGCAGTTTATTTTTTTTTATGTTTTGATTCCACTTTAAGAGCATTTCAGACTTAGATAAGCGGAAATAAAGGTGCCTACTAAGTCGCCTTAATTCTCACTAAAGTTAAAGTTTAGGGCACTAAAATCTAAATCAAGCTGAAATCATCAACAAGACCGAGGGCTTCGGACAGATCAGACCAACAGCACTGAAGTAGCACGAATAACGTGCGTATTTGGTGTTCTCAGATTTTTTTTTTTTTTTTTTTTTTAAGCAACCAGTATGAGGCTACGGTTCAAAGATTTCACAGAGGAGGAATCACAAGAGTTAAGTATAGCAAAAGCCGACCAATCTACTTTGGAAGTTCAAGGCACAGGGGCTGTAACTAAAGGAAACTAAAAGGAAACAAAGGAGACAAGGTACGCAAGCTCTGGACGAGGAAGAAGAACAAAGAGCACATTTTTCCAAATAAAAATTACGGCATCTGTTCTTCCATGTTTTAAAACTATCAGTTTCAATAAATGTTGTAGCTGAAATCCGCATTTACTTGCCAGAAAGTTTACTTCATAAAGGGCTAGAAGTAGTAATTCTTTCTACATTCTAGCAGATTCGTATTTTTGATGTTGAACTCGCAGGAGCCTTTGCGCTTAAAAATCNAGTTTCAATAAATGTTGTAGCTGAAATCCGCATTTACTTGCCAGAAAGTTTACTTCATAAAGGGCTAGAAGTAGTAATTCTTTCTACATTCTAGCAGATTCGTATTTTTGATGTTGAACTCGCAAGAGCCTTTGCGCTTAAAAATCGATTAAAGTTACACACGTGAATGCGTAAGCAAATAACTGGTTTCCTCACCAAATTTCTTCACTACTTTTATTAATCTGGAATATACGAAAAGGTGAAGGGATCATTAAAACTGATACAGCTAACTTTCCATTTATTACTACTTCCCTATCATGCATCATAACGTTGTTACATCGGCAACTTTACATAAAAACAGATCAGAAAAACAGCTTGTAAGCAAACAACAGGATGCTTGCTGATATTCTGGCCCGCCTTTGCCTTGTGCAGTTATCTAAATTTTGCATCAAAATCTAAATCGCCTCCACAGGGTAAACAGTGGACAAGCTGCAAAACCGTGCTGTTTCCCAGGACGGCGACGAGGCTGCGGGAGCAGACTTTGCCGAGAAAGAGACGCTCCTTCAGATGCAGAAAGCGTGAATCGCGAGGAATTCAGGGCAAAACTTTGAAAGTGATGTTACCTCGTAGCAGGTGTGTCAAGTTTCCACCTTGTTACGATTTATTACATTAAATACATTCATGCTCGGCTAAAATCCAAGTGCTTCCAT
The DNA here is from genome assembly GCA_013398225.1 of Steatornis caripensis. NCBI lineage: Eukaryota > Metazoa > Chordata > Aves > Caprimulgiformes > Steatornithidae > Steatornis > Steatornis caripensis. Next base: position 5,292 of record VZSC01000754.1, on the reverse strand, counting down.
GGTGCTGAGCACCCAGGATTGCCACTACTACAAAAGGAGCTGTAAATGCTTTTTTAGGGGCGGGGGGGGGGGG
>VZSC01000750.1:8559-52320 GCA_013398225.1 Steatornis caripensis | reverse complement strand
AGAAGTAGTGGTATGTATGAGATCACCTCTGTGCTTGCAAGTGACCTGTTTCAGCCTTTGGATGCTCTCTCTTTACATGCCTCTCAGACACATGTGGCTGGGTATGCAATACAGTGGATCAACTGAAAGTTACTGTATTGTGTGTACTGCATCATCTTGAGTAAAACTGTGAGCCTCTGCTGTTACAAAAAACATGAGAAACAAGGAGAAACTAGACAGTATCTAGGACTGTCTGCCACTGTTTTACTCCTATGTCCTGGTGTTCCAAGAAGCCAATGCAATAACATAGCTAATACAGAACACAAGTAATCATAAACACTTGTTTTTCCCCTCAGAGGTAGGTATCAATAGATGAAATGAATAAATATTGACTGTCCACAGACTCCTGTCTTCCTATCTTTCTGCAGATAATTTTATGACTCTAGTGTTGTGGAATGATCCATAGAAATCATGTGACTGTAAACTTGATCAACAGTCTGAACAATATTTATTTTGCATGTCCCAGGAAGATTCTCGGTTCTAAGAAATGCAGTTTTTCAGAGCTGCTGTACTCAGTTATGCTTGGAAGCACATAGATAAATTAGACTAAGGTTATTTCATGCTTGAAACACTATCCTGAAACATTACAGCAGCTCTCACAATACCCTCATGATCTACCATATCAGTACACCTGCCATACATTTACTTTTTGACTGATTGCCTGCAGTGGAGATGGAGAAAATTTCTGCGCATCTGTGTGCTAAACCAAATACTTGCGGTTGCTATTACATGTACTAATGCACATTACAGGATAGCTCAGATCCCTTCCATTAATATGTATGTGTCCACGTATATATCTGTACATACACATAAATATATATGTATATATATTAAGGTACATGAAATAATCATCTTAGATTTTCTTTCATTATAATTTAGCAACTGCCTATTTTTGAGACAAACTAGAAATTAATCATCTGGCTTTGACACCATGGGAAATTCGTAAGTCTTTGAATGTGTACCCAAGCTCACATGCCTGTAATAAAACCCCAAATGTTTGGTTTTATTTGTCTCATTTATACACATTTTGTTCCATATTTGCATCCCAGACAGAGATAGAAACAGAGGCGGGATGGTTTAAAAACTTAGGGACTATCTCCTGTTATTTCCACTTAAATGGGCCCTACTTTGGCAAATATCCTCAAGACACTTTGACAATTACATGAATCAGAGCAACGTAAACATGTGCAGTTTAAGGGAGGCATCTGCTTCAAAGCCCATCTAAACATTTAGCTTTTCAAAGCTTAAGGATTTGCTGTTTGAAGTTGTGCTATAGGTGCTATCTTTAAGTTTATAGAAGGCTTTGAACACGGGCCACTGGTGTCATGCAGAGAAAAAAATACCACACAAGGATGTGGAAATGGGAATGCAGGCTCCAGGATACTGCCAGGATTGCTTCCACTTTCATTATCCCTGGCAAGGCATATGGTGCCCAGTGCTGGGTGCCACATACCATGAAGCTGGTGATCCAAAAGAAGACTGTCAAGGGGAAAACACTGGGAATGATCAAGGGTGAATGAAAAGAAGACCTACAAGCAAGGACTGCTTGGGTGAATCAAAAAGTTAATAGGTACCTGTGGATGGCATCACCCTCGGGTGAAGAAAGGACCAAATAACTTCCATCCTGATGATTTTGTAACCATATTGACAGATCTGTACCTGCAGTTACCTGGATATATAGTTTTCTGGAATGGCTGCTCCCATGTATGTGCATGTAGAATTTTTCCCTTCCCTTAGGTTCTTGCATTCCTTACACTGAAATCACATATTCTCCTGTACCTGGAGCAAGATCTTGGTGACAGCCAAGTATATTTTAAAGTGTAAAACTGCAAACCACCAGGGCTCTGGATCTTGCAAAAAAGCTGGGAAATATGGTGGGAAAGAAGAGGGAACAGAGTGAATAATTTAACCATGGAAACAAAGCCATTTTGGTTTTTAAACTCTTATTAAACTGAGATGAAATCACCAAGGAATCCAGAATGAATTATTAAAAAAACCCCAAAATATCCCCCCGCCCTCAACATTTGGAAGTATTAGAAGGCCTGTTTTCAATAGTCCCATGCTCAAGATCTTTGCCTGAAGATCCAAGTGCAATTCTATTCTGTGCCTGAGTTGGATAGTAGATCTTGCTACCAAAACCTCCTGTTCCTCAACATTTTGCTTTCCCCTTTGTGTCACAGTGTAGTTTCCTTTTTTTTTCTTTTAAGATCCAATAAATATCTAAGTCTGCAATGCAGAAAGCAACAGCCTCAACAGGAAAGACTGAGAATGGTTCACCCTGCATCAGGGATTTGGGGCTTTTTCTGAATAACTAGGATATATCCAATCCTTGCTCTCAAGCAATTAGCAAAATAATTTAAATATAGCCCAGGTAAGCATGTTGAACATAAAGCTTCAAATGGAAGCAAGGTAACAATGGTGGCTACATCTACACTGAAAAAAAAAAAAGACCAAGGAAAGAGCCTGAGCCCGGACCATCCACGATGCCAAATAGTTATCTTGCTCCTTGGGTTTCTTTTGTCTCTAATGGTCTCTCTCCAATACAAATCTGCTATGGAAAGGGCTAACCCTAAACAGTGTGGACTGAGGCCAATTGGTGCCACTAGACTTTAGTCATAAGGATCAGTTCTGGCCTTCTTGTTTTCATCGCTATTGACAGTCGCCATGACCTCCTCACTTGTTTTGTGCATGACAGCTAAATTCCTTTGGAATTTAGTCCTTTGCTTTTATTTTTAAAAGTTGTAAATGAACAAAAGTCAACTTCCAATAAGTAGTTGCAGTTTTCAAATCTATCATCTTCTCAAATTGGTTTGGCCCGGTATTTCAGACTCAAGTTTTATATATAGATATATATATCTACACACACACACACACTTTTTTTTTGTTGTTTAGTTTCCAAATTCCGAAAGTAAAAAAAAAAATTAAGAAATTACTAATTTACACAGTCCTTTCCTTCAAGAAACTGTGACCGTCTGTTTGTGGAAATGCAGAGTCCATATCTTCAAAACAACACGTTACTTATTTTTTCCTCGAAGCATTTAAAGTGAAGTGTAAATCAACAGCAGAGTCTGCTTACACGTGTGCTACTCTGGACCTCTCTAAGCTCACCTCGGACAAGTGGAAGTGGCTCATAGAGCCTGCAGTGTCTGCGCTCCACAGAGTGCGATGCCCTGCAAGGCCCTGAGCTGACACCACACTAGTTATCTTTGATACAGACAGCTATTTCCATTTCTAGACCGCCTGTTTTAAGTGGCGACTAAGCCCTTTAAAGTTAGGTCTGGTATCTCTACATCACACTGAAGCCATCCCTGCAACCCTCTGCTGTCCTGTGTTCCAGACTCTCCAACATCTATGCTGGACAGTCCCCCTTGGCCCACCTCGAAAATCTCCCTTTTCATGGTAATTTCAGTTTTACCTGGCTATGTCTAGCCTTGGGAGGAGTAATGCCTTCTAGGCTGACTGAGGCCAGTTGCGTGGGTGGATAGCTTCTCCTCTGAAGCAGAGATGGGAAAAAGAAGACAAAAGTATCCTCAAACCAATGCAATTAATACTGCCTTATCTATGTAATAGATCACTTGTCCACAGCTGCTTACTTCTTCAAAAAGCCACTTATAGCTTCCTTTTTTTAACCCTTTGCATTCAGTCAGGCAATTCAAAGCTGAGCAGAGAAACCGAGCCATCGCTAATACCATTCCCGTTCAATAATGTCAACATTTTCCTTGCTGATCATAACAAATTCTGCCCTATCATGTATAACAGCAATCAGTCTGCCCATCTCTTTTTTGAGTATCCAGCCTTCCGGTGTACTGACGCTGCAAATACCTAGTCAGCTCAGGTCTTGCCCCATTTTTCATGACCCTGAAAGTTGTTCGTGAAAGAGAATCTCTTGCCCATCTCTTTCAAGTCAAGGATAGGACTTGAAATTGGTATTAATCATTTCCAGAGGAGTGTGTGTGCAACCGTGTGAAACTGGGAAACAACCCAGTGGGGAACTGGAAGGAGGAAGAGGTGAGAAAAAAAGGAAGAAGATGAAACATTATTTAATGATATCCTGGGAAAAAAAGAAAAAATTCTGACTGCTCAGGGGAATGGTACTTTGGGGAAAATGTAAGCACAGCTACATACTCTTCCAGCAAACCGCTTTATTAGTACATGCTCTAAGATTGCTTTCAATTCAGCTGCTTCCCAGGAGCTAAGCACTCAGCTGAGTTCCCTTGATGTGTGGGGAAATTCTGACAGGCGTGGGTGCTCCCAGGGGCCATCAGGCAGGACCCTCCGGGCAGCCAGGGCCACTCTTTGCAACCAGTGACTGCGGAGAGAGGGAGCTGGTTTTGCAAGGGACTTCCATCCAGGTCGTGGGCATCCATGGGCCATATGATGGACGGAAGCACACCGAGACCCTCAAATCAGCACCCCTGGTGCACTGAAACTGAGAGAGTGCTTGGGAGCCCTTCATTTATTGGCTCCACTTCTGGACGAAGGATGATGGGCTGATTCAGCACGTCATTTCATATGTTCTTCTGATCANTCCCTTGATGTGTGGGGAAATTCTGACAGGCGTGGGTGCTCCCAGGGGCCATCAGGCAGGACCCTCCGGGCAGCCAGGGCCACTCTTTGCAACCAGTGACTGCAGAGAGAGGGAGCTGGTTTTGCAAGGGACCTCCATCCAGGTTGTGGGCATCCATGGGCCATATGATGGACGGAAGCACACCGAGACCCTCATATCAGCACCCCTGGTGCACTGAAACTGAGAGAGTGCTTGGGAGCCCTTCATTTATTGGCTCCACTTCTGGACGAAGGATGATGGGCTGATTCAGCACGTCATTTCATATGTTCTTCTGATCACAGGGTGTATTAGATGAAATACAGAGTGGAGCCTGGACCCATGATGCTTTGGCGGGTGAGTTAATGTGCAGTAACAATGCTCTTGTGAATCTTGGGCACCAAAGGAAGCAAAAAAAATCTCTGCAACGGAGCATCTTTCAGAGGCTCCTTATGCAAACAGGCCATCTGGCTTCACTGCAGTGCATTTGTTAACTCTCCAGCCTACTACTGTTTCCCTGCTGGGTGACACATGCTGAATCTGGCACACGTCTAGAGCAAAATTATAAATAAACAATGGTCTATTCAAATAAAACAGAACTTTCCCGCAGTAGGCTTACAGGAAGTAAAAAAGAAGAAGAGAGGCAAATGCTTGTTCATTTGTGTGCAGGAAAGTAGGTCCCTTGTTCAGCGCTGGAAAGGGTACTTGGATCTGCCTGGAGGAAGATGCCTTTTGCAGAGCGATGCTCCTCATAAGTGTTGCAGACACAGACCTAAAGGCGTTATTGCTAGCAACCACTTGGGCTAGTTGGCATCTCAACCACAGTCATGGCCCTGTTTCGCTGTTCACTGGCATGTGGTGAGAAACAGCTTGTAGTACTCCAGATTTCAAGAGAAATTAGGGTAACGGGGAAGCAGAGACTTGAAGTAACACTTTAGTAGGAAGAACAAGAAAGAGAGCCCAAGTTTCCCATAAAGCGGCTGGAGCATTGGATTGTACTTGCATCACCATTTGTGGGGATTCTGTATGCTGTCTCGGACACAGAGCGGTCCTCTCCTTCCCTCTTAAATAATCAGAGATATTCTCTAGCATGGATGGGCTGTTGTATCTGAGAAACCCAGCTGAATTGCAAAGCCCCGTAAGCCGAGATGCAAGATAAATATTTAGGACTTCTCCTCTCTCAGTCATGCCCTCGTTCTTTGAGCATCAGAAAGAAAGCTGGAGAAAAATTACATGCCAGATCCCTGGCAGCCAGTTTCATCCATAAGCCAGGCCTTGTACGCCTGTGAACTGTATGGCAGTAAAGTGATACTTTATAGTGACACCTCCTGGGAAAGACAGGAGAAGATTTCCATAGGCTTGCGAGTCAAAAGGTCATGTTAACACTGGCTGCAAGCCACCTCTCTCTGTAGGCAACAGCTTTCTCTACACTGAGAAGGCAACAGGCCATGCTAACTGGGATACTCTTCTTTTTTTAATTCCCTGAGTCTATATCGTTCAGTGCCTGAACAGATAATATTGGGAAACGGTGCAAAATTGTTGCAAGTTAGATTTCCCAGTGGAGGTGGTGCATCTCACAGGATGCAGTGCTCAAAGGCCAAAAGCTGGGTTGTTANGTGCCTGAACAGATAATATTGGGAAACGGTGCAAAATTGTTGCAAGTTAGATTTCCCAGTGGAGGTGGTGCATCTCACAGGATGCAGTGCTCGAAGGCCAAAAGCTGGGTTGTTAAAAGATTAAAGAGTTATTCTATTTCAGACAATCTTTCAAAAAACAAACACCCGCTGGGTCTGGTTTTGCCCAGTTCAACTTTCTGCAGCTTATTTAAAGTCACAGTATATGAGTGGAATTGCTTTGGATTCATATTCATGGGACTAAGAGATAAGCTGGGCTCACGGGGGTGGATGGATTTATCCTGAGGAATAATTTTGGTCAGGGTTGTCTGTGTGTGTGTGTGTGTTTGTGCATGCATGAACTATACGGCTAGAACCCCCCTCCTCCACACCCACACCCGCACAGACAGGTACAAGCATAAAATGTTGTACTGGTGATTTTAAAATTGAAAATTAACAAGAAGAAAGCCGTAGGAGGTCTTGAGACTGCTGTGTCATTCCATGGAAAATCCAAGCTGCTTTCGGAGCAGTCTGCCACCAAAAGGGGTGGCCTGCCACTCTGTCCAGATGCTGCCTCCATGTTTCTGCTCACCCTCCCCGGCGCTGGGAGTCTCAGCAGCTCAGCAAAAGCTAATCCCAAGGCTGCAGTGGCCACAGAAGAGCCAGGACTGGTGTACAAGCAGTCCTGGGAAAGTCAGAGGAGAGAGGCAGGACTGGTACTGTTGGCAGCAGGAGGGTCTTTGGTTGGCACAAGGCTGGTGTAGGAAGTCACCCTCGTTTAACCTCCTTTACATTGTTTGTTTCAGGAGAAACTCCTCCGGGATCACTGGAGTTCCAGCACTGGCACAGTCATCCAAGCTCCCCAGCAAAGCCAGGCTAAGTTAACCACAGCACACCTATGTCCAAGCTTCAGATGAGCATTTTTTAATACTAGCCACTATTTTCAGTATTAAATCCAGACGTGGACAAATCACAAGCTTCCTCCACAGCTGAAAATCTTCAAAGACCATAATAAAGAAGCTGGTGAGAAGCATACATCTCCCCATTGACTGTATAAGGAGTCAAATACCTCTTTTTAGGCAATGCAGTGCACTCATGTATTCCAGAGCGAAGCAAGCTAGAGCTAGGAAATGAAAGTAAAATCAAATAAGAGGTAGAGGAACAGGCGTCTCTGGGCTTGCCCCCAAGGCATCTCCATTGAGATGACGCTGTGGTGCCACCCACGTTTTCATTGCTTCTGCACTCACCACGGATGTGGGAGGCTTGGGTCTGGGATGTTCAAAGCCTGCAGAGGTTTCCCAGCTTTCACAGGCCAGGAAGAAGTTCAGACCTGCAGGCAATGAGGCACACTAACAGGGAGCGAGCTGCTTGTCTCCTGGGAAAAAAGCAGAGCGGGCAAAGGGAGCTCGGGCTGGAGCAGAACTGGAACACCAGGCCCTACAGTATAGGACAATAAATACGTTTTTCTTTTGAGGAGGTAATGACAAAAACCCTCTCTATTCTGCTCCAGATTAAGCACACAGAAGAGTCTTGCAAAAGCCAAGAGTGACCATGCTCTTCTGAAATGTGGGTGTCAAACAGCTCCTGCTGCACTTGGGCTCTTCCCCAGCCACCATCAGGTACTGGAGAAACGGCAGTGTGAGCTAAACCTTAAAGACATGCATGCTGATGTCCCAAAAAGTGGTTTTGAATACAGACCTTTGACCTGTGATTTCCTTGTCGCTTGGGCCAACAAGAGGATTTACCCCACTGAGCCCTTGAGATTGGAGTAACATTTGAGTGCAATACTGAGAAGATCCAGCAAAACATGTTCAGGGGTGTAGGTACACACGTTATCCCACACTCTGACTGAGGCTCCCTGCGTGCCTCCCGACGCTGCCGGGGGGAATCCCCAGCAGGAATTAATTCGGTCTTCTCACAAGGAGTCGGGACGCGAACTTCCCCTGAACCATCAGTGGTGCCCAGAGACAGGACAAGGGGCAATGGGCACAAACTGGAACACAGGCAGTTCCACCTGAACATGAGGAGGAACTTCTTTACTGTGAGGGTGACAGAGCACTGGCACAGGCTGCCCATGGAGGCTGTGGAGTCTCCTTCTCTGGAGATACTCAAAACTCGCCTGGACGCATTCCTGTGCACCCTGCTCTAGGCTAACCTGCTTTAGCAGGGGGGTTGGACTAGATGATCTCTAGAGGTCCCTTCCAACCCCTACCATTCTATGATTCTATGATTCTATGATTCTATGATTCTATGATCACGAGTGCGGCCGTGCTTGCCTCCCTCCTGCATACCAGACAAGCCAGGCAGCAGCTCTTGTCAGGACTGAAGTTTTATATCTTTGCCATACCAGAGTCTCTTTGCATGCAGCACGGCTGCCGAAAGCAGAGGCTGCTTTCTATTATTCGGGTCAGAGTTCGCTGTCTGGTCTGTGGGGAGTCGGGCTCCAGGATCAAATGCTTGTCTCTGTTCACCATTACTCCAGCAGATGTGCCAGGGAGTTTTGCTTGTGTAGAGACAGATTTGTCCCCAGGTTCCCCAGGGATTGCCGCCCAGCATGCTCTGGAAACCATGAGCAACGAGTTTTCTTGTTGGAGTGAATTACATTTGCCAGATTTAATTTATTCAAATAAGAAACATATTCAGCCATTTCCTACTATATATTGTTTATAAAATCATCAGTGCAGCATCTCCAGAGAGTCATGAGCCAACTGCTGCACATGACCCACTCTGGGATTCGGGCTGCAACAGGAAACTCAGCTTGGAACAAGAATTCTCTCTTAAATGAACTTTTGAAACTGGATCTGCATTGTGAAATATTTGGATATTGAGCAATGGAAGAATGTGGAACATAAACAGGAGCAACTGCTTCCTTTGAGCATTAGCAAGCTTCAGCAAGCAGGCTGGGTGCTGCTGTGGTACGGGGCGCATGAGGAGGCTGGTCAGAAAGCAAGTGTGGTAGGGTTGCATTCGTCATATGCTGATTAAAAAGCGGTACCTGCCTCCAGATGATAGCCATTCCTCCTAGATACTAGCGTGAGTGAAGCATTTGTAAGCGAAAATCAATAATAGTGCTTTTTGCCTCTCTAGTCTCTATGGCAGTCCTTTGTTTACTGCCTATGATTTTGGTAGGAGGTAGTATTTGACTGTTCAGAGGGTGGGTTTGTGTCATCGGCTACACCCTGAATGTTCTGCTCAGAGAAATCTAATTTAATCAGGGATTACTTGGATGCCCTACTGAGCCACACTAGGATTTGACTTGCAGGCAGAGAAAAGAGGGCATGCTCTTTATTGGCTCTAATTCAGTAATGGTCCAAAGCCACAGGGAGTCAGCCCAGACCTCGACAAAATATATTGCTGCTTCAGCAAAGTGAGCAGAAGAACACTGCCCTTCTGGAAGCAATTCTGAGCCAGCAGGTCAACAATAAAGAAAACACTTTTTTTTTTCTAAAATAATGTCCCAAAACTTTTATCTGACTAAAGATGCAGTTTCTAAATTACACAAATTATACGTGTCAGAAGTATGTTTGATCTGTTCAAGGGTGACTTGACAAGCAAAGCCTCAAGCAAGAGTAGGACACTGCATCACTTGGAAGCAGAGACTGAGTTAGAAGCTGTCTCTTCAACCAGGCTCAGTGCCAGAGCTTGAAACCAACTGCGAGCTTTAGAGTCATCACAGCACCGCAGTGAAATCTTTAAATAGCACATTGACCTTCAGGGTGGCCTTCCCAAGGGTACCCCCCCACACACCTGTCTGCGTGGCCGATCCGGCCCACAAGCCTGCTTTCTGCATCCACATCANATTCTATGATTCTATGATTCTATGATTCTATGATCACGAGTGCGGCCGTGCTTGCCTCCCTCCTGCATACCAGACAAGCCAGGCAGCAGCTCTTGTCAGGACTGAAGTTTTATATCTTTGCCATACCAGAGTCTCTTTGCATGCAGCACGGCTGCCGAAAGCAGAGGCTGCTTTCTATTATTCGGGTCAGAGTTCGCTGTCTGGTCTGTGGGGAGTCGGGCTCCAGGATCAAATGCTTGTCTCTGTTCACCATTACTCCAGCAGATGTGCCAGGGAGTTTTGCTTGTGTAGAGACAGATTTGTCCCCAGGTTCCCCAGGGATTGCCGCCCAGCATGCTCTGGAAACCATGAGCAACGAGTTTTCTTGTTGGAGTGAATTACATTTGCCAGATTTAATTTATTCAAATAAGAAACATATTCAGCCATTTCCTACTATATATTGTTTATAAAATCATCAGTGCAGCATCTCCAGAGAGTCATGAGCCAACTGCTGCACATGACCCACTCTGGGATTCGGGCTGCAACAGGAAACTCAGCTTGGAACAAGAATTCTCTCTTAAATGAACTTTTGAAACTGGATCTGCATTGTGAAATATTTGGATATTGAGCAATGGAAGAATGTGGAACATAAACAGGAGCAACTGCTTCCTTTGAGCATTAGCAAGCTTCAGCAAGCAGGCTGGGTGCTGCTGTGGTACGGGGCGCATGAGGAGGCTGGTCAGAAAGCAAGTGTGGTAGGGTTGCATTCGTCATATGCTGATTAAAAAGCAGTACCTGCCTCCAGATGATAGCCATTCCTCCTAGATACTAGCGTGAGTGAAGCATTCGTAAGCGAAAATCAATAATAGTGCTTTTTGCCTCTCTAGTCTCTATGGCAGTCCTTTGTTTACTGCCTATGATTTTGGTAGGAGGTAGTATTTGACTGTTCAGAGGGTGGGTTTGTGTCATCGGCTACACCCTGAATGTTCTGCTCAGAGAAATCTAATTTAATCAGGGATTACTTGGATGCCCTACTGAGCCACACTAGGATTTGACTTGCAGGCAGAGAAAAGAGGGCATGCTCTTTATTGGCTCTAATTCAGTAATGGTCCAAAGCCACAGGGAGTCAGCCCAGACCTCGACAAAATATATTGCTGCTTCAGCAAAGTGAGCAGAAGAACACTGCCCTTCTGGAAGCAATTCTGAGCCAGCAGGTCAACAATAAAGAAAACACTTTTTTTTTTCTAAAATAATGTCCCAAAACTTTTATCTGACTAAAGATGCAGTTTCTAAATTACACAAATTATACGTGTCAGAAGTATGTTTGATCTGTTCAAGGGTGACTTGACAAGCAAAGCCTCAAGCAAGAGTAGGACACTGCATCACTTGGAAGCAGAGACTGAGTTAGAAGCTGTCTCTTCAACCAGGCTCAGTGCCAGAGCTTGAAACCAACTGCGAGCTTTAGAGTCATCACAGCACCGCAGTGAAATCTTTAAATAGCACATTGACCTTCAGGGTGGCCTTCCCAAGGGTACCCCCCCACACACCTGTCTGCGTGGCCGATCCGGCCCACAAGCCTGCTTTCTGCATCCACATCATCCCTAAGGAGTAATAACCGAGCCATGATGAAGAGGCAAAAAACAGGAGATGAGAAACTACGTATTGTGCGTGGGTCAAACACTCACTCCTAACTCTCTTGTGGGGATGCAGTGGCATCCATATTTGTTGAATTCCCAAAAGATTGCTTACTTTGAGTCAGACTGCACTCATTCTTTTGTTACTGGAGAAGAAACGTCACCAAAATCTACTCCTAAATAATGCCCTCCTGCCTTGTGATTGTTTCCTTATGTTCTGGTCTCACATAATTCCCGCTGAAATATTACATTCCGCATTCGCAAAAAACACATTAAAAATGCCACATAGCAGAAGAGTGGTGATTTCTCCCAGGCCGCAGGGACAGGGTTTGAACACTTTCTTGTTTTCCTTTTCACTTCCTCACATTACCTCCCCAAGCCTTTTTCAAAACATTGGCAGCAAAGGAAATATACTGTGGGATGTTCTGGTCCTAATCGAGACAATGGCAAAGCTTCCACTGACTTCATGGAGACCACAGTTTTGCCTATAACCTGCTTCGAAACACAGAAGCAGCCGGGGGTGGTGGTGAAAAAAGACGTTTTGCAAAATTCTTTCCACTTGTGAAATCCCATTTCCTTGCTCAGTTCCCCCCACCCCTTTTTAGATGAAAAGTCTTACTGCTTTCCAGCCCCTGCAAAAGGTGTTTGAGTGAAAGGCGTGTCGGCCTAGTCCAGCAAGCCAAGGTGGCACTGGGGTGGATGTGTCACTGTGTGGCTGTGGTTCAGTGAGCACTGGTGATTCTGGCACGTAAACTGGGCAGCACAGATCCCACCGGAGACAAGCCACCCCGCGAGGTGCCCACGGTCCCACAAGGCTTATGGCTATACTCAAGCGCCTTCACAATTAATCTGTTGGTTTTTGTCGTCATGAACGAAGTGAAAGCTGGTGTGGGCAGACCACTGAGGTAGCACTTCAGGGTATTTATCCAAGATATGTGTCTGTGAGAAGTATGCATATATCTAAGACAAGGATAGAAGAAACTCTTCTCCCTCCTTTCCCTAAGAAATCATACATCTCTACTATCCTGTTGACTCCTGGTTTATTCTTAATAAAGCACTTAGATATTTGTCTAAGTTTAAAGAATCATCTTAAACAAGCCTGGGAACAATCATGATTCTTCACTGATTCACTTAAGCACAGCCATCTAGGCTCAAGTTTAACAAGTCACTCAGTCTATTGCTTTTCTTGCATTTGAGTCTCAAGGAGCTCTAATCCTCGCTGGGTGTTGGTCTCCAGTAGCCCTCTCCCAGAGACCTTGCATCCAAGTGTAAAACAAGAGACAAAGGGGTGAGGACACGTAAGCAATGAACCCTATAGATGAATCCAATGAGCAATGGCCTCAGCACCTTCACTGCATGTCTCTGAGACACCGCAGTGCATCGTCTGAGGGAGGTAGTAAGTGGAAGTTTGCAGATGCATGGGGAGAAAACCTTATCAGCCGAGAGGCAGCATGGAAATACACGGCCACACACTTCACGGAAGCACGCATAGGTGGGAAAACGAAGATGCTGATAGTTAAGCCTGAAATTAGGCAGTGGCTGAAGAGCTTTGGCAAGGCAATTGCCTATGGTTGTACAAACTGGAGTGAAAAGTGTCACTGAGATCTCGCAACATTTTAGCTTTCAGCTTCCAAACCTACGTATTCTCATCTGTATTTTTATATACAGCTGAGGAGTCCCACTGGCTTGGGTTCTCCTATCTCCACTGACTGTGGGTTTAACTCTGTCAGGCCCAAGCACTCCGCCCTGACCCAGCAAAGCACTTCTGCAGATTTACTTTTGAACAGGTGAGCAGTCCCATTACCTTCATAATTCTTGCATGATATATTCATTAATGAACCTACTGTTACCACAGTGATCACTGTTATTTTTCACCTTGTTTATTTTCCCTTCACTTCCTGGCCTTTTCTCCTAAGACTCTCAGTTTTCTGATAACATATGTACTTTGAAGTATTAAATTTTTTTGCTTCTCCGAGTTTGAGTTTGCATAGACCTTTAATTCACAGTGAAAGAGTATCCAATAATTAACTGGTATTATGGTATCGTTTCCTTCTTTTATATTAAGGGAAGATAGATCATTCTTTCATAAACATACACCATCATTATGGTACTCCAGAATGTACTCATTAAGAAGAATTATACAGACAATTAAAGATTCTCATTTAATTTCTCCCTTTTATTCATGGTTAAGAATGTGAATGAACTAAACACATAAGTTACTGACACGGTTCTGTATGGATGTTTTGTCTAGCATATTTTGCCAGACAGCTTCCCTGTTGCAAGAAAATAATGAAATTAATTATCTTATTTTCCTCATTAGTTATCACAGAAGAATAATTTCTAGGTATTTAACAGATCTGGTATGGATGTAACAGCTAAATTTCATACCCAGCATGACAATATTCAGCGGAGATACTGTTTGGTGAGAGGACGTTCACGTTTGTGCATTCAGCCTTGCCTTCACTGATCTAAAATTAGATCTTCTCTAGACTCCAGTGCCACTGCTGCATAAAACCTGGGCTGAAAATCGGACCTAATGTCTCTTTGGTGTCTAGTGACCGCCCTTGGACCAGGATTTCTGATAACATATTGAAGCTCCCTTGCTGTCGCAGACTGAGTGTCCACATTCATCCTTCTCTCCCATTTTTATTTCTAACTCTGAGCTGTGCCAGATGCTTCATGGGTCCCTGAATGCATCATAGCAATGCAAGAACAGCCCTGCTTTGTCAGATCATGGGTTCACCTGGCCTAACATCTGGCCTCTGACAGCTGCCAACAGTAATGGCCTAGAAAAAACTGGGACGATTCACTTCTTCAGCATACCTGAGCAAGACTGTGGCTGAGAAACTTTCTTTGATGACAACGTCACCAAAAGCAGTGACTTTGCAGGTAGTTAATGTGGTATATTCTTCTTCCATGTAGTTGTTCAGTCGGCTTTTTGAACCCTTGCAAACTTTTAGCAACCGCAACACTGAAGTTCGTAAACTCTCCTAGTGCACTGCAGCATGCAAAGGAATCTCTTTTTTTGTCCCATGATTTATCAGGTGCCCACACTTGTCCATTAAACACAAGTGAGAGAATAGGTTTGCTTATAACAGCAAATATCAGACCTGTTACATATGGGAGTAACAGTGGGATGGTTTGTGGCCATAAGCCCATGCACGGAGGCCATCAGACTGGCTAATGACAGGACGTAAGTGGCCAAAGAAGTGGTTGCTGGGGTCCAAAGTCTTGAGAAGTTCTGAAGTTTGGCCATACGTCAAACATGCACACTTTGTGGATCAGCAACAGAGGTGACAGTAAAAAATTCCCTAAAAACACTGTGAGTCAAATCTGGTCGCTATTTTGTTATTTTATTTTAAATTAAATCTTCATTTCCTTGCTGGAGCAACACTAATTTTTTGTTCTGTAAGAATTCAGTTTTGGTTAGGTAGCACTGTGCAGGTGAATGATGGGAACCCTGGAGCATGGATTTTTCTCGCATTGTATTTTACACCAAAGTACTAATGACCAGACCTGTTTCTAGATTGATATCATTATTTACTTAATCCATACACCATTTCTGTATTCAGATATTTTCCTACCCACACACTTCTATGAATATTCTGCCAGTGGAAGTATAAGTAGCTCAGAGCTGAATTTGAGCCTTCGTAAGTGCCTCCGCAGCACGGCATGTCAGCAGTGCCGTGCAGATGAGCATCCTTCAGTCTTGATCGTAGTCACCACCATAGTAGTAACATTGAGGCAATCATAGTGGGTGGTGTAGGGATGATCAAAAGCTATTCTGAAGCTACAGATTATTGCAGCCTTCAAGCCAGGAAGTGGCAAAGACAAAGATGAAGTTTGTCTCTGGAAATGACTCCACCATTGTGGACAGTAACAAGTCGGGGCTGGATGCAGACGCGACAGGGATTAGCAAGAAATTGCTCCCCAGCCATACTGTATGAAGCAGGCATACAGGGCCAAGAAGTGTGAGTTGGAGGGGAAATGTGTGCCTTTCTCAGCCCACTCATTAAATCTACGCTTCTAAAGTTGCTGATGGACAGTTGCTCAAGGAGGACCCAGTGAGAGGTCTGGAATAGATGGCTGTCATCACCGTGTTTGCGCGGTCGGTGCTTCCTGCCTGGCAGTCAGCTGCCGTGAGAGGCAGCATAGGTGACTCAGAGCTTTGGACATGGCTTGTGGTTTCACTTCACACAACCCACAGACACATGGCTTTTCTTCCACATTATTACTGAGTTATGCTACAGTGAATTTTAATGACCCATGATGAAACGATTCCCTACACAAAGCAAAGCAGACCGCCATCCACAAATTTCCCTTTTCTTTCTCTTGTCTCTATTAAAATAATTAATCACACTGGGGGAAAGCACACACAGCGTTGCTGTGAGGTTGCAGTGAAATGATACATCACAAAAGCTATAAAAACATTATAAACACAAAATGAGCAGCAGCATTAAAAAAAAAAACAACAAAGCCAGTCTGAAAAATAAACCAGAGGCAAAGTAAGAAGCTTATTGCGCAGCTTCAAAATTAGGAGAAGCCCCACTGACATGCAGTATTAATATTTGCCAAGTGAGGGACTACAGCAGGGAACACAAGGGCTGCACAGGAGGTTTTTCGATGGTCAGGAGGCAAGCAGCAGATGATGCTGGAGAGAGAGAAACGCCGTGTCCCGAAGCATGTTGAGAGAAGGCATGTTGCAGCCTCACCGCGGCTGGCACGGTTACTGATGTCCTCCGCCAAACGGTGGGTGGCAGTGCAAGAGACGGCCGTGCACGTCTCATGTCAAACAGGGTGGTCCTCAAGGACATAACCAGGAAAGTTAAGGCTTGGTGCTCACATTATTTCTCAACTTTAAATTTCTGTGCACTAGTAAGCAAACGTTTCTGCAACGCTAGCAAAGAATTGCAGCACTCAGTCTTTGTGGGTACAAGTACCTGTCGCTGGTAAAGTAGGTCAGTGAAGCAGCCAGGCTGGACACACTGTGCCAGAGCAGGTGAAATATGTTTCGTTCCCAGCTCCTGCTCTTTCCTGGAAAGGCATGAAGGGCACTCACAAGCGAGCTTTTGGTGGTGCTGTGCTGCTGTCAAATGATCTCCCTCCACACGCAGAGACAAGCAACAAATCTCTTCTCAGAAGTCGGAAAAGGCGGTGGTGGTGTTTGCCTGGAGCAGAGCTGCTCACAGACACTGACCTGGGGCTCCTAAAAGAGGACGCTGAGCCTGGGGGACTGAGACAGCGCTGCACAGTGCTCAAAGCGGGAAGGATTTGTCTGTTTGTCTGCAATCAATGCCACATTCGCTTTCTGGTGATGGGGTATTTGTGCAGCAGGAGACCTGCTGCCCCTCTCCACCTGCTGAGCTCCTGCCAGTGGAAGCTGCCTGCATTAGCACTGCGGTGAAACCGGACCGGACAGCCTGCAAAAAAAGAGTATGCTACACCACTGCAGTGAGAATGCGTTCAAATATCCACACTCAGATACGAAAATATTTTGTTTGCTGATGGAAATAGCTTTTTCTTTCGTACACTAGGCCTGTCTCATGTAATACAGAAGTTAAGATGGGAACTATCCAGGGGACTGGCATAATCTAATACTACCAGAGCCAGAGATAGGATTTCATGCATGAAAAAGGAAATTGATTTATCTAAATGTATTTCTAAAAATGAACCTGGTTCTTCTTTAGTGGGCCTTGAGGAAAGCAGGAATTATAGTGGAGCAAATCTACCTGTTGCAGGTGCTAACTCAAGTTGTCAGGTCAGAAATATTTACTATGATGATAATCTTTAAAGCATGCAAGTGTACAGCAGCTTAAAATCTATAGCAAGCAACAGGACACCATGCTTGCAATCATTTGTTTATAACATCATGTTTCATCTTTTGCTCTAATTAAGTTCTGCTGAGAAACAACTCTTTTGATCATGTCTGCTTTCTAATTTCCCCCTCTAGTCAGTCAAGAAAAAAGGATCATATGGTATCAATAACAAAATTAGGATTCTGTGGTTATGCAAATATCTGGAAATCAGCATGTACTAAGTTCCAAATAAATACATACATGTATGATTTACAGGAAGGAGAAAATGTGCTCAGAATACAAAACGCGGCATAATTGCTGTTCATAGTATAACCCTGGAGTGTTACCAAGGTAAGTGTGGTACTCTGTAACATGAAAAAGCAACAAAGTTCACCCTGTAGTCAGAGTATTAATTTAAGAAATACAGAAGTAGAAGAGAAACCACTGATGAAATGATGGTGCATCCCTGAAGAAACCTCTACTAGGGATAAACTAAGAGGAGTTAACTGTTTGGATAGAATCCGAATAAATCTTATGTTTCATATTACTTGTTTCTTTTTGCACCAGAAAAAAACCCCAAACCCAAACCAAACCAACCTGTGTTTGCACCTTATCAATGGAAATCAATTAGAAACAGTCCAAAAATCAAATAGAAGCCAAGTGAAATGCAGAGCTGATTAGAGGCTCTGAAGGAAATGTGCTTTGTGTTAACTAGGCTATTAGAGAAAACAAAATATAAAAGCAGTAAGAGCTTCAAAGAAAAGCAGTGGACCAAGTCCAACTTTCCAGCAACACACTGGAGTGGAAAAGATTCACTGGACTGTGTAATTTATTTAACACTTTCAATTCCTAAAAGTACATCAGTTATAAAAAGTGCAGCAGGTGTTAAAAACCACATGATATTTCTTTGAAATTAATGAATAGCTGCTGGATTTGAGCTCCTGTTTTCCACTTAAAAAACACTTAGTACAACCAGAAGCTGAATAGTTTGGGATACTCAAAGCAGAGGAATGCAAACAAAAGATATCTTGGGCACTGAAAGATTAGGAATAATAGAGACTATTGAAAAAAAAATTCACTCATACAATTTCATGTTTTAATTCCCCTGCAGATGTCTTTGCTTCTTGTGAATGTAAGTTCTGCGGTAGTTTTATGGGCATGATGCTGAAGTTAAACCATGCTCCCACTGCATGACAATGCTACAGTCGGTCTGTGTCCCACACCGTGTTAGAGCCAGCTTCACTGAGTGAGCTACCGGTGCGAATCCTGAGATGGGGTGTGAAAAGAAAGGAAGAAATACTCCAGCTTTCCTGAGAAGTCCCCATGTGTCCAAAGGCAACACAAAAGATGTCTTCTCTTCTCCCATCCCTCAGTGACTTTTCCTGCCTCTCTCGGTGGTGTCCTCTGCACCTCCAGGCCGGTGGCTTCTGGCATCTCGAGGTTCAAAATATCCCCCTGAGAAGGAAATCAAGAACAAACTCCATCAGCATAAACTGGCTTGGGTGCATTGGCTTTGCTGGAGTTACACTAACTAAACCACAAAGTGCAGGGGATTCAGAGCCTTTAAAATCCTATTAAAATATTTTCAGAATGTGGTAAACCGATAGACACTTGTGGTATGTGTGAAGATGGTGAAGTTTTGGGTGAATCAATGGGAAAAAAGCCCACACAACAGTGGGGTCGAGAACACACACCTTGTGCGTATGCACAGCGATGTACCCACACGTCCACACTCACCCAGTTTCTGTGTTACGGACAGCGCCGGGTCAGCTTTGAGCTCAGGATGGGGCAGGAGCTTGAGTGACCTTCATTCCCCCAAGTGCAGAAAACTTTGTGCTGTGATCCCCAAACCAGCCAGACAGCTTTAGAGTGTGCACACTGGACTTCACCCAGCAACCTGGAAATCTGCGATGGGCTCTCACGGTTCCGACTGATGGCCAGAGGGACAGAGGGAAGGGGGAACTTGTACTGTCTGCACACGAACAGGAGACTTTCCTCTCTGTTGCTGCCAAATCAGGGCTTTTCATCAGCATCCAATCAGTGCCAGAAATGCCTTAAAAGAAAGAAAGAAGCTCTTTGGAGCAGAGTTCTTTTGTGCATCATCCCAGAGCACAAAGGGGCCCCTCGCTCTAAGAAGGGCCTCTTAGGTACTGACTCAGTATAACAAATTGTAATAATAAAAATAATTTATACTATTATTTTTGTAGGCAGGGATTTTCCCTGTCTGTCTCTCCCTCTGAAACTTGCCAAGCTAAAGATAAAGACAATGGCTTCTTTGTTACCTCTGGAACAGCAGGGAAGGAGAAACGATTTTTTTGTTGTTGTTATTGGAGGAGATACCAACGACATGAAAAAGAATGTTTATATTCCCATAGGCCTTTGTGTAGCTGTGAGCATCTCAAAGGCAGGACAAGAGCCTGGAGAATACACAGAGATGAAAAAACAAGGCTCAGTTTTAGCCTCTCTGCTGTGCACAGAGACAAGGCACCAGTCAAAATATCTCTGTCAGGGAGTGCATGAAAGCAAGAGAGATAAGAAGTTGCTGGGAACTAGGAAAAGAGAGAGGGAGAAAATGACTGGCTTGTTAGGGAGGGACCAGAAAAGGGAAAAAAAGATTAGATATATTTAGTCACCATAAATATAACAAATTTTGTTACAATTGATGCAAGCATTTCACTTAAAGTACTTTGGTTGAAAAATGATACTAAAATAAATGTCTAGAAAAATGGAATTTCAGTATTTTCCTTCTTTTTAATGAGCCTAACACCCCAAATCTATCTTGGAATTCGAATTTTACCCCTTTCACAGGTTAGAGTAGAAAGCAGGAAAAAATCTAACAGAGAGAGAATGAAAGTGGAATGAAGGTGAAAAGAACCAGTGAAATAAATGAAGGGCGAAAATCATACATCTGAACATTTTGATAATTGTTATCTCTGACAAAATGTATATATTGATGAGCAAAAATAGTGTTCCTATTAAAAACTAACATTATTCTCAATTATTCTGCACAGTACCAGGCTCATTTTTCAATGACATCTTGTTATTATTGTATATTACATTCATTACGGGAGAGCCCAGAGGTTCTCAAGCTTCTGTCACGCTGTGTAAGTACAATATTTAAGAAAGATTATCCTCATCTTAAAGAACTGACATGTTAACTAGGAACAAGATGCAACTAGTGGGAGAAGAACACGAGAAGATGGAGAGGAGGAATAAGATGAGGGGCCACAGTGAGAGCACGAGGAACACAGCTGGAGGGATTCACCACATATTTCACAAGCGCCTCTCCTTCGACTTGTGTACAAACAAGCCACGGGCTCCCGTGTGTCCCCCCAGAATTCGCCTTGTCCATGATTAGTGAGTACAGAGGGACTGAAAAAGGAGCTGATGGGCTGGGTGGTAGGCTCTCAGTTGATGCAAGCAGTGTGGTGGGGGCACACTAAATAGCACACAAGCCAGCCACTGCCAGGAAACAGGTCAGCACTGAAGTGATCACACACTAGAGAAAGGCAGGAGGGTGGATTAAGCAGAGGTGCTGCATAATTTCTCCTTGCATGTGAGTACATTTCTAAAGCATTCAATGAGTCATAGAATGAGGGAACGTAGCAAGTTGTAGGAACAAGAGTGACACCTCCAAGGCCACAGGAAGTTCAGGATTGCCCTCCGTTAGCCACAGCCTCCTGCTTCCCTGCTCATGCATGCCTGTTGATGATGTTAGAAGCACAGCTATCGCGAATGAAGGGCTCTAAAGTCTGTCATCATGATTGGGCCAAGCTCTCAGCTGGTCGTGGCCCCATCACTGGGTGGTGGGAGACTTTTACTCCAATTCCTCTATATAACTTTGCATGGTGGGAGGAAGAGAGACCCAATTTCCCTGTATTCATCAGCGCTTTTTTTATCCAAATGTTCAGAAAACGAGACCCTCCATTTCTATCTGTTTTCCTTTTGTTGACCTGTGCAGTATCGCCTATTGAGTACGAAACTGCTACTTGTTGGTCCCCAAGGCTGATGTAATTCTTCACTCATTTATAGAAATCCATGCCTGCTCCCCATCCTAAGTGCCATGAAAGGCTGAGGACCCTTCTTGTGCAGCCTCAGACCAGCCATGCCCCTGCATCACAGGGCGCTGCCATGCCTAGTGCACATCAGGGACCATCATCTCCTGCACTGAGAAAGAAGAACAGTGGGAGATCTCATCACCATTTACCAGGACTGAACTTTTGCTATCTCCCTATGGGTAGAGGACGACCACTGCCAGCTACTTTGGAAGTAATACTGTATTTCTTGCCCACTACCAGTAAAGAACTACAGCTGCATATACCAACTGCACTGTTATCCTCTATTCAAAGACAGGTCTTTTACAGAAGGGAAATTCTATTACTTACTGCTCTGGGCTATTTGCAGGAAAATATCTGCTGAAGAACTTCCCACCATTAGTAAAAGGTCTCAAAAATGTCTCCCAAACCTCTTTTGTTTATACTAAGCTATGCTAACACATGCTCTTGTGACTTCCCCAAAAGCTGAGAAAGAAAACATTACAAAAAATATATAGGGATTTAACTTTTTTTTTTAAAAGAATTACTCAGAGTATGTGTGAAACAAAAAGTTTTATGGCATTTGTTTGAGATTTCCCATGGTTGGTGAAACATCCCCAGTAACAACTGCTTAGAGTTTCACTGGCCAGAAACTTCAGCATCCACAGATTTATGCCTTTTCTATTACCTGCAGCAATAAACTACCTTAAAAAAATCCTCTTGTTCCCTAACTACAAATTGAATTTCAATAAATGTATGTAATATAGCCACAGGAAAGCACAAGGCAGAGCTGTGTGCAGTCTTAAAATTTTACACGCAGCTCTCATTGCCTCAGAAGTTTGGATGAGGTATTGTCCAACTTTAGCTGCACTCCCTGGACTAGGCAAAGCAAAATACACCTAAGTCAAAACCTTCTGCTTCAGTCAAATTAAAGGCATAAAAAAATAGGGTGCCTTTTGCAAATAAAGGGAAGCACTACAATGGGTTTGTGACTTTCCAATTCCTGGCTGGCTAGTTATAGGAGAAACTCACCCTAAACTGGAGCATCTTCAGGGTTGTCATAAATTGGAAGAAGGATGTCTGGGAGACTTGTGCTACAGTGACATAGCTGGCACATCTCTGATTTCTTCAGCCTTGTATCATAAGGTTATACGACCTTGTCTCATGACAACCCGCATCTCCTGTGTCTGGAGAATTTGCTGCTCCAAAGAAAAGATGATTCAGTGGCTTTCTGTTCCCTTTATACCTGCAGTGCAGTATAAAGCAACCCGAGGGAGCAAGGCTTTTAATGCCCAGTGCTTGAATGCAGTTAGATTAGCTACTTTGCGGCTGTGCCCATTAAATTCCATAGCCTTCCCTTTGGCAACTGCTCACCTTTGAAAGGTTACTATTATTCTCATTATTATCTGTATCCTGGTAGTGCCTGAATAACCACATAGCTTGAGCATTTTTTTAACACGGATCAATCTTTAGTGTGTAATGGAAAGCTCTATGAAGATTTCTTTAAAGCGTCAATGAATGCCCACTTACAGGCACAGTCCTGCTGCTGTCTGTGAGTCTATGGTGGTAAGAGAAGGATGTGTGTGTCCGTCACCAATAATTCAGTGCTGTCCCACTGTCTTTTCATTTCTCTCTTCTTCCAGTACTGGCAAGTCACTACGGAGCATATTCTCAGTAAAGTTCAGGCAAGAGGTTCCCAGCCTATGGTCTCTGCTGAGGGGTTATCAGCTGGTCTGCGAAATGATATTACACAGTAAAACGTTTTAAACTTATGAGCTCCCTCTGGCTTCACAGGTGGTTTTTGAAAAAGAAGGTTGAGGCTGTCTGAGACGTTTGGGAACCAGTGGTTTAGACACTGAACTCCCACTGACATCAAAACAAGCTGCGGTTAGGAATCAAGCGCAAGTACAGCCCTGCATAAAGATCCGTGAATGCACTCAGCATTTATTTTGTCCAGACTTATTACCCTGCTACTAAAATTGAGATCATGGTTCTGCCATGCATTATGCGAAAAACATACAAGCAAGATCAGCAGATAAAGCAGTTTACTGCACTTCTACGTACTTCCAGTCATAGCTTTTCTGGGGATTTGGCTGTGCCAGAGGCAGCACTGAACTCCACAGGACAAGCAAACTAACCACTTCTCATGCTGAATACAGTGGTAAACCATAGTGGCTGTGATCGCTTTTCTTGCCAAAAGTAAGCGTGTAAACAGCTGTTGTCTGTTCCTGCAGCAGTGTTTGCGGACAAAGCTCATTCTCTTCACTGTCTGAAACATCATGTCCATCTTGTAAATAGTAAGCTGGCAGCAATTGGTAGCAGAAGTTCTTATGGTAGCCACAGCTCCTTTAGCAAACAGCATTTCACCAGCTCCAGAGGAGCAGTAATAGCAATGACACCATTGTCAATATGGGTTGACATAAAGAGAATCAATACTGAAGGTAACGTTTAGCATTTTAGTACTGGCTTTCTGGTGGACATGAAATCATTGATGTCAACCTATAGTACTGAAATGTAGTGTGGTATCTCAGACTTCACAACTGTACGTAAATACGGACTTTCAATGGCTGCTATTACGTATGGCACTTTCAAAATGATTTATAAACCATAACCCAACAAGTTTCCCATGGGATTTTCAAAGGATATGATGGCAACATTTCCCCTGGATTCACACCTACTTCTGGTATTTCTTTGGCCAAAGAAAGATAAATTTGCCTCAGTTTTGACTAACCGACTTAAATTTCTCAGATAAAAGGAGCTTATGCACTAAACCCAAGGGTCACACGTTCAGTCCCCTCTAGCTGAATCTCTCTTGACACGGGGTCTTATATTTCTTATATGTACAAGGCCAGGATATTAAGTAACTTGTCAAGCTAGAGTAGATACTGCAACTGAAGTGAGTCATAACTCTAGAGCTTCTAGGTGGCAGGATACCTTCACGACATGACTAAGAACAAAAGCGAATGACCTAGCAGTGTGATATAAATGAGATGTGTCTGATCACATTATCACACAAAGCAGCCGATAATCACTAGAAGCATAAACGCAGATTCGCCTCGTAGAAATATATAGTTTGGTACAATAAACACATTTTGAGTAGAAAATATAATGTCAAAACTGACTTGGAGTGGACAGGGAATAATAAATCAGGCAAATCTATAGCACGATAGAGCAATGCTAAATATCATAGAAAACCTCAGTACCATGCATCAAAATAGCTCTAATATCATGCAATGGTAGGTTAGGAAAACCCATAGACAAAATGAAGTCCTGGTAGGCCAGGTTTGGCAAGGGGATTTCCTGTTTACCTGGCAAGGTGGCCAAAGCAGATGATACTGTATGACTGTACTCAATAAAATCCAACAGTGCTGCCATCGTGTAGAGCACTGAAGAGGGCATGTTTCTTCCCCGTGGTGGGGCACCGCGTGCTGGCAGCTGCACTGCTCTGAAGCCTGAACAAGGCACCTCAAGCACGTTTAAAATGCAGCAGAGACATAAACTCAATAGAAGAGGACGACTGGAGAAAAGACACTCACTAACCCACAGTATGTTTCCCTTGATGCCCAGGTCACTCATGCCATACCTGTTTAGATGCTAATCCATGCCACATACTGAACTCAGCCCCAGGGTTTCAGGCAGGCACTGCTTTTGGCTGAGAGCTGGTAACTCAGCGGTGATGAGACTGAGTGCAGCTTTCAATAGCCCTCCTTGGTTATGACTGATGGCCTGAGGAGTGCTTCAGATCCCTTCCATCGCAACCATGTGTCAGTCCCCCACGGCCTCCAGCAGCGCCACACGCTCCCCCAGTTGGTGCTGCTTTGCAGTGGACTGGAAGCACCTGCCAGTCACTTACAGAGGCAACCATTCTCCCTGAGCGTCACACCTCTGCTCTCTGTGGCCTGAGGGGTGAACAAAGATGCAAGGGGAGACTTGGGCTTGCTCTGCTCCCCCTGGCAAAGTGGGGAGCAGGAAGAACCCTCATCCCTCCCAGCAGCTCTTGCCCCAAGTGTTCTGATCCATCCTTCAGGCAGAGCAGCAACCCGCTCTGGCGTAGGTGAAGTTGCCAATGAGGCCACGGGTTTTTGCTGCCTCCAATAGCTATTGCCCTGGGGAACTTCTGTCTTCAGCTGTCCCTAGTGCCTGTTTGGCAAACAGAAAAGCAAATGAGACTATTGAAAAGCTTTCCTGTTAGGGCTAAACTTTACTGCATTGCAATTTAAAACCAAATAGTCTAGGTCTGTAAGTGACAACTTGGTCTGATTTTTAAGAGGGGCAAATTAAGATTTGCAAACCCTTGGTTGTATTCAGGTGGTTTTCACAAGTAGTTATACGTTCACAAAGGCAAATAACATCCCAACCAAGTCATGGCAGGCTTTGTAATAAAATAAACTGCACTTTGATTATTGCTGATAATGAAAACACAACTTGGTTCTGTTGTAGTGAGGAGATGGAATCTTTAATACATTCTTACAGTCTTTTGCAATTATTGCTGCTTCTGCCAGGGCCAGGCAATTAAAGGCTCGGCCTTTGCCTTACTAAGGACTGTCCCATTTTCTAAAGGTTCTGGGGGAAAGGTGCCTGCAAAGAGGAATTTCAGGCTTCTGCCAGTCAATCCTGCATAGAATTTCTGTGCCCAGGGTCCTCCTGATTCTATACAGTTAAAAGGCTTTATTGCATCCTTGATTTGTTGCCTGTAGACAGATGAGATCCCTGGTTCCAGCATGTTTCTAAGCTGCAACCACATACTACATGAAATTGTGATATCGTTAAAGAAGAGCTGATAGATATGAGCCCCCATCAGCTGCATTGTTTACTCTTTTCTCCTGAAGTCATTGTGGATTCACAGTTGAGATTTACACTTAGCTTCCGTTGTATTATCTATGTCAGCCTGAACTATCTGTCAACAGAAATTTCATGACCATGGCGGGGAAAAAAAGGTGTAGCCTAGGATAGTAATACATCAGTTACCTAGTAGTAGCGATCAACAGTAGCTGATATGCAATAACTAATGACTGATCAACCTGGCTGTGCTGTGCATTCCTTAATATGTTGCCACAGCCCCCACTTTCTGAGGTGGACTATAAACCACCTCTTTAGGATCACACTCAAGGAGGTTGTGTTTGCACCTTTTCTTGTTCTTGTTATTGCTAGCATCATTAGATGAGATTCATTTGATGCCATTACTTGGGCTCGTTACAATCTTTGTGACTAGAATATGGTACCGTATCAGAATTTTAATGCCTCATATATTCTCTGAGATATGATGGCAATAAATGCTACTGCTTTGACCTTCTCTGTGTTTTATCATTTGATTCACTGGTCATCTCTATTCCTTCATCTCTATTTTTGCCCATATAAAGGCTGAAGAGCCAGAAAAGAAAAACTACATCTACCAACATATAAGAATATTTACAGAGTTGAATGTCTTCCATTTGTAAGCATGTCAACAGTACATAGCCTTCTACCATCTGCATTAGGCATTAGTATTCCACATTTTCCTTGAGACAGGGATTGCCGTGAGCAGGTAGAATGACAATGCATGGATCCTTTAATGTTACGGGAACACTACAAATGAACCCGGTAACTCTACATGCTTGTGACAATACTTGGGGTGGGAAATGGCAAAAAGGACTTTGATACTATTTCCAAGAGTGATCTTAAAAGAATTTCTAGGGAGCTGTACGTTGGTTATGTGAATAATAGATGTAGCAGTGACCAATTAATCCCTTCACTGCCAAGCTTTCCTTAAGTTTTCTTCATGGGTGGCACCCTATTGCTGTACCTAGTCAACAGGATACAAACAAGTCCTCAGAGGGGGGATATCCAGGTGAAGATGAGATGTTATACATACTGCCAAACCTCAGCCACCAAATACAGGAGCCTATCTTAGGAGCCCAGAGCGGATTTATCTCCCCACAGCTCTCTGGATAGTCGATAAGAGAAACAGAAAATTTTAGGACTCATCTGGCCTGTTTTAGATATCACTCTAAGTTTTCCTTATAGGCAATGGGCAGAAGAAGCTCTTTCAGAGGATGATCTATAGCATCTTAATTAGACATCTACTCTTTATTGCTGGCTGGAAGAACCTCTCTCTCTCCCTTGACTGTTGAGGGAGAGCAACCCTTCAATTTAAGCTCCTAAATTGGGTGCTTAACAATAGGCAGCATGATTGCCTCCCCTCCTCAAAACACTTGACCTGAATGCTCCTGGGTGGTGAAAATGGAGTGTTGTCTGGTGCACACTCCCTGCAACAGCAGCTCATGATTCAAGGGGGTGTTTCTTCCACAGGCTCACTGACTTGAGGGAGCTCACCTGATTTATAGCACTGCTTGGGGTGTGGTGCTTTGAAACTGCATTGCTTGAGCTTGTCCATAAAGAATAAGAGCATTTTAGTGGGAAGCGTGACAGAACCATTTTTTTTTAATCTATTTCCTTTCACAAACATCTACTTTTCAACAGGTAGATTACGAAATAAGGCCACATTTGTTCCTGTGCTGTGCTGTGCCTTGTTACAGGGAAAGGACTATACAAGGGGGTTCATTACTCCATGAAGATCCAATGATTTCCAGCACTATATATAAAGGTGACATTAAAGACCAACTTTTTTTTACATGTCACAAGAATTTACTCATCTAGCTTTGGCTAGGAATTTTTACAGGTTTCCAGTACATTAAAATATACCAGCAGTAAAACATGATCCCATTTAGCCTCATCACCCAACAGGCAAAGCAGGTAGCTGCCCAGAGCAGCAGTCTGCTGAGGGGAAGGCAAAACACCTGTGACTGCTGCTGGCTTTCTGGCTGACAGAATATGGGAGAGCTAGACTGGATGCTGCTCTTCCTCCAGGGCCACTGTGAAGGGCTGTGGCTGGTGGTTACTGTTGTCAGGTGATGCAATGGACTGGTGGTCACCGCTCCACCCTTCCAGCTCCACGGCTGCAGGAGCGGAGATCTCAGCCCCTCTGTACACATCTCCTTCCCCGCTGACCCTCTCCCCTTCTTCCTGCCTCCTTCTTCAGGTAGGGGATGTGCCCCAATCAGCCTCCAGCCCCTGAGCTGTGGGGTGCAACATTCACTTCTGAGAACCCTTTGTAAGCTCTGGCCAAAGCATTTAGAGATGCTCTATTGATGGCATTTAGCTGCCCTCATATTACGCTCAGCAGGGGACCTGGTACAGAGGCAGTCAGAGCATCCCAGACACATACATCGTCACGGTGCGTTAGGCAACACAGTGGCTGAAAAGCAGACCACGGGTTTTGCTTGTCTGTTTTTTACCTCTGCAGCCAGGCAGTGCAGGCTGTAGAGGTGGTTAATTGATGGCATGTGGAAGCAGGGCACACCACAGAATCACTGCTGTGAACGGCGCCCTGAAATCTCCCCAGAACACAAAGGAGCTCACCTGCAATTGCAACAGGCTGACGAGAATGTGGGCTGGCTGGCACCAAAAGGGTTAAACAGCTAGGTCTGAAACAAAGTAAATTGGGGAGAGGGTGTAAGAACACATGTAATCAAAAATGATTGCTAAGGAGTGATAATTAGAGAAACTTCTCTCTAGAAGAGCAGCATAGAAACCAAAAATTCAGTGGCATATTTCTTGCATCCACTGTAGATTGTTCTGTGTGAGACAGATCCACAGACAGATTAGGAAGGACCAGGGAGCGGGATACTCTGTGCAAGGAATTGCCAGCTGTGGCAGGAGCAGATCGGTCCCTAAGCAATTTCAAGGTGATATCAGAGGTCAAAGCACCAATGTGGAGATAAACATGATCTCACACTAAAAGATATTTACCAGCTATTGTCCAGAAAGATATGTAATTTGACATCCTTGTGAAGTAGCAAGAGTATAGCCAGCATTTGCTTGTCATGAGGACATAGTTAAATCCTATTTGGGCCAAGCCCAGGCTAAGCATCGTTGACAGAAATTTAAAACCTTGTGGGGACAGGAAAAAAGCAAGGGGTACTATGCCCATTCAGAGACGTAAAATCTACTGTACCAAATCCAAATATACCAGGCTAGGCATTTTCGTACTGTTTGGTTTTGTTATTTTTTTTTTAAATCTGTATGTGCATAAGAAACTACAAGAACAGACGTTGCCTTATTTCACTGCAATATCTCAAAATTACAACTCTCCACATGTTTACTTTACTGAAAAACCTTCCTGTTTAGAAATAAAGATCTGAGATTCTTTTTCTCCCTCCTGTTGGAAAGGAGACAGTAAATGAGAGAGCATTTCAGTAACTTCTGTTTGCATTTTGGAAGTGCAAATTTATTCATACATCAATGGCAATACTTAATTTCCCATATACCTTAGACTACGTATAAAGCATATTCCAGACATTATTACACTTCTGAGCAGTAGGTGGGGAGCTCTGAAGTCAAATGATTTTTTTGACTCACTACTTGGAAGAAGACAAGGATACGAGAGGTCCCCAAGCAAACACTCCTGCTTCAGCTTGAGGTATGAGACTGGAGGACCTGACAAAAAGAAAACATCTCAGATTTAATTCTGGGCAATGGGTGAAGTCAAATAAGAGGACAGAATTTCAACCTTTCTTGCTTGGGAGGGGTTGAGTTGACTTGGCTGGCAGTGAGTGATCATTCAGCACGGTACAAGTAAACTTGAGTAGCCTGCAGAAAGATTATTGGAGAACAACTTTTTGTAAAAGCCTGAAAAGCAAGGTCAAACTCTCTTCAGACATACACTGGTGTGAATCGAGAGCAGCTCTACTTGAAGCAAACTGAGTTATGCACTGATGCAAATGAGATCAGACATAACTTGCTGTCAACACAGTCAAATTTTAAGTTGATCAAAGAACAAAATCTTCCCTTGTGTATATTCAGAATTCATTTGATGACTGTAGACAGATTTAGATGAAAATGTTTTCTCCAAAAAACTCAGTAAGTCCAAGTAACTTCTCAGTGTGAGAAGGAACAAGTCAGGTTTTGATAAATGGAACACTAAATCAGAAAATATGTGGGCTGTTTTAAAATCATAGAACAGCTCATTTGAAGCCTGTTGAGTTGTGTATCACCTCCATGACTACATTTTCAGTCACCGGTGATGTATTGAATGCACCATGGCTACAGCATAGCTTGTTTTAAAAGAGCTGGAATGCTGGGCAGGACAGAGGAGAATTTTGTGCCAACACTGGCTAGAATGGGATCTGTCAAAAAATGTCTTTTTATTCTCTCTTGACCTCGTTCAAATACATCAACTTCATTTACTTCAGATTAAAGGCTGCAGTATTCTCAATAAACATTGGCATTAATACTGGAAATCCAATCTGCTGCCATGGCTGGCAGTACCAACACAAGATAATCATTTAATGTCTCTGTGATCCTTTACCTCCAGCTTTTCCTTTTGAACTCCAGCAAGCTGCTTTCAGACCCTGGCATCCCAGAGGCCTTGTTCAAACCCAGATGAAAACACAGCACAGGTACCTCCTGACTACCACAAGAGTACTGAAATGTTATATGGTCTTCATGGTGCTTCCCCACACTGGTTTGCCATTGTTTCCCAGTTCTGCCGAGGGAGATCATCTATGGAGGTGATAAGGTTTTCAAATCCCACTGATGCCATTTGCTAGGCAGAAGTATTGCAGGGTGATTACACCTACCAGCTATCTTTACAGCTAACACTGCTGGTGATGGTTGTCTCAAGTTGGCCCAGTTTTCATATTGGAAGACAGCAGTCTATAACGGAGGAACCCAATTGTTGCCTGGGAAAGATCCAGATGAAGCAGTGCTATTGTAGACCCTATACATTGTGGCTGGTATTCAAATAACATTGTCAAAGGCCAGTTCCAGAACATCTCACTCGTCCTATCTCAACCATCTCATAAACGGTGCTTCAACACCACCAAGCATCTGCAACCTTTGCTTATTATCAGAATTTCGCCTCACTGCAGAACTTTGAATTTCTTGATTAGCTCTTCTGAGGGACATCATGGCAATAAGCCATGAATACATGCTTAGTGAAATAATTTCTTTATTGTACATACATCTGTTCTCAAGACAGCAGTAGATATGTGTACAGTTTTCCAGCACAACACAGTCTTTGAGTATGTCCCACATATTTATTTTGATCTCACCTATTCAATGAGTCAGAGGTAGACGAGTATCTTAAGTTATCCTGTTTCTTTCTTTTGCAGCTTTCTCTTCTGTAATATGGTCCCCAGAAGCTCTTGCTTAGATATGCACATTACTTTTATATTAGACAGTTACTAGAATGAAGTCCAGGAACAGTTGTAAGAACATAAAGCAGGAAGCAGGACCCTCCTTTTTAGCCAAGATCCCAAACTACAGAGTCATTCTTGCACCCTTTCTCTCTTAACATGGCGTAGTGATTCTTGAATACTTCTTGGGACAGCTACTCAGCTCCAAGAAGACATCTAGGGAGTGCTGGCACCAAGCTAAGTTGGAAACCTGGTAAAATAGATCATGCTGCTTGTAGGATAGAAGTTGTGCATTTGAATCTACTCAAACAAAAATTGTACCTAGGTCTGCCATTTCCTGAGGAGTGCTCTAGCTCCTACCTAAACCACCCACAAGTTAAATAATAACATATAAAAAACCCCTTCTCCCTAAAATTATGAGACCTACGTTTGAGTTTTTATAAGATGACATCTGCATTTGGGATATTATAGAATATGCCCGGGGCTGTTTTCAGGACACCATCTTAATAAAATGCTTATTTTAGAGTCTTCTCAAAGAAACAGTGAAGAGAGTAGCGAGCAACTTGAGGAGCTTCTTGTCAGGCCATGATGCCTCTTTCAGTCAATTTGGAAAGAAGTTATAATGCCTAAATTAATTGCCTGATAACAAATGACCTACTTAGCGGGCTGTGTAGAGACTACCTGCTGTAACATGATGTGCCATATCCTTGGATCGTGCTGCTCCTTGCACCTCTTGTACTCGGGTTTCCTTTGCATGGAAAGCAGGTCATGTAGGGTTTGGGAAGGTAGTATATTCCCAGTTCTTGCTCAAAAATTGAACTGGGTTCTGATTAGGACACATAAAAGCCGAGAGCTAGGAAATTCTCCTCAGTTCTAGAAATAAAGACTTTGACTACCATGTCTATTTATATTCGTATTTTATACAGCAAGTGAGTCTAGTCTTAGTAGCTCATCAGAATTAATTACAGACACACGTTCGCAGTTAGGTCACTGCAGCTGTTAGTCTTCATATAGCCCCCAGATCCTAGGCAGACAGGCAATATAAAAGCCCTTGCAGAAAATACACGTTTCTACAGGAGACACTCTATTTGCATTTTTCTGTTCATTAGCCTCTGCCTTCTTCACTGCCTTAAATGCTTGAAATACCAAAATCAAGCATTCATTATTGATTTGAGTTATCGGGGAATGTGTTGGAAAAGAGACCAAATGCCCATTGTGGAAGGTCTAGTAGATTTAATAATAATTGGGATGGCTTTTGCAGCAGAGGCTGAGAGCATCTTGTGGCTGCTGTGGGCTGTGCCTACAAGGCACGATTAGGTGTGTTATGGCGTGTGGGCGCGACTGTAATTGTTCACAGCTGCATGCATAACGAAGATCAGCCTTGGGCAGCTTCATTTCTTCCTCATCCCATTCTGCCAGATTTCTTTTCACTTTTGACAACTCTTCCTGCTTTCGAGAACAAGAAAATGGGCTCAAGGCGCTTCTCAGTTACTCTCAGGAGCATGAGGTGAAAGCTCTGTGTCCCAGCGAAGGGCACTGAGCTCTGTTGAATAGCTCCTTGACTGCAGGAGAGCCCTATCAGGAGGTGGGACAGGCCTTGAATGAGGTCCATGTCTCCTGTCCTGGGCCAGTAGAGAAACAGAAAACCACAGCTGTGGCTACTCTGGAACCCAGGAAGATTATGACCTTCTGGCTTAACAAACACTTAAGTGTCCTCTAATGACCTCATGGATGTGCACTGTCCTTCACCTGGAAAGATGACATGAAGCATAAAGACTAGTGCTGAGCTTTCCCCAACTGCCCATGCTTCAGCCTCTCTGAGAAGATCAAGTAGAGTATTGCCAGCTTATGCTAACCCTTACCAGCATTAGTATACAATCTGGAAACCTTTCCTTCTAGGACTGACCTGGCAGGTACACTCGCAGGGCATCAAATGCTTTCCCTACTCGTTTTCCAAGAAATGAACAATCCTGTATCCCATCATAAAGCCCACCAACAATCTGTTCCTTTCAGTGTCCCCAGCCCCTCTGCCACATCCCTACCTATCTTTGTGTAACACATCTCACCTGCTCCTCTGTGAGCTGCCCTTCTAGGCGAGTGGAAGGATTCCCACACAAAGGCTATCAGGAGATGCCTTTGAAAACTCATGCAATGTATTGGCATTTTTCAATACAGAAGAAACATGGAATGGTAGCGTGTCCTCACCTGACACTGCAAAAATTCAAAGACTCTCAGAACCGTTGGTTAAAAGGGACATGTGGAGGTCATCTAGTCCAAACCCCTGTTTACAGCAGAACTGTTGCTAATACTAGATCAAGTTAGCAGTGGCTATTGATCTGTTTCTCCACTTTTCTATAGTCTGCATTAAGCTCAAGCTTAAGCTTTTTTTTTTCTCCTCCATACCTCTCAACTTTTCTAATACAATCACCACCACTGCCACTGTATATTCTCAAGGCTTCTGTGCTCCTCCTGCAGTTTCCTTTTATGTTGTCCTGCTGCTATCAGCTTTTTTCCTGTTACAGTCAGGATGGCTTTTGAACTGATGCACCTCTTTGTTCCTTGAAAAACAAAGCATGGGGTTTCCTGTCCTCTCACAGACCACAGGACACTGTAAGCGTGTGCTCAGAGTGTATCCACCGAATCTTTGGTGAAAGCTTTTTTGGACAGATATATATGACTTGATGGAAAGGTTTCTCCTCTTGTTCTGCTTTCTTTAATGAACAGGGTTAAGCAGAGAAAAACAGTCAGTTATAACTTGCCCAGAACCTTAGAGGCTATGGAGAAAGACTCCTTCCCAGTATGTCTTAAATAGTTTACAGAGAACATAAAGACATTAATAGCACATTAACCACTACCCAGACTGATCCTGCTTCAGGGAAATCACTGGGAATACAGGCAGCAGAAGACACACCTATATCATCTCTGAAACTAAATTTAGACAGAGCCGCATCTCTGCCTAATTGTTCAACCGATTTTCCACTCTTGCAGTGGAACAAGCGTTCCTCCTGGAGCAGATGGATGCTGCTCAGTTTAACTTCCCTCCTATGAAATCCAGCTTTTACAATCACTAGCCTTCCAGCTGAGGACACCTATAGATAGGCCTGTCAGAACAGAACAGCAGAGAGTTTTGCTGCTTGACACTCCAGTCCATGACACCCAGTTGTTCAGTTTTACATTGGAGGGATCCCAAGAACAACAAGTCCCTCTGCACCACCTCAAAAACAAGCCTAGCTTTTTAACGTGGCTTCAAAGGGATGTGAGGGATTCCTTCTTAGATGAAATAGCACCCAAAACAGAGGAAGATTTCAGGTGCAATGTCCTAACTGAACAGCCTGTGAGTTCTTTTGGGAACAACGTAAAGTATTGCAGTATCCAGCATGCCTGACCAAGACGCTTGGTCCCACCTTTAGCATACTGATAGGAGAAGTAAAAATAAATGTCTGATCGATGAGTAGCGGGCTTTCAAACATGAAAATTACTCCACTTAAATAACTAATCAAAGTTTGTAATTTGCGTTGAAATAGTGCTGCTGATAAGGTAGCTGATTAACCCTGTTAATAAGGAATGAGGTTAGCCTATACAACTGAGCTGACCTGACTTGAACTGACGGCTACTTGTCCCTGAGAGGAGCAGTCCAACTCTTTCATTTCTTTTCTCCTTTCTTCTTTTCCCCCTCACCATGACTGCTTAACCTGATTCCTTCCTTATATTGGCCCTAATGCTCCTCTGACTGCATGCTGAGCAAGTTCAGCTCACTGATATAGTTGAAAACTACTTCAAGGGAACAAAAGAACCCAAGCACAGTTTTCTGACCATTTTCAAGTTGAACACTCTCAGTACAGGATCAGAAGGGACTAACAGCCACATCAACAGACAGGAAGTATAGCAAAGCTGGAAGGAGACATCTAGAGAGAGATGCAAAGGGAAGGGGAAAAGGGGAGGAAGACGATCCCTTTGGATCTCAATGAGGTGTTAGATGATTGGTTCAGCTGCTTTGTCTAATGATATGGCCGGTGGGCAGCTCAGTTACACCTTTTTACCCCTCAGTAGGCTCTGTACAATGTTACTAAATACAGTTATAAAATTGCTTAATGATCATTATGATTTAAAACAAAATCTGTTAACCTGAGTTAGTGAACCTATATTAAACATACATTTTCTTTCAACTTTTCTGCTGTTACTGCTGTGTGGCTCTATCCTCAAAACTTCTGCATTGCTCTGTTAGGAAGAAGAAATTACTAACTCTGGAGATCCCTGTGAAGACATAATAGAGCTATTTGAGAAGGAGGATCTGGATCCCATCAGACCCTTGCTGGTCCCAGTATCAAAGCAGCTCACAGATCTGCCAAGGACAGCGGAACTGAAGATCCAGACAAAGATGAAGATTGTTTTAAGGGTTTTTTTTTTTCAATCTGCAACTTAAATCTAGAAACATTTTTCACCAGCCTTCCTCAGGAAATAATAACATGCTTGGGGTCCTCTTTTGGTAATTATTCTCCCTGGTACCATAACAGAGAGCATTAGGCCGTTGACCGCATACACAGGTCATAAACTGTGGGCTAGTTCTGTAAGCCACGGTGATATTAACGATCCAACATTTGAACTAGTACAGATGCTTAGCCTAACATAATCCAGTAGTAGCAAAGCTATACTGCTTCCACTACTCTGGTGAATTTGTTTAAATACATACAGCGTTGCTAATGTCTTATTCTGATAATGAGTACTGCTATCTCATTTTGATAAATAAGTACTCATTCTGATAAATAAGAATGACAAGAAACACTTTTCTCTCTTGAGACTAAAAGCATTCTCATTGCATTTTTTCCAGAATTCTGGCTGTAGAAACTAGTATTGACTTCTGGCAAAGATTTCTTAAAAAAAGCTATGTACAAAATTCTCATCTAATATACTCACAAGCTGTGTACAAAAAAAAAAAGGAAAGAAAATTAGGGTGAAATATGATCACTTATTTTTTTATGGCATCACACACATTCGCAGAAATTCTTCAACGCCTCCCGTGCCTGTTGAAGTAATACAAGGACTGGAAACATCATTAAATGTTACTTGTGTAAAAGTGTGCAAATTATTTCTTCTTATCTTCTTGTCTGATACCAAACTATGCATCTGCATAAGTGCTCTTAGGTAAAAGGAAATGGCAAAAACAACAACAATTTTATTTTCTTTTGATTTGAAGTATTTATTTATTTTGTCTGTTGTACACTAGTCTGAATTTTGATATAAACAGCTATGTGCCACTTACCATACACAGCTGTGTTTATATTCTCAGACAACCCATTCTCTCTTCTCTTACTGAGTTTCTTGCGTACAACATGTCTATGAATTTGGCTCCCTGGGGAACTGGGCCACAAATTTCAAACACTGAAAGCTGCAAATGAGATCAAAAATGCTAGCAGCAGAATGACCACCTCACAGGACAGAGAGGGCTAATAATCCTTTTTGATTGATTCTGGATTTGCTTTCAGGGAACGTACTAGTAATTGGCTTTAGAAGCCAGAATATTCACTGAGGTGACTGTCTGTGTAAGAAAATACTGAAAGAAAGAGAATTTTCAGATACTAAAATCATGACTTGAACACTTGACACTTGCTGAGATGTTCTTCTAAGCCAAGGAACAGAAATGATACTGCTAGATCTGTGTGAACAACTGTGGTGAAGCAACATAGAATCATAGAATCATAGAATGGTATAGGGGTTGGAAGGGACCTCTAGAGATCATCTAGTCCAACCCCCCTGCTAAAGCAGGTTAGCCTAGAGCAGGTTGCACAGGAATGCGTCCAGGCGGGTTTTGAATATCTCCAGAGAAGGAGACTCCACAACCTCTCTGGGCAGCCTGTTCCAGTGCTCTGTCACCCTCACAGTAAAGAAGTTTTTCCTCATGTTCACATGGAACTGCCTGTGTTCCAGTTTGTGCCCATTGCCCCTTGTCCTGTCGCTGGGCACCACTGAGAAGAGTCTGACCCCGTCCTCTTGACATCCACCCTTTAGATATTTGTGAGCATTGATCAGATCTCCTCTCAGCCTTCTCTTTTCCAGGCTGAACAGACCCAGCTCTCTCAGCCTTTCCTCATACGAGAGATGCTCCACTCCCCTAATCAACTTTGTGGCCCTCCGCTGGACTCTCTGCAGTAGTTCCCTGTCTCTCTTGTACTGGGGAGCCCAGAACTGCACACAGTACTCCAGATGCGGCCTCACCAGGGCAGAGTACAGGGGGAGGATCACCTCCCTTGACCTGCTGGCCACACTCTTCTTAATGCACCCTAGGATGCCATTGGCCTTCCTGGTAAGTCCTTTCAGTAAACTCATCTTGAAGAATCCCCAGACCAATAATTAGGAGAATTGCACCAGATTAATTTTAACCTTAAACTGCTAAAATTAAGCCAGAAAAAACTCGTTTTATAGGTATCTTCCAAAATAGAAAATGCAGGTAAATGCTTCTGTGTTTGCTTAAATTACAGCTGTGTGTATATAGATGATGTAAAAACGTAGGTTGGATAACCATGAAAGAAAACCTGAATGAAAAGACATAACTGATCACGTGTTCAGAAATTACTTGTACAGAATGTGTTCCAGGAGAGAGCTGTGAGTATCAGACAATGGAGAAGTGCATAACTTTCTATGAGCCAAACATTAGCCTTGAAGTATTTTTGAGTGAAGGAAATCCAGAAATGTTTCCTACAAAAGTAGTGAGCAAAAATGTTCAGTTTCCCAATTCCCTCCATAATGAACGATTCTGAATGGCTCTTAAAATAGGGTATTTGGCCCAGATATCTAGAAGAGATATCTGAGAACATAGGATGAATCTCCTCCTTAAGGTACCTTTCTGTCTCTATTAACTACAAAGGAAGTTTGCATAACCAGCTTAGCCTAAGTGTCGAACTGTCGGTTAGCAAACCAATGTCTGTCCAAGTCTCTGAGATTTTTAAGAATCAGTAATTATTAAATCCTTGCAGTTTTCATCTCACTAAGAGATATGATTGACTTGGTCTATAAATATTTCTCATTGCCATAACCCTGAAGACAAATCCTAAAGCCTTTGTTTAATATTTACCATATCCGTGTTTCAGCTAGTTCCTTGTAAAATATCATTCAACGATATATCTGGAAATTGGTAGAAATTTGCTTAAAAATGGGGAAAAAAACCCCAAACAGATAAGACAACATGGATTTTGATGATGGGTATCATTCAGGTTTTCCAAAGCTAGTTGAAAAAATTCTGTCGAAACTCAAAATTCATATCCTTTTTTATTTTTCCCAAAAAGGCAGGCTTTCACACACACATATTTTTCTTTAGAAAAGTGAGAGCTTAAGAGTGAAATCTTGGAAAAAAGAGTTGGCCAAGAACCCAGTGTGTTAGGGTAGATGTAACTAGTGTGCCTCAATGGTGCTGCAGAACAGATGCGCCATATCCTTATACTTTTACTTTTCCAAGGTATCCAGGCACACTTTACATTTCCTGAAATACACCAGTGGCCATACAATCCTCGTGAGTTTCTTGAGCTATTTTCCTCTCCAAAATGAGACATCATGGGAAACGTGACCCAGCACAAAGAAAAAAATTGAGTGCATTTGGCCAACGAGCTACAGCTCATATAAATCATCACTGTAACAATTAACAACTGATTTTTCTCTCGGTTGAAATACTTGAGACATCCTTTTCTTTGAAAATTGAAGATTTTTCATGTGACACAGAAAGCCATTTTCCCACCACTGTTAACTTTTATTTTGTTCCCCATACTGCAGTTTTATTCCAACTCACTTATTCATTTCTAGGTGCCAACTTTGCTATTTTACTCATGCTATAAATGACTTCGTAGGGACCTGCCTCCTGGAACCACATGAATATCTCTGCATTTTATCTCCTATGTATGAAAAAGTAAGTTTCTGAATCACATATTATTGGAGGAAAATACGAAATCAAGATCTGATAACAGCCTAATAGCCTGAAAGACAAACGATAAAGAGGAAATTTCATAAAACTTTAGAAAGTGACGGAAGAATGCTGGCTTATTATGTATTTCTGCAGTTTCTTCACTGAGATTTCTGACCAAGGACAAAATAGAGGTATTAGCCTAAGGTAGCTAAGAGTTACTTTTATCAGTGCTAACCAAGAAGTTACTTAGATGAGTAATGACCCATTGCCGGAGCTATTGAACAAGAGAAGTCAAATCCTGTGGCGGGTACTTAACTAATGGATACAACATTCCCTTTTTAAAAAAGACAGTTCTCAGATTGTTGGGTGATTGATGACATCTGTGAAAAGTGTTTTTCTAATTAGTAACTAAATTTAGACTGTGGTGCCTCAGATGCTCTGCAGCATGCCTGCAGCATAAAAATATCCCTTTAAATGATGGCTTTGTCCCATGC
Organism: Steatornis caripensis; assembly: GCA_013398225.1. NCBI lineage: Eukaryota > Metazoa > Chordata > Aves > Caprimulgiformes > Steatornithidae > Steatornis > Steatornis caripensis. The sequence goes on along the minus strand of VZSC01000750.1, from coordinate 12,324 downwards.
CTGTTTGTGCTGTGATTATCAAGTAAGGATAAAACTCTTCTGGCAGGTGTTTTTGTTTCCTGACAAAGAGTTGATAGCCTTGTGAACAGAAGTACTTTTTTATGGTCCCATAACTCATTCAAACCTCCACTGCAGGATGACTTTGTGGTTGCGTGCATACAGAAAAACGCAGACAAATTCTTGCGATGTTCTTGCTTCACCAATTCTGCAATTAAACCACATGCTGTTGAGAAACAGGAATGCACTGAAAGTAATAGACCCACCTGCAAGGCTCTCAGCACTGTGCTATACAGTCAGCATCTCAGACAGTATCAGAGATCTGAAGGAAGACACATTAAATATGACATTTGAAAGTAATGCAAACCATTACAGCAGACAGTGCTGGCTTTGGAGAGTACTTGACAGACAATGCAGTGATCAAAGGTGCTTTAATATATCTAATTTTGGCTTACACAGCTGAGTTCTTCTATAGCTGACAGAGGTGATGAGAATAGTGGTCTCTTGTGTCTTCCTAAGGGAGGAATCAACAAATAGCTATAGTTTATGCAAGTGACACAGTGATGCAGCATTTCCTTTTTTCTCTATCCCTAACTCAAATTAAACGAAAGAACAACTACTTGCAGACTGGGAAATAAATTTAAATGAATGTCCTTTTTTGTTCTAAACACTGAATTTTTCTAAAAATTGTGAGAGAATTAATATTACCTTGCAAATATTAGCCCTTCAGCAAATTAATTGCCAGTATATCTTTTAGTAGACTGTGCAGTTCTTCTGTTTGCTACCAGGGAATTGTATGCCATTCTGTATTTTCACAGCACAGGTGTGCTTAACTGGGAAGGGAAGGGATTTTTACATCAATAAAAAATAATTTATGAACGTATTACATTTGCAGTGTTTCTGTGAAGCATCGCAACAGAGTTACATTTTCTCTGCCAACTACACAGGGTAGTAATAAATCAAATCTATTATATGAATGTTTCTTACAAAATATGTAATAGAATTATGAGTTAAATTAGACTGAGACACAGATGTTTAAAAGCAACAGTTGAAATTTAAAATCTCGATGAAAAAAAGAAGCCATTTGCTAGCACAGAGACTTGATGTCTAATGCTCTACCAATGTTTAATAACTTAAATGTCTATAGCAACTTCAAACTCAGTACTAGACATTTGCACATTAAAGAGCACGTTTGAAACCGCATTACCCACCATGCGAATGACCAGTGTAAGGCAATGGGCTATGGCAGACACATCAGCCCAGATTCCCTAAGAGTGCTTTGGAAAATCTTCGAGATCATTTGACATATTCCAAATGCTAACCATTTTTTTTCCCATGACCTTTAGTGTGCTCTTCACAATGATATGGGAAATAACAGATGATGCTATTAATAATTGTTAACATTCAGATGAACAGTGCCATGAGTGTGCAAGCTAGTTGATTACCCCTGGATCTATCAACAGAACCCTGAAGCCATCCCAGAGGCAGGGGGAAGGGCAGAGGCAGAGATAAAACAAGGCAAGACTGAGGGAGCCACACAGAGGGGCTCTTGGCTGCAGCCTACACGGTTCACATCCCAGGCTCTGTGAGCATCCCCTCTGCCAGAATACTTCCCTGAGGAAAAAGGGGTTGTGAGAGAGAGTCCTGAAAGGCAGAAAGCCAGAAATAAAAATCTTACAGGCTTTTCTTGGCTCTACTCCTATGTCCTAGCTCCTTCTCAGAGCTAACTTAAGACAGGTCTGCTTTTAGCACATGAATAGTTGGTTTACTGGGACCTGGACTGGTGGAGACCTAGACTTCTACTTTTAAGTGGTAGAGCTCATTCTGTGAAAGTATGTTCACCCAGCCAGCTATTTTCCAGATGTTTTTCTTTTTTCATGAAGAGTCAAAGAGGAAAATTATTTGGCTCATGCAGTATTTGTCTCTTCCTACTCTCTTTATCTTTTTTCTGTGGAAAGACTAAGGATGGGAGAGGATCAGATACCACCTTTCCAGTACTTTTTGGTCTTCTTCCTTAAGACATACCTGAATGAGGCAGCCTGAATCAAGGAGTCATTTTCCAGCTGAATACCTTCTGGAAAAGGTTTCAAAGTCAGAAATAGTCTTCTGAACAACTGTACCACCATCTAACACAATCCATTCCCCCCCCTTACTTCAGGCCTTCAATGTGCTCTTGCTGTTTGACTGTTATGCTTTCTCTCTCAAACCTCTCCCATGCCTGCAAGTTTCCTAGCACAATTTGGGTGAAAGATTGCTTTCATTCAGCACATACACTACTCTGTCCTCATTCCACCTCTCCAGAAAATCTTTACCTTCTCTTTTGTCCTTGTCTCCTCTGTCAGTATCATCAGCGTTGCTGTTTCTCCCTGGGATGTTGCCAGCCTTCAGCTCTTCAGATCATAAAACTGCTGCTGTTCACAGCCTGCATCTCAGTCCTCCTCCACTCTTGAGCAACAAGAAGCTTTCTGAGGCTGTAGCTCTTCTGTCAGGAGAGCAACATGTACAGTTTTCTGTGATTGAAAGCAATGTGGGCTTTTGTGGGTCTCTGGTCAGAGGACTAGGAATTGTGGACCACTGAGGAGCAGCTTCAGTTTATAATGGTGTAACTCATTTGATTTCAGCAACGAACGTGAAAGGCCATGCATGGAAAACTGCAAGCCATCACATCCATTAACTTGGGAAATACCTGTTTTATATTCAGAATGAAAGATTTATTGTAAAAATGGAGATACAGCTGAATACACTCAGACTTCATGTATGCATACCTTGTCTTGTTAGATATCCCCTTTCCTATCTCCACATATCCAAAAGGGAGTTCATTTAGGTTTCTTCCCTGCTGCAGTTGGAAAGTGGGGGAAACTAATTAGTCTCCTCTGCATGATGACAGGAGAGTGTCATTATTGCTTTAATGTTCAGGCAGTGGAGAACTCCATGAATGTCCAGTGTGAGAAGCGTAGCATCCCAGGAAGGAGCTGCTTCTCAGTGGAAAAGCCAAGTGGCCAGCTGAAAGCCAGGCCAGGTGTGGTGGCTTTACCTTGGATGGCCACCGGGTGCCCACCAAAGTCGCTCTATCACTCCACCTCCTCAACTGGACAGGGGTCTGAAAATAAAATGAAAAGCTCATGGGTTGAGATAAGAACAGGGAGATTACTTACCATGGGCAAAACAGACACAACTTGGGCAAATTAATTTAATTTATTGCTCATCAAATACAGCAGGATAATGAGAAATGAGAACAAATCTAAAACCACCTTTTCCCTCACCCCTCCCTTCTTCCCAGGCTCAACATCACTCCCAACTCTTCTACCTCCTCTTCATGAGCAATGCAGCGGTATGGGGGAACGGGAGTTGTGTTCAGTTCATAACGCTTTGTCCCTGATGCTCCCTTCCTCCTCATGCTCTTCCCTTGCTCCAGCATGAGGTCCCACCCACGGGAGACAGTTCTTCACTAACTTCTCCAACATGGGGTCCCACCCACAGGAGGCAGTTCTTCACAAACTTCTGCAGCATGAGTCCTTCCCATGGGCTGCAGTTCTTCATGGACTGCTCCAGCATGGGTTCCCCACAGGGTCACAGGTCCTGCCAGAAAACCCACTCCAGTGCAGGCTCTCCACCAGCTGCTGCTTCCTTCAGGGCACATCCACCTGCTCCGGTGTGGGGTCCTCCACAGGCTGCAGAGAGACAACCTACATCAGTTAAGGCCCGACTGGAATTAAATCTGGCAAAGGAGGTTAAGGACAACAGGAAGGGCTTCTATAGGTACATTGG